>CM055196.1:24980672-25100672 GCA_029224185.1 Karalla daura
GCAGGATCCGTCCTCAGCTGGCCCGGGAGAAGATCGAGGGATGTCACATCTGTACGTACGTGATGCCCGGGGAGCCCCAGGTGATCCTGGGCAAAGACAAAGCCTTCACCTACGACTACATGTTCGACATGGACTCCCAGCAGGACGCCATCTACACCACCTGCACCGAGAAGCTGATCGAGGGCTGCTTCGAGGGCTATAACGCCACCATCTTTGCATACGGACAGGCGAGTCTTTGTGCGGCAGCTGCAGCTCTGACGCCGCTCCTGTCAGGAGAGAGAGGAGCGTCTGAGAGACGAGGAGAGTTGGAGAGATGAGGAGACGAGGGCAAAAAGAAAAAATATAACATGCTAAAAACTCTCCTAGATTAAGATAAGATACTTGGTTTATCCCTGGAGGGAAAAGATTCTGTCCAGCAGCCAAACTCTTAAACAAGATACAGTAAAAACACAAAATATGATGGAGAAGGCTCTCAGAAGAAGCATAATCATCTCTCTGCATGGACAGATTATTTCACTTAGACTACATTTCTAGAAATATCTTCAAGTTATTGTTGCACTTAAAGTAAGAAAAACCCTTAAAGTAACCCTTAAAACAATATAAATTAAGTTTTTTTATATATATATTTTGCTAAGAACCAAATAAAATGACACACCAAAGAAAATGACATTCATGATAAGCAGTAAATGTAGCAGTTTAAATTGTAGTAAGCATAATAATGTTATAATAAGAAGAACTAATAATTAATAGTAAGCATAATGATTACAATACTAATGATGATAACAGTAATAATAATAAAGAGTTTAAACAAGAAAAAAGATTAAAAAAACACTTATCACAAAGGAATCAACAGTGCACAGACTGCACCCTGAAGTCACATGGTGCAGAATAGAAAGAAAGAGAGAGAGAGAGAGAGAGAGAGAGGCCTGAGGGAGAGGATGGGGGGTGAGGGTGGTGCTCTTCATCACAATGGAGCAATGAATCCTCAGCAGAGCTTCAGGAGGAGGAGGAAGAGGAGGAGGAGGAAGAGGAGGAGGAGGAGGAGGCTCTGCTCATCAGGCCAACCAGACTCAATGGAGCTGCAGTTTTCACACGTTATATCACAACATTCATTCATTCATTCAACAACCAGCAGATGAGAGTCTGATGGTCATCCTGCTCCTCCTCGTCTTCTCCTCCTCTTCTTCTCCTCTCCCCCCTCCATGCCTCCCCCTCCCCCCTTTGGTCCTCCACCACTAAGTTCACCACATGGAAATAACGTGCGAGCGAGCTTGGGCCCCTCTCGCTGCTCTGGTTACCGTGGCGACGGAGCTCCTGCTGCACGGCACTCACACCATTCAGAGCACACACACACACACACACACACACACACACACACACACACACACACACCTTTTGGGGCTGCTATGCATCTTTAATGTGTGTGTGCCTCGTCCTGATGGAGCTCAGAGCTGCTGCAGCTCCAGAGCCTCTCAGCTCCATCTGCAGGACTCTGGACAGGAACAAACATGGACGGATGATGGGAAACATCTCATCACACAGAGTTTGATCCAAACAAGAATCTGAGGGAGGCGATGGCAGCGGGAGCCAAGACACAATGTCAAGGAATGAGACAGAGAAATCAGTGTGTAGAACAGTGATAAGACGTCTGCACGTAGCCTCCGAGACGTTCAGGAGACTCCACAGCTTCAGCAGAGACTGAACACACTCCCTGGAGGACCTGGAGGAACCAGGAGATGGGAAGGAACGGCATTCTGGGAAATGTAGGAAGCATAAAAATCCCTTTAAAATGCAGACAGCAAGTAGAGTACTGCACAGTATGTACCGTATGCACATGACAAAATCTTGAGCTCTGCAGAATTAAAGACGCAGGGTCTTAAAGCATATTAAAAGCTGATCAATCCAAGTAGGGAAAATGAAGGCCTGTACAAAGTTTTAATGAAAACATAAAATTTGGTTATTATTCAAAGTCTTTCCAATAGTTTGACCATGAAAAAAAAATTCTGGTGAATAACTGGAAATGGTAGTGACTGAAGTTGTATTTTATTTAAATAAACTTTCCGTTTGGTTTCACTGAGTCTTTGGAGCGTTGTTCCTTCAGCTGATCTGAGGTCTGTTGTATGGTTTTGCTCTATAGATTTAATTTCAAACTTTGCTTAGTGAGTTAAAGATTGTGTTGCTGATTAAGGCTTGAAATCAAGACGAGGTATTTTTTATTTTCTATTTGGTTGTTTTTGAAGGTCTGTGTGTTGTGTTTACAACAGTAAGCAGGCATTTGTGTTTAATTCATTCTGAGAGCTCAGAGCAGGCTGTGAAGCTGAACCTGTTTCTCCTGAACCTGCAGACGGGCTCGGGGAAGACCTACACCATGGGGACGGGCTTCGATGTGAACATCCCGGAGGAGGAGCTGGGGATCATCCCTCGGGCCGTCCACCACCTCTTCAAGGGCATCGAGGAGCGCCGGCAGGCGGCCCAGGAGCAGGGACGGCCCGTGCCCGAGTTCAAGATCAACGCACAGTTCCTAGAGGTGAGGGTTCAACCCCGCTCCGCTCTGTAGCTGGCTTTATATGGACCATTAGAAGAGAACATTCCAGGAGGTGGAACAAACCTTTTCTTAGTCTGAGAGGTGTTGGGTAATATGGCCACTGCTATACAGAGCCGGTCTTCTCCAGAATGTTTTTTTTTTCATGTTTTTGCTTGAATAAAAGTATGAAAAGCATAAAAGCATGAAAACAAGGCAATGACATCCAAGATTTATAACTTTTCAAGAAAAAGTCATAGAATTCTAAAACATAATTTTCCACTAGTAGAGAAGCTGCATGGATGGTAGAGGGTAGAGGTCTATAGATACGGTTGAGCTCTACAGAGATGGTAGATTTCTATAGAGAAGGTAGAGCTCTACAGAGATGGTAGAGCTCTACAGATATGCTAGAGCTCTTTAGAGATGGTAGAGCTCTATATAGATGGTAGAGCTCTATAGATATGATAGAGCTCTACAGAGGTGTTAGTGCTCTATATAGATGGTAGAGCTCTATATCAATGGTAGAGCTCTACAGAGATGATAGAGCTCTACAGATATGCTAGAGCTCTATAGACACAGCAGAGGTCTACAGATATGGTAGAGCTCTATATAGATGGTAGAGCTCTATATAGATGGTAGAGCTCTATAGATATGGTAGAGCTCTACAGATATGCTAAAGCTCTATAGATACAGCAGAGCTCTACAGATATGCAAGAGCTCTATAGATACAGCAGAGCTCTACAGATATGGTAGAGCTCTGTATAGATGGTAGAGCTCTTTAGATATGGTAGAGCTCTACAGATATGGTAGAGCTCTATGTAGGTGGCAGAGCTCTATATAGATGGAAGAGCTCTATAGATAAGGATGAGCTCTACAGAGATATTAGTGCTCTATAGGTACAGCAGAGCTCTACAGAGATGGTAGAGCTCTACAGATATGCTAGAGCTCTATAGATATAGCAGAGCTCTACAGATATGGTAGAGCTCTATATAGATGGTAGAGTTCTATAGATATGGTAGAGCTCTACAGAGATGTTAGAGCTCTACAGATATGCTAGAGCTCTATAGATACAGCAGAGCTCTACAGATATGCTAGAGCTCTATAGATACAGCAGAGCTCTACAGATATGGTAGAGCTCTGTATAGATGGTAGAGCTCTTTAGATATGGTAGAGCTCTACAGATATGGTAGAGCTCTATGTGGATGGCAGAGCTCTATATAGATGGAAGAGCTCTATAGATAAGGATGATCTCTACAGAGATGTTAGTGCTCTACAGATATGGTAGAGCTCTATATAGATGGTAGAGCTCTATATAGATGGTAGAGCTCTATAGATATAGTAGAGCTCTACAGAGATGGTAGAGCTCTACATATATGGTAGAGCTCTTCAGAGATGGCAGAGCTCTATAGAGATCTTGGTGGAGGCTTCTGTTGTTAACACGGAGGGTTTAGCTGCTCTAGCTGCAGCGCTCCATCATTTCCAAGCATCCTCCCTGACAGTGGAGGGGCTGCAGCTGTCAGCGCTGGACTGTCAGTCCGGGACAGCTGTGCCGGGATGTCACCCGCTGACCCAGTCCACATTCACTTCTCTGCAGTTTCTTTTTCTGTAGATCTGACCTTTGTTTCACGCAGCAGTCAGGATCCTTCCAGGTGCAGGATGGTTGAGATCCTCCGGTTCCTCCGATACTTCCTCACTGACTGTTCAGTTTAAGCAATGGCCTGATGAGAATTAAAAACACAGTTTAGTTTGTACACCAGAAAGTCCGATCTTCTTATTTGACCCTTGATGATGTTGTCTTGTTGTGAGTGAGTGGATGAAAATATTCTGATTGATTAAATAATAAATAATTATCAGTTACTACAGTAACTACTACCTGTGAAGCTTTTTGATATAAAGTGACGTGTGTGTGTGTGTGTGTGTGTGTGTGTGTGTGTGTGTGTGTGTGTGTGTGTGTGTGTGTGTGTGTGTGTGTGTGTGTGTGTGTGTGTGCAGCTTTACAACGAGGAGGTTCTGGACCTCTTTGACTCTGCTCGAGACATGAAGCAGAAGTCTCACATCAAGATCCACGAAGACGCCACCGGAGGAATCTACACAGTGGGAGTGACCACGCGGACCGTTTCCTCCGAGGCCGAGGTCAGGCTGTGTGTGTGTGTGTGTGTGTGTGTGTTTGTTTTTATTGCATATTTTTATTGTATATTGTATTTATAAGTCCATTTTTCTATGTTTTTGTGTGACTGCAATTTAATTTGACCTGACCTGTGTTTAGTAGTGCTGCATTACTCCACCTTGTTCCATGAATGATTGATGTTATTCCTGATGTTTCCCTCTCTGAGCCTCAGGCCGGGAGGTTTGCTCTCAGCTGTCCTCTGACCTGTGTTTCTGTGCTGATGTTTGGAGCTCTCTGTCTGTGTGTCCAGATGATGCAGTGCCTGAAGCTGGGCGCTCTGTCCCGCACCACAGCCAGCACGCAGATGAACGTGCAGAGCTCCCGCTCCCACGCCATCTTCACCATCCACCTGTGCCAAGTCCGAGTCTGTGCCTCCAACAACGTGCGTACGCTGGACGTGTGGCCCAGGAATGAGCCCGAGGCTGCAGGATCTGTCTGACTGCTTCTGCCTGTCTCTCAGCAGGAATCAGAGACCGACAACAGAGTCTCCAACGGGAACAACGAGATGGACGAGTACGAGACCCTGACGGCCAAGTTCCACTTCGTGGACCTGGCCGGCTCTGAGAGGCTGAAGAGGACGGGAGCGACGGGCGACCGAGCCAAAGAAGGAATCTCCATCAACTGTGGCCTGGTGGGTCCGCGCCTCATGCTCCTGCAGGGTTTGACTGCCACCTAGTGGCTGGGGCTACCCAGTGCAGCAGAGTCAGACTGTTGAGAAAGACGGTTAAAGAACAGATCCATGTTTATTACTTAGTAAAACAACAAAAAGCTTTGGAACAATAACAGCAACAATAGCAATGTCTGTTTCCACAATAACCAACACTGGAAGGTCACAATGTGGTCATTGAAGGATTCTACTGGTGTATACCTGTTATTTTCCAGTTCTGCTGTGTCACACTCGATCATTCCTCTCCTCTGTGTCTGTGTCTGTGCAGCTCGCTCTGGGGAATGTGATCAGTGCGTTGGGCGACCGAGCCAAGCGCTCCTCCCACGTGCCTTACAGAGACTCCAAGCTGACGCGGCTGCTGCAGGACTCGCTGGGAGGGAACAGGTCGGTGGCTCCGGCTGCAGCCTCACAGCCCTGGGCTGGCCTCAGGCCCCCGGGCCTCACAACAACCACTCAGAACTAAGATCAGCTACTGAACTGAGCAGGTTTAAAGGCTCTGCTCGTGCAAAGTTTCAGATTTTCATTGGTTTGTCATTACAAGCAAAAGCAATGAATGTCATAATGACGTGTCTCAGTCTTCTGTCCTGTTTTACTGGACATACTCGGGGAGGTCTCCTTTAGCTAATTCAGGGTCTTTAAAAATATTAAAAGATGTTAAATGTATGCTTGTGCTCTATACAGTAGATTTATTTGTGACCTACAACTGTTTAGGAACTTAAAGATGTGAGGCAGCTTGAAATGGCTGCAAGGTCACATAGTACACCCTCAAATCAAAATGTTCTTGTTTAAGTTGTGAATCAGGACTCATCTGCTCTGAACTCATTCGTTCATGTCAAAGTGAGAGCTGAGCTCGTGACCTGTCTCCTCTCAGCCAAACGGTGATGATCGCCTGCATCAGCCCGTCCGACCGCGACTTCATGGAGACGCTGAACACGCTCAAGTATGCGAACCGAGCTCGCAACATCAAGAACAAGGTGATGGTGAACCAGGACAAGGCCAGCCAGCAGATCAGCGCCCTGCGCACCGAGATCGCCAGGCTGCAGATGGAGCTGATGGAGTACAAGACGGTGAGATAGATAGATAGATAGATAGATAGATAGATAGATAGATAGATAGATAGATAGATAGATAGATAGATAGATAGATAGATAGATAGATAGATAGATAGATAGATAGATAGATAGATAGATAGATAGATAGATAGATAGATAGATAGATAGATTCTCCCAGTCCAACAGTGAATTTGAAGCGATATAAAACAGATGCAGTCTAATAAGACTAGTGTTCCCAGTGCGTGTGTGTTCCCAGTGTGTGACGTCACACGTTCGTACCCTGGTCCTGCAGGGCAAGCGCATGGCGGGCGAGGACGGCGTGGAGAGCTTCAGCGACATGTTCCACGAGAACTCCATGCTGCAGACGGAGAACAGCAACCTGCGGGTGAGGGTGAAGGCCATGCAGGAGACCATCGACGCCCAGAGAGCCCGGCTCACTCAGCTGCTCAGCGAGCAGGCCAGCCAGGCCCTGAGCCGCACAGGTAGGGCAGCCGCTCACACACACACACACACACACACACACACACATGCAGTCATGTCACACTCGTCCCTCTCTGCAGCTTAAAGCGCAGTAACACAAACAGTCGATCCTCTTTGTCGTGCTCCAGGTGAAGGTGGAACTGAAGAGATCGGGAACATGATTCAGAGCTACATCAAAGAGATTGAAGACCTCAGGTAAACAAACCACTACAAACTGCAAATGAAAATAGGATCAAATAAGATAAATACTTAATGCATCTCCTTCAGGACATTCAGTGCACAAATAGGCAAACCACGTCTCAATAAATGCAGTTAATAAAACCAGAGCTGCAACCAATTTGTCCAATTTTATGATTTCTTTAAAAACACAGAGCAGGTAACCAGGAACCTGCAGATGGATGCAACGATTGAACAATTTTTCCAAAGCACTATACTTTATGTTCTTCCAGGGTTAGGCTTAAAGCTAGGGCTGCATGCAGGTCCATTTAGATAAAAAGCGTATGAAGGGATATAAAGGTTGCACTGGGTTACTTTATAAATGGTACCAAAATGTTGATATCAAATGACAAAGTAAGAGGAAAAGCTTCTAAAAATAACGGCCTATGGCTGATCAGATCCACAAGTTACTGGATACATTTCATCCACAGAATAAAACAACAAGTAGTAAACACTGATTTCCAGCTCTTAACTCGGAGTCAAAGCGTCCGTGGTCGTGTCTTCTCAGAGCTAAACTCCTGGAGAGCGAAGCTGTCAACGAGCACCTGCGGAAGAGTCTGTCCCGCGCCTCCAACCGCCAGTCGTTCTACGGAGGCGCTGGCTCCTTCTCCTCCTCCACGCTCGCTCCCGAGAAGGAGACGTCCGACATCATCGAAATGGCCAAGAAGGACCTGGAGAAGCTGAAGAAACGAGAAAAGAAGAAGAAGAAGAGGTGATAAGATGTTTCAAACTGGAACTAAACTTGTTAAGTTTAGATTTTCTGCCTGTTTTTTGCAACTATACTTCTAAAGTTTCAACAAAGTCCAGCTGCTACTGTCAGGTGTTCCCACTGAGTTGTAACTCCAGGTAGAGTGTGGTCCTGGCCCATCCCATAATAACCCTGGTACCACGTGGTCCTGCTCCATCCCATAATAACCCTGGTACCATGTGGTCCTGGTCCTCCACTCTGAGGAAGATGGACGTCCAGAACATATTTTTCTTAGATCTTTGAATCAGATGTAGAAACGGTGGAGTCTCCTCCTCTGTCCACCTGGTCTGAAGGGAACTGGTCATGTGACCCCTACGTCAGGTCACGTGACCTGGAGATGTGAACACAGTGTTTCCATCACACTTTGAGATCAGCTTCTAGATGGACACGTCTGGAGGACTAGCTCAGCAGAGGAGCTGTGTTCAGAGACATTTTAGCAGGTGTTCTTGTGATATTTACAGGGTACATTAGGTCCCTGTGACTTGCTCTGAGCTCGGAGCCTGAGCTGTGTGAGCAGCTCCGCTGGTTCCAGTCAGATCGTGGTTCCTCCCAGTTGGAGCTGTGTGAGCAGCTCCACTGGTTCCAGTCAGATCGTGGTTCCTCCCAGTCGGAGCTGTGTGAGCAGCTCCACTGGTTCCAGTCAGATCGTGGTTCCTCCCAGTCGTTCCACACTGATCAGAACTGTGACCAACTCAAGGTCTTGGAGGTAGACAGTGGGTTTTCCCTCTGACCATTCTTCCCTCCATTCTTCCTCCCCTCGTCCATGTTGCTCCCCTCTCTGTTTGACCCCCCCCCACCACCGTCCCCCTCCCTGAAGACTCCAGCAGCTGTTGGAGGCGCGAGAGAGGGAGGAGGAGGAGGAGGAGGAGGAGGAGGTGGAAGAGGTTGAGGACGCCAGGTTTGTCAGAGCCTCCACCCTCCTGTTGCTGTTCCCCGTTCATTTGGCTTTTTATTTAACGTTGATTTCTTTTTGTGGGGGGGGGGGGGGCATTGACCCCCCCCCCACACACACACACACACACACAGCACCTCCCTCCCTCACCCCTCCCTCCATACAGCTCAGCTGTTCACCTCTGACCTCCCTCTGACCCTGTGTGAACCCTTCACGCTTCGCCCTCGCCTCCTAACGCTTCGTTCTTTATGTTTCTCTGACGTTTGTTGTTTTGAGTTGTTCAGATGTTGTTTAGACGTTGTTTAGACGTTGTTTAGACATTGTTTGGACGACCTGGAACTAGAAACCTCTCAAACCTGCTCAGAACTTGAAGTCTGTCAGTTCCGACTCAAACCTCTGACGCATGGACACTGTTAACCTGTGTTTGGATACTATGCTTATCCAACAGATTTGCTTCTTGGGATTCACACATTTATGTTTTGCTCTGCATTTCCCCTCCATGTTGTTGTTGTTGTTTTGCTTTTGTTTGCGTTTTGTTTTGTTCAGACCTGATGAGATGCTTCCTTGTTATTTTTTTTCTCTACATTGTCTTTTTTGCAAACAAGCTCATTTAGACAGAAATTAGAGAAATATCTAGAAGTCTCTAAATCATTTTCCCTGAGGTTCCAGGCAACAGCCTGTCTGCATCACTCCTTTTCCAGGTTTTTAGAAAAGAAGGAAAAATACATTTTATCAACAACTTCATGGTAGAAAGTACACAATAACAATCGCATGACAAATAAAGTGACTAAAAGTACTTTGATGTTCAGAGGACAGAGGTAGCTATGCAGGGTGATGCAACAGTATGTTTTATGCTCCATGCAGACACATGATCTTCTCATACAGTATAATATCCAGCTTTAAAAATGCACATATCAGCACATAGAAGTGTATAATATGCAGATAACACGTCGTGCAGCTTGTTTGCCAAAAACACAAAGTGTGATGGAAATTCTACGACTCACTAAACTAAAGCCCACTGGACGTGTGCTTCCTGTGGTGGTCCTGCTCTGGAAGCTTCCAGAGGTCAGCTGCAGATGTTCAGAGACGTCTTTGATCCTCAGCCTCGTCTCTGTGTCCCAGCGCCAGCAAGGAGGAGGCTCCGGACAACGAGCAGGAGAAGACAGCGGAGAAGGAGGCGGCCGAGCGGGTCAGCGAGGACGCAGACATGGTGCGATGATGGAAGCATCACACAGCGCGTGTGTGTGTGTGTGTGTGTGTGTGTGTGTGTGTGTGTGTGCGTGTGTGTGTGAGGGAAATGATGACTGTGATGTGGTTGTGCAGGAGGCGCAGGAAGGCAGTGACCATGAGGAGCCAGAGGAGGAGGAGGAAGAGGAGGAAGAGGAGATGGATGTGGAGGAGAGCTCGGATGATTCGGACTCTGAGTCGGATGAAAAAGGTAAGTGAGGTTGTGTTGTTTTCCAGCAGGGGGCGCTGCGTCACCTCAGACAGAACAGAGACGACGTCACCATGAAATCATGAAATCATAAATGCTCATTATCATCAGGTTAGAATGTATTTCAAGTATTTATAATTATAGCATATATATATATGTAAAGTATATTCTATACTATATATATATATATAGTATAGAAATTAAAACTTAACAAGACAATTCTTGTTATTGTTCAAGCATTGATATAAATCTTTCTTTTTGGATGAATTTTCATTTTCTGATTAGAATTTTCATCATAGATAAATCTTAAAACCATTATTGATCCATTTGATTGATAATTGTTTCTTAACTGAACCAGTCTTGTAAATGTCGGCAGATACTCTTACTGAAAGCAGGACAATCAGCCACTGTAAGACGAGCGCGTTTCAGCTGTTTTATACAGTATGTTTAATTAGTAAGTTAAGCCAGGAGAAAAGTCATGATCAAACTTTCAGCTTTCTCTGATCAGAGGATAATGTGAAAGGTTGCATAGACTTTAACTGTTGATTTTGTTCTTTCAGTGAGAGTAAAAGTAGATTGGAGCGTTAGGGGCAGCCAGTCTGTGTCTGTGGTTTTAAGACAGACGAGCAGAAACGTCCTGGCCTGAGGAGTGTCGGTGTGTGTGTGTGTGTGTGTGTGTGTGTGTGTGTGTGTGTGTGTGTCCCGTAGAGAACTTCCAGGCCGACCTGGCCAACATCACCTGTGAGATCGCCATCAAGCAGAAGCTGATCGACGAGCTGGAGAACAGCCAGCGGCGGCTGCACACGCTCAAGCAGCAGTACGAGCAGAAGCTGATGATGCTGCAGTGCAAGATCAGGGACACGCAGCTGGAGCGAGACCGCGTCCTCCACAACATGAGTGAGTCTCAGTCTGAGTCTGTCTGAGTCACCCACAACATGAGTGAGTCTGGGTCTGAGTCTGAGTCCTCCACAACAGGGGTGAGTCTCAGTCTGAGTCCTCCACAACATGAGTGAGTCTGAGTCTGGGTCTGTCTGAGTCCTCCACAACATGAGTGAGTCTCAGTCTGAGTCCTCCACAACATGAGTGAGTCTCAGTCTGAGTCCTCCACAACATGAGTGAGTCTCAGTCTGAGTCCTCCACAACATGAGTGAGTCTGGGCCTGAGTCTGGGTCTGAATCCTCCACTCAGACGCTCTGGAGCTCGATCTCAGCGCCCTTTGATGCGCTTTATTTCAGGCTCACAGTGGAGTATATTTAACATCTAATCTGGGAGAATTTATATGTCGCTGGCCACGTTTGATCTGACGTTCTCCTCTTTAGAGTTAGAAAGAGGAACGCTGCAGAGCTCTGTTGTCTTCATGAACTTCACAGAATCTCTTCTGTGTTGTCTGAAGCTCGGAGGAGTTTTCAAGGAGAAGAGCAGAAAGGAGACTTTTCGACAGCTGCAGATCAAATCAAGAGTTTTACAAATCTAATTCACAATGAGGATGTGTTTCCTTCATCTGTGGTGCAGATTCGATGGAGAGTGGCACAGAGGACAAAGCTCGCAAGATCAAGGCGGAGTACGAGAAGAAGCTGAGCCTGATGAACAAGGAGCTGCAGAAGCTGCACTCGGCCCAGAAGGAGCACGCTCGGCTGCTCAAGAACCAGTCCCAGTACGAGAAGCAGCTCAAGAAGCTCCAGATGGACGTGGCTGAGATGAAGAAGACAAAGGTGTGATGACTGTGTGTCATATCTCATGTATCATAGTCATGGTCTGTCATTCACCTCTCATTCAGTCTGTGTAGCTATTTAAAGTGGAGCTGCAACAACTGATCAATGAATCGACCGCTAATGCGGTGATCAAAGAGACAATTAATAATCTGAGACAATTCAAACTTTAGCATTTAAACCTCTTTTCACTGAATCAATTGGGGAATCTTTACTTGTTATTCTGTATGCAGAAAGAAAATAAAAACCTCAGGTCTCAACATATACACCTCAAATGTTAATAAATACTTGGAAATTAGAAAATAAAAATATGGGAGTGCAGACAACAAACTAGGCCAGTGAATGACAGGAGAAGGACTTTAAGGTAGGAACTCGGCTTCTTATGATAAATGTTAATATTTTGTGAATAATTTGCTTTCTCAGCAGAATATTGTCTCTTTCCCCTCAGCTCTCAGGTCTGATGTGAGCACGTTGCTGTGATGTTGCAGGTTCGTCTCATGAAGCAGATGAAGGAGCAGCAGGAGAGGAACAGGATGAACGAGTCCCGCAGGAACCGAGAGATCGCCTCCCTGAAGAAAGACCAGCGCAAGCAGGAGGTGGGCGCCTCGCTCCTCTCTCTCTGTTGCTCCTGAGTCTGTGTCTCCAGTGAACTAACCATGCTGCTGGTTGATTGTGGTGCAGCACCAGCTGAAGCTGCTGGAGGCCCAGAAGAGGCAGCAGGAGCTCATCCTGAGGAGGAAGACGGAGGAGGTGAGAGGAGAGAGCAGCTTCAGGGAGGAGCCAGAGCTGCTGGTCCAGCCGGGTCCTCAGTGCTCACTGCTCTGTGTGTGTGTGTGTGTGTGTGTGTGTGTGTGTGTGTGTGTGTGTGTGTGTGTGTGTGTGTGTGTGTGTGTGTGTGTGTGTGTGTGTGTGTGTGCTGGACCTCAGGTGACGGCTCTGAGGAGACAGGCCCGGCCCACCTCTGGGAAGGTCGTTAGGAAGGTGATGGTCCCCGAGCCGCTGCAGGACGCCGGCCACCGAGCGCCCAGCGGACGCATGTACGCAGCAGGGAACGCAGCTCCCAACGGCACCCGGTAAGGGGGGGGGGGTGAGACAGGGTGGGGGGGGGGGGGGGGGGGCAGCTGGTCCATCAGCTCGTCTCCATCCCCTCTGAGTGTTATTGAAGCCTCCTCAGATCCGTGGTCTCTGACCCTCAGGCCTCTCAGCTCCTCCTACAGACGCACGGCCGGAGTCTACTCCACCAGAGTGGCTCGCAGCAAGTGGCAGTCCCTGGAGCGCCGCATCTCTGATGTCATCATGCAGAGGATGACCATCTCCAACATGGAGGCCGACATGAACCGCCTGCTCAAGGTAAAGCTGCAGCCACACCTTCTCCAGCCTGTCAGCTCTGAGTACTACTGAGGTAGTCCTCAAGTGTCAAACACCAGAGTGAAGATAGAAAACTCATAAAAACACAAAGACACAAGACAAAGACACTGAATGAGAACAACAGAGAGAGAGAGAGAGGTGGGGGGGTAGAGAGAGAGAGAGGTAGCGAGAGGGGGAGAGAGAGAGACGTGCCGTGGCTGCTTTCAGTGTCAATGCACTGAAGCTTTTCTATTCCACTTAAAGTGGCTGAGAAATCATCCAATATTCAAACGTTGTCACATGTCATTTCATACAGTTCCCATAAGTTCTCTGCTATAGACGAGTCATTATTTATGTGTGTGTGTGTGTGTGTGTGTGTGTGTGTGTGTGTGTGTGTGTGTGTGTGTGTGTGTGTGTGTGTGTGTGTGTGTGTGGTGCAGCAACGGGAGGAGCTGACCAAGCGAAAGGAGAAGGTGATGAGGAAGAGGGAGCGGCTGCTGAGGGAGGGGCCTGAGGCGGAGAAGACCATGGTCCCTGTGAACGAGGAGGTGGACGCTCTGACCGCCAACATCGACTACATCAACGACAGCATCGCCGACTGTCAGGCCAACATCATGCAGATGGAGGAGACCAAGGTCAGCGCCAGCAGCAGGCTTCAGCTCTCACACAACCTGTTAGAGTCATGGGGTCAGGCCGTCTTATTACAGAGAGGAGCTTCTTCCAGAGCTCAGTGACACAGTGTCTCACAGCAGGGGGCGCTCCGTCACGTTTGCATATAGCAACACTGTAGAAGTGAAGCAGAAACATCACTTGCAGGAGTCAGTGTGCAGCTTGTATAGCAGTCGAGACTGACTACACAGCTCTGGGAAGATGGAGCAAACTGCAAAAATAAGAGGGGTGTACGACCTCACCTCATGCAAACAAATCGCTGGTCTATCAATGTTTAAAAAAAGTCATTTGACCCATTCTTTTACATTTCCACTTTGTGTTGTAGTTTTACTCCTATATTTCAAACATACATTGATGTTTTAGAGGTTGTGAACAGTCATGGAAACATGCTGCCAAGTCATGGAAAACTCCTGGAAATGAGTGGATTCAGTGCGAGTCAAAAGTCGTCTGAACTTTGTCTCTGCTCCTCTGCTCAGGAGGAAGGAGACACCGTGGACGTGTCGGCCGTGGTCGGCTCCTGCACGCTCAACGAAGCTCGCTTCCTCCTGGATCACTTCATGTCCATGGCCATCAACAAGGTACCCACCGCAGCAAACGCCAGATCCCACCAGGCAATGAAAACTGTCAGTTTGTAAAGCCCTTTAATGTGGAGCAAGCTGCCATCCATCCAGTAAAACCACATAACTTGTAGCAGACAGGACGTTACTACACATTAAACTTTTAGTTTCAGCCTTTCATCTTCATCTTCTACTGTGTCTGTTTGTTTATTGATGCTAAACAGACAGTTTGGTGCAGAGCAGCTCAAACTGTCAAGTGTCTGGGGATCACATTGTTATGAATTGGCTCTTTAATTAAAGCTGAATAGAGTTAGAGCATCTCTCATAATGATCTGAAAGTCTCTAACAGGACTGGAAACCGTAGGAAGACGGGTCGTGCTCCCGTCCACAAAGACGCCTCCCAGGAAACGTTGTCAGTCTTCTCCAGGTTCTCCAGGAGGCTGTCACTGCCTGTCAGTGGCATTCCTCCGCTTCTTTTTCAGCTTCAATGAGAATCTTTTATGTTTTAACGTGAACCAGAAGGAGAACGTTTCCCCGCGTTTCACTCTGCCACGTTTGACGACCCAAACAAACATTAAAATCCGAGCATGGAAAAGAAAATTACAGGTTGTTTTTCTGTTTTTATTCCCCAGAATGTGAAAAAAACACTTAATAAAATAAAAAAAACATTTTTTATTGTGTAAAAGATGGATAAATGGACAGACAGACAGACCGACCTATCTGACCCTCACCTCTGGCCCAGGGTCTGCAGGCGGCTCAGAGGGAGTCCCAGGTGAAGGTGATGGAGGGTCGTCTGAAGCAGACGGAGATCACCAGCGCCACCCAGAACCAGCTGCTCTTCCACATGCTGAAGGAGAAGGCCGAGTTCAACCCCGAGCTGGACGCTCTGCTGGGGAACGCTCTGCAAGGTAAACAACAACAACAACAACAACAACAACAACAGGGTCTGTACGGGGGGGAGAGACCAGACCAGCACCCCAAATTATGAGCAGGTTTAGCCCCACCCACCTGCTGCAAGCACCTCTGACCTCTGACCTGTGACCTGGAGGCAGCTCTAAGTCCAGGTGGGGAAGAACTGTGTTGTGCTTCCAGGAAGTGGGCGGGGCCTCTGCTCAGGTGCATGATGGGGTCTGGTGAGATGCTCGTGCCTGTGGCCTCCTACTGAAGAGAGGCTGGACTCATTATTCTGGTTATGATTATTATTGGAAGTAGTAGTACAAGTCATTATGAGACAAAATGCTTCTTAAAGCTACAGGCGCGTGTTTTCCAGCCTCTGTCCAGCAGGACGCTCTGTTTACAGTAGCTGCACTTTGTTTTCTTTCTTCTTTGTTTTCCTAGAGTTTTGGGGGACTGTGTTTTTGATTTGTGCATTGCCTCTTTTCTGTTCCCCCACGTTTTTTCTTTCTTTTGTGTTCTCATGTGTTTGCAGAGCTAGGTAACGTCCCGGCCGGTGAGTGAAACACACCAGATTCATTTCTCTGTGTTGCTGTCAGAGCGCATGGCTCCTCCTCAGTCTGAGTCAATCTGCACCAACTAACTGAGCTAACATGAAGGAGCATGAGGCAACCAGCTCATCATCTGTCTGCTCCTCCTCCCCTCCCTCCTCCCCCTTCTGCTACTCCTCTTCATCTTCCTTGTCCCCTTCCTCCTCCCACTCCTCCTCCTTTCCCTCCTCCTCTTCCATCTCCTTCTGCTGTTCCTCTCTCCCCTCCTTTCACTGCTCCTCCCTCTCCTCCTCCTCCAGCCTCCATGCTTTAGCAACACACATAACCTTCCACAGGAGCTTCACAGCCTGGATGTTTGACTCTGTGGACCCTGTAGCTCAGCTGATTCTGGACCAGCGGACTAATGACTCCTCTCACTCCTCCTCCTCCTCCTCCTCCTCCTCCTCCTCCTCCTCTCCCACCCTGACCTCCCTCTGACCTCTTGGCTCCAGGATGGAGCTCCTGTCTGTCGACACACCAGCATGAGGCTGCGCTGACGTCGCTCCATCCGCTTCACTCCTCCATCTAATCCCAGTTCATCCATTCATTCTAGCCCAGCTGTTGTTAGCTTCAAAACAGAAAAGTCCAGAATATTCCTCCAGCCTTTAGTTAACGGAGGCGTCAGGGCCAGGTGTGTGTGTAGTCTGACGCCTCTGACGAACCTGTAGGAAGTCAGGAGCAGTCGACTGGTCTCGTCTGAGTTCTATCAACCCTCATTTTGTTCATCGATCTCGTTTGACAGAAAATGGAGACGACAGCAGCAGCGATGAGTCTGCCCAGAGCCCGTCTGCAGAGGGGACGTAAGTCTACCTTGTTGTGCTGTTGTTACACATATGGAGGTTAGAGCCGCCTGCTGAGCTGTGATTTATCACGCCCCTGTACATCTTTCACTTACACTTGTGGAATAGTTGAACAGAGGAAAAGTACCAAGTTAGTTTTATAATCCTGTGCTGGCAGAGCCGTGGTGGTGCTGGTCTAGCTGGACTTTATGTGTCTTAACATAATCACAAGCAACTTCACATGACGTCACAACTGTAAGTTACGTTGTGAAAGGTGATAAAATGTGACTTTCTGGACCTGTTTGTGTGCTTCAGACACTGTAAGTGACTGTGACGTGTCACAGATGACCCGAAGACAAGCCAGTATTTACCTTGAACTAACGTTGGGTCTCCTTAGGAAAAGTCATGTTTAAGAAGCAGCCTTTAAAGGATTTTCTGTGCTGTTTAACACAGTTTGAGGCATCAGGAGGGTTAGTGGAGTAACTGTGTGTCTCCCTGCAGAACGCTGGCTTCAGATCTGATGAAACTCTGCGGAGACACCAAAACCAGAAGCAAGGTGCGTGAACGTGGATTTGACCGTGTTCGTGCTGTGTCGTGTTCTCTGCTCACACTCTGTGAAACACACTCAGTGCCCCCCCCCGGTCGCTGTGCAGGCTCGGAGGAGGACCACCACCCAGATGGAGCTGCTCTACGCTAACAGCGAGTCTGCAGCGGACGCTCCCAGCGGGGACTTCTCCATGCTGCCGCTGGCCGAGACGCCGGACGGGGGCGGAGACGTGGACGCGTCAGGCTCGTCAGTCAGGGACTACTCCGCTCTCTCCCCCGGCTTTTCCTCTAAAATGGGCAGCATGTAAGTCCTGGCCCGGCGCTGTGCAGCGGCTAACACCCTCACTTCCTCCTCTCCTCCTCCTGCATGTCTGATCGCATCCTGCCTCTCGTCTGGTTTCACATTGTTCATGAGCATCCTCAAACGCCGCCTCGCGCCCCCGCTGGGGCGAGGAGCCCTTATTAACATTGGTATGGCTTCACTGATCAGAACCATCCTCCTCTGAGCCCCCCACCCAGCTTAGCCACACACACACACACACACACACACACACAGAGCTAACTGAACTGCTTTCACAGCCTCACTTTGCCTGACATAAAGCTTCGGTCTGTACGGAGCCTCAGACTCACGTAGCGTCCTCAGTAGTTAGACTGGAGCTTGGCGCCCCCCCCCCCCTACTGGTTTGGGACTGTAACGTCAGGTAACCGTGTTTCTGTGCGTCCTGCTCGCTCATCTGGTCGCCTGATGCCGTTGTTGTTTGTGTTCTGTTGGTTTCACAGCCCTCTGTTGTTGTTGTTGTTGTTGTTTTTGTTCTGGTGCTGTGACTGTGTGTTGGGGCCAAACTGAACGCTCAGTTCTGGCTCCAGAGCGTCGTCAGGCCTGGACAGGCGAGCGCCGGAGCCCTCGCCGCTCTCTCGCAGGAAGACCTATGACAAGGCGGCGGCCGACAGGGCAAAGGTCAAGGAGACGAAACAGTAAGAGGCCGCGGCTGCCCGCCACCCGCCCGGGTCCAGAACAACAAGCCAGAATAACTCCAACACTAATCCTCCGTCTGTGGGTTTCCTGCTTGGACCACGCATGTGATCTGTACCGAATCAGCTGGTGCTGCCTGGGTGACGACCTCTGACCTCTGAGCTGCAGAGTTCTGTGCTTCCTAACTCTGAGATTATGTCTCTGCGTTGAGCCATAATTGGGGACCTTTTCTTCTTTTTCCTCACCGACTCAAACCCAGTGTTGAACTCACTCTGCTCCTAGTGCACACGCCGCTGGTGTCCTCCCTTTGTCCCTCCAGCAGGTCGCTGACCTCCTCCTCCTCCTCCTCCCCCCCCCCCCTCCCTCCCTCCTCCCCCTCCCTCCAGTACCGAGCTGCAGCAGCAAAGCACTCATCACTGGATCCAACATTTGCTGCTTGCAGCTTCGTAGACGTGGGGTTTTGCTGCTGGTTGGACAAAAAGAAGCGACTTCTCACTGGGGAATTCTCTTGACTAATCGATTAATTGTGAAACTAATCAGTAGATGAATTTCATTTCAGCGTGTGACAAAACAGGGAATTATTCCAGTAATCGCTCAGTGTCTCACAATCCTTAGGGAGTGTCCATTATTTGAAATGGTTGCTTCTGGCTGACTGTGGCTGATATGATATTTCAGATTTTTTGACACTTTGTGGCTGTGCAGATGCACGTTTTACTCTTTTGTTGTGTTTCCAGTAACTCTGGGCCTGTCTGAGAGAATTGCTCCAGGCAGCAGCCTGCTGTTTACTCTGCCAGGGCCCACAGGGCCGAGGTGACATTTTCTGAAGGATAAAAGTCGATATTTTTCATTGTTTATCCATCCAATAGCTTTTTACTGTGTGTGTTTGCATTAGAGCTCTTATGGCCATGCAGCTTAGAGCTAAGCCGCTGATAAGACATACTCAGATATGTCTGCGTAAACCTGGAGAATATGGGAGAGGGACATTCTTGGATCTTGTCAAATAAAGACATTTAAAGACATATGGCAGCTCAAAAAACATCATCACGTCCTGTCCTCAGTTCCTCAAACGCTGAGAACAAAGATCATTCAAGTGAGTGGCAGCCGGTCAGAGTGCAGCCTATGTGTGGTTGCCAGATCAGCATGAAAGGATCCTGAGTGTAATAGTCCCACAGCTACAAACAGGATTGTAAAATCGACTCAGATGGAACCTGAGTTCACAGCTTCTATGTTAGCAGAGAACAAGGGTAAAAACCAGAGAGGATTCAGTGATGTCATCATGTCTTTAGTTTAAAGGCTGGAAAATAAAATGTTGGAGTTTGTGATGGAGCTTTGTTAGCGTCAGGTCTAGGGCCAAAGCCCCAGAGGCAAACAGCAACACCAGGGGGGGTGAACAGTCTCACACACACACACACACTGAGGCACACACACACACACACTCACATGCACACACTCACACATAGACACACTCACAACCACACGCAGACCCACACTCAGACACACACTCACACACTCACACACACACACTCAGAAACACTCCGACACACCTACACACACACACTCACACACACACACTCACACTCACACACACACACACTGTGATGAGCGGCTTCGTCTCCTTCACGGTTTGACTCGAGCGTGAACACGTGAGCACTTTGCAGCCGAGCCGTCCTGACAGTTGCTTCCATGTGACGTGAATGCAGCATATGCGCGTCCCGTCTGTCCGGACGCATCCTCCCACTCTGCTGCCACGAGTGTGTCAACAGCTCCACACACACACACACACACACACACACACACACTCACAGACGGACACAGACACACTCACTCACAGACACTCACACACTCTCTCACACACATACACATACAGACACTCACAAACACAGTCACACACACATACACATCAGGCCGCAGCAACACCCCCCCCCCCCACCCACCCACCCACCCACACACACACACACACACACACACACACACACACACACACATACACACACACACACAGAGCGCGGACTCTGGGACGTCCCGCTGGATAAGTACGAGACAGAGATAAGTAGAATTGGCACAAGTGGCCACAGAGTCAGATTAGAGTCGGTCTCCTGTTTCTGAGGAAAAAAAAAGTAAAAAGTAGGACATGGTTAAAATAAAAAAATGATGAAGCTGACGAGTTGAATGTTTTTGTAAATATGAAGCTAAAAGTGTTTTACACAATAAAAACAGCAAACTAATCACATTTTTCTATCTCGCATAGCTTCCCAGATGTTCACATACTAGACAGACTGATGTGCTCTTACTTTGGGAATACGTAGGTGAACGTACGAGGACATAAGAGCAGTGAGGAAACATTGCCTGGCACTGGGCAGTTTGTGGCTTGTTGCAGTGGTTTAGTTTGCATTGTGGTTGTTTAATAAAATGCATATTGAGTTTGATGACTGCGGCTGTGATTGTGGCCCTCAGAGTTGCTGTTTCATCCCTTTTAGGTCAGCTCATTTCAATATGAATGGAACTAAATTGAAGCAGACGTGCAGGTGACAGGTAATCCATCACAGCAAACACAGTTTCTTTCTCTCCGTAGTTTCATATTCAGCGAGTTGTGACGAGGCATCGTCGCCTGTTTGGAGACAAACAATTATCCAAGAGTCGGATTCCGTGAAGATTTTAATCCAAGAAACGACTCGGTTTAAATTATCCCTCCTGTCATTTCCACGCTGCTTGTTTTTTTGTTTCCATTTTAATCATAAAATAAAAATATTTTTACTCAAACTTTGGCAAAGTGTAACTGCTGCTGTCAGGTCTTTCCACTGAAGGTGTTTGAGCTGTAGCTCCAGGTAGAGTGTGGTCCTGCTCCATCCCATAATAACCCTGGTACCATGTGGTCCTGCTCCATCCCATAATAACCCTGGTACCATGTGGTCCTGCTCCATCCCATAATAACCCTGGTACCATGTGGTCCTGCTCCATCCTATAATAACCCTGGTACCATGTGGTCCTGCTCCATCCTATAATAACCCTGGTACCATGTGGTCCTGCTCCATCCTATAATAACCCTGGTACCATGTGGTCCTGCTCCATCCCATAATAACCCTGGTACCATGTGGTCCTGCTCCATCCCATAATAACCCTGGTACCATGTGTTCCTGCTCCATCCCATAATAACCCTGGTACCATGTGGTCCTGCTCCATCCCATAATAACCCTGGTACCATGTGGTCCTGCTCCATCCCATAATAACCCTGGTACCATGTGGTCCTGGTCCTCCACTCTGAGGAAGATGGACGTCCAGAACATAGTTTTCTTAGATCTTTGAATCAGATGTAGAAACAGTTGAGTCTCCTCCTCTGTCCATCTGGTCTGAAGGGAACTGGTCATGTGACCCCTACGTCAGGTCACGTGACCTGGAGATGTGAACAAAGTGTTTCCATCACACTTTGAGATCAGCTTCTAGATGGACACGTCTGGAGGAGCAGCTCAGGAGAGGAGCTAAGCTCTAGTGGTATTTTAGGGCTGCATTTTTATTGCAATGTTGTTGCAATGTGGAAATCTTGCAGGTTCTATGGATTTTTGTAAATAATTTTGTGCAAAATGAATTGAAAACAGACCCAAACACAACAGTGGTGTGTTTGGGTCATTCCTGGGGTTCAGTAGCAGGCGAGAGGATCGTGAGTCTCTGGGGATGAAGTGATGCTATTCCAGGGACTTCTGCTCTATTCCTGTTTCGCTCAGACTGTTATAGACTCAGTGCTGCATGTATCTGTCAGAGGGACAGCAGTGCATTGTGGGATACCAGTGCAGCGTAAACGCTGGCGCTGCTATTTCCATCCCTTTATGGGGACGCTTGAGCGCGCTCAGTGCAAACAGTCTAAACTTAGAGATTGAGATAAAAACAGCTGAGGGTGAACACAGAACACTGGCAGCAACACTAAACCACTGTGATGGATGTTTGAACCTTTTCTGATGCTGAAGCTCACAGTGAAACGCTCTCCAGGCTGGAGTCACAGTCTGTAGCCTTCAGGCAGAACGTAGAGCCAGCAGGAGGAGGAGGAGGAGGAGGAGATCAGAGCTGTGGTCTCCTCTCCTCTTCTCCTCTTCTGATAAGATGCATCCTCCTCCTCCTCCTCCTCCTCTTCCTCCGGGGTTGACCTTTGCACAATAACGCTAGATTAACCAGACGTGATTGGTCAATGTGGTTGAAAGCAGTGAGCAGACATCTTCCCTGGGATCGATAAGTGATTATAATAAACCCAGACAGTGTGGTCTGGTTAAGTGTGTTGCTGCTATTGAGCCTGAAGCCTCAATACTCCTCCTTTCATGTGTCTTTTCTCCCTCCGCTGACTCCATTATCCTCCACACAACAGGCCTTTTTAAAGCTCATTCACTCACTCCTCCGGAGTATCGACGTCTGAAGGCCTTCCAGCCTGAGCTCATCCTGATGGTTACAAACCTCTGATTATACAGTTATACTATCGGCCGCCGACTTGTCAACACAATCAGCCAATTACCGATCGATCAGGCTGGTTTCCAGTGACCGCGGTCCTCTGGTCTGTGTTTTATCTATCAGGGGCAGGAGGAGGGAGGGAGAGAGGTGCAGCACACTCACAGTCAGACTGTTCACATCTGTCTGCTCGTGTCTCTGGACTCATCCTGTCATCTCCTGTTTCTGGCTGCAGCATCGCATGCTCTGCATGAGTCTGGTTGGCTGGGTGTGATTCCAATCCACGCTGCTCCCCTGGTTCTGACCTGTCCTCACCACGTTCTGGTGTGTGTGTGTGTGTGTGTGTGTGTGTGTGTGTGTGTGTGTGTGTGTGTGTGTGTGTGTGTGTGTGTGTGTGTGTGTGTGTGTGTGTCTGTTCCAGGGGCGTCATTCACCCGGTGCCGGCCACTAAGAGCAGCCGCTCGGCCACGCTGCAGTGCGTCCACGTGGCCGAGGGACACAGCAAAGCCGTGCTCTGCGTCGACTGTACGGACGACCTCCTCTTCACTGGATCCAAAGGTTGAACCATGGTCCTCCTCCTCCTCCTCCTCCTCCTCCTCACTCACCTGATTCCAGTCCTCTCCCTCTCTCTCTCTCTCTCTCTCTCTCTCTCTCTCTCTCTCTCTCTCTCTCTCTCTCTCTCTCTCTCTCATCAGTATTCCTCACATCTCAGCTCGTTACAGCAGCATTAATTTATTACTCTCTGACATGCTGTGATGCTCTTACATAACAGCAAATAAAAGCTGACAGGGTTAATTAAGACGGTCAAGTGTGCGACGTGCAGATAATTGATGTAGTGAAGTAAAGTGACATGTTGGAAGAGTAGAGTCTGGCAGTGGAACAGCTTCTCATGATGACGAGGGGACGTACAACATGTAGGTTTGGGTTTTACTGCTGAGCTAACCACAGCTCTGTAAATGCAGCTCTATAAGGTGCTGTGTGTGTCCTCCTGCAGACCGGACCTGCAAGGTGTGGAATCTGGTGACGGGTCAGGAGATCATGTCCCTGTCCGGACACCCCAACAACGTGGTGTCAGTGCGCTACAGCTCCAGCCTGGTCTTCACCGTCTCCACCTCCTACATCAAAGTGTGGGACATCCGAGACTCGGCCAAGTGCATCCGGACTCTGACGTGAGTGTTTGGCAGGCTGCGGTCTCTGGGCTCTGGCTCCTGGTTCTCCACACAGGAAACGTATAGAGGAACAGAAGGAGCTTCATCTGTCAGATCTGGAGATGAAACCAGATTCATAGATGTTATGTCACTGGAGCACATGTCAGCCTCTCTCTTAAGGAATGTATGTGAGAAATGAATACATGGATGGTCTTCAATATGCACCACAATTCATCAGTGTCCCAAAGAAGAGTCTTAATTGCAGCTTCATGAGGTGTTAAATTATGTATTCCAGCTCTGTCCAAACAGTTTGACTGTAAACAGTCTGGTGTATTTATAGTGAATAGTTAAAAGTCAGAGTCACTGTTTATTTCTTTGGTTTATTTGATTCCTTGGTGCTTCCCAGCTGATCTGAGGTCTGTTGTTTGGCTGTGCTCCATGGATTTAATTGAAAACTATGACTGTGTTGTGAGTTAAAGATGTGCTACTTGTTCCAGCTGGAGATGGAGACGAGGTCTTAAAGTTTTGTTGGAAAGTCTTTAAGAAGTCGTAAAAAGATGCTCCTGCAGATTCCCTATTACAGCAGGATTTCAGGATTTCTTCTAACTTTTCTCCTGCCTGGTCCTGGTCCTGGTGCCTGTGTCCTCAGGTCCTCGGGTCAGGTTAACGTCGGGGACGCGTGTGCGTCCAACACCAGCCGGACCGTCACCATCCCGGCCGGAGAGAACCAGATCAACCAGATCGCCCTCAACCCCAACGGGACGGTCCTGTACGCAGCCGCTGGGAACTCTGTCCGAGTCTGGGACCTGAGGAGGTGAGAGGGCCCGCCTCAGCGAGCACAGAGGAGCGCTCCATCACTACATAGATGATCCATAAGTAATAAGTAGTGTAACATAAATAATAATAATAACATGAAACTAGACCTATGCATCAAAAACAATTCTAATAGCATGTGACATTAACATAATAATAACAACAATAATGATAATAACAATGATGATAATAATAATGAACTGCCTTAATGAGGATAATATTGAGCAAGAAAAACAAATTCCTACAATGAATTATATAAATGAATTAGTATTAGTGAAGAGTGAATTCACCCAGTGCTGACGGGCTCTTAGACTAACAGATAGTTCTCGTCTCCTGATTCTCTCCATGTTGCTTTATTATCGTTTTGCTCCAAATATGAAATGTGATTGTTCAAGGCTGCTGTGTATTAAAGTCTAGTCAGACGTGAAACCAGACTCGACAGCCTCTCTCTTTATCATTCTCTGCATTTTGTCTTGGCTCGCTCTGATGCTGCTGCCTCACACACACACACACACACACACACACACACACACACACACACACACACACACACACACACACACACACACACACACATGCTCTCACCGTGACACCTGTCAGAGCCCGGGGCCCCAGCCCATCCTCCAGCGACGGCCTTTGAAGGTTCTGATGAACGTGGGCTCTGCTCCACTCAGGAATGATTGACAGCCGTGTGGATGCTTGGAGTGAAGGCGGCATGCTCTCTGTTTTTCAGCCCAGCTGATCGATCTTTGATCTTCTTTGGCAGATTTGCGTCCACGGGGAAGCTGACCGGTCACCTGGGTCCGGTCATGTGTCTGACTGTGGATCGTTCCGGTACCAACCAGGACCTGGTCATCACTGGCTCCAAGGACCATTACATCAAGGTGAGTGTGGGGAGGAGCAGCCAGGCTCTGCAGGCCAGGACGCACTGGGTG
Organism: Karalla daura; assembly: GCA_029224185.1. Taxonomy (NCBI): domain Eukaryota; kingdom Metazoa; phylum Chordata; class Actinopteri; order Chaetodontiformes; family Leiognathidae; genus Karalla; species Karalla daura. The sequence continues at coordinate 25,006,239 of CM055196.1, forward strand.
ACTCTGCTCTCGTGTTGCAGCTGTTCGATGTGACCGAGGGCTCTCTGGGCAGCATCGGCCCCACTCACAACTTTGAGCCGCCTCACTACGACGGCATCGAGTCGCTGGTGGTCCAGGGAGACATCCTGTTCTCCGGATCCCGGGACAACGGCATCAAGAAGTGGGACCTGGACCGCAAAGACCTGCTGCAGGTGCTGCTCCATGGACACGTCCTCCCTGTTGGACCAAATGGACAAAAACATTTGATAGATACAATATGAAATAACTGACTAAAGTATATCAACATATATCTATATACAGTAGTTAAACTGTTACATATGTCACATATTACTGAGTAATATTGAGACACTGGGCCTGGTTCAGAGCACAATCTGTAGATGTGACCTCACACTGTCTAAAGAAATATAAATAATCTGTAAAGATTCATTTTCAGGGTTGATTGTTTGCTTGGTCCAGTGGTAGTTTATGTACCACAGTCACCTCCCACTGAAGCCCAGTGTTGTAATATTACACCATAAAAGATTAGAAATAACATCTGATCGACAGTTTCAAAACAACAACATCTATGTGTTTTAGAAGTTTAACTTCCAGTTGGTCTTAAAATGACTAATATTACAACCTTTTATTATTCACATTTCTGGAATAAACGCTTTCAGTCCAGAACACCTCAGCGTGATAGTGAAAGGTTTCCTCTGCCCGACAGCAAGTGCCCAACGCCCACCGGGACTGGGTGTGTGCGCTGGGCGTGGTGCCCGGCTCCGCGGCGCTGCTGAGCGGCTGCAGGGCCGGCGTGCTCAAGCTGTGGCACACGGACACACTGGGAACACTGGGAGAGCTGAAGGGACACGAGAGCCCCATCAACGGCATCTCCACCAACAGCAGCCACCTGTTCACCGCCTCCGAGTGAGTCCCCCGGCCGCCCCAGCATCACTGCACACTGGTCCCAGGTTCCCAGAACACCTGGGAATGTTAAAACCTCATTTTCCAGTACTGGGCAAAGGCACGGAAAAACAAGCACACCCCAGACGTTCAGGCCTTGGATATAATAGATAGCAGAACACGATGACACAATGATGCAGTACAGTTTTAGAGGTCAGGTTTAGTCACTCCATCCTGACCTCGACCAGAGGCCCAACACGCATCTGTCGCTGTTTTTAACGTCTTCTATCCACAGAATGAAACACAAAGTTGAGAATCGATTGATTTTGTCGTGTGACTTTTCTGTTTTAAGCCATAAAAAAAACAAAAACAAAATGCCACTCAGTCTCAGAGTGAAAACAGAAGCTCGAAGTGAAGTTTCAACACATCAATAAAACGTCTCAGGGAATAATTAGGTTTTTGCGATGAGATGCAAAGTAAAAGTGTGACATTTTGAGAAATGAGCTCATTCACTGAGTCGCTGGGATACAAATGAGAAGATCGATACTTTGCCCTCGTCTGTGGAGCGTAATGACTGGACTCCAGGCTGTCACAGCGCTGCAGCATTCATCAACAGCACAAATATTCAGTCTGCAGAGGCCGAGGGCCCCAGGCTGGTCTCTTCTCTCTGACTCTTAGTTTCTGTTTAACACACACTCACAGCCGTCCACACACTGCTCCACATGGTGCTCAACCATTAGATCTGTCCATTAACACACACACAGCAGCAGCATGGGGCCTGAGACCTTGAAGTAGAGTAGATTAGAGTTTCAGTTTTTATGGTAGAACTCTGATGTTTTTGCCTGATTGTTCACATTATAATGAAAATGTGAAGCCAGCGAGCTCCAGTGTGAGCGGTCTGCTCCCTTCTCTGTCTGTGTGTGTGTGTGTGTGTGTGTGTGTGTGTGTGTGTGTGTGTGTGTGTGTGTGTGTGTGTGTGTGTGTGTGTGTGTGTGTGTGTGTGCGCTCATGTCCAGAGCGGCTGAGATGAAGGATGGATGGATCATAACCTCCCTCCCTCTCCTCTCCTCTCCTCCAGCGACCGGACCGTGAAGATCTGGCGTGCCCGCGGCGGCCTGGACAGCTCGTTGGACGCGGTCGACAACGTGGACGAGGTGGCCAGTAACTGAGGGCGGCGCCACCTGCTGGCTCAGCCCCTGCAAGGACACTGACAGCATCTGCTGCTGCCGCCCTGCACTTTGACCCCTGACCCCTGACCCCGCCCCCTCCCATCCTATGCCATGTAACCACAGACTGTGCGCTCTGAGGGTGGCTGAGCCCTCCTAGTCTCCGTAGAGTCACGGCTCCTCCTCTCTCCTCCCTCTGCGCTGTAGACGAGGAACAGTCACTTCCTGTAACCCTGAGAACGGAGTCACGTCTGCAGGCCTCAGGTCAGGGCGGAGGCTGACAGACTGGTTGTTGGCTGGACTTCACAACCCAGTGTTCCTGAGCACCCCCACCCCTCCCCCAGTTCCTAAAGTGGCTTTATTTAGCGTGTGTGGAACAGACAAATCACCGCCTCCTCTTAAGTGCCCCCCCCCCCCCCCCCGCTCCTTCTCCTGCTGCTCCTCGCCCTCGATCAGCGACCAAACCCGTGCTAGCGTGGCTGTGCTGCACTGTGCTCAGAACACTCCTCACAGTCACACTCTGGGGTGACTCCTCCGAGCCCCCCGCTCCTCCTTTCGCCCTCCAGCACTTGTGAAAGCTGACGCAGTTATACTCTGAGTGGCTGCTGATCCCTGAGCAGGGTCAGCCTTTATATCCTGCACTCGTCTTCCGTGTTTCATAGTATGTAGACTCTCACGTTGTTCACTCTCCGTCACTCTGGGTGTCGTCTCACTCCCGAGCTTTTACGTGGTGTTCTCACCTTCGCCTCACACTCTGCACACAGGGCTTCCTCCTCGCTCGGCCCCGGGCTGCGTGTGTGTGTGTATTTGTGGACTCGTGCGTGTGTGTGTGTGTGTGTTCCTGAGGCCTGGAGACGCCGAGGACGCGACCTGACTGTCACTTCTGAATGTTCGGTGAAACCGCACTTGTTTGCATCAATCGAGTACATATCTAATGTATGTAAATGTATTTAAAGAATAATCTTGACTGAATGTTAGTTTTTTGTGGGACCACGGATGTGAACGCAGTCTCACAGCCGAGCCGACAGGAGCAGGACTGGACGAGGACGGACGAGCTTCACTGGAGCCTCTGACGCAGCTCGTCATGTTTAGTGGCCTATCATTAGTCCCCTCCTCCTCCTCCTCCTCCTTCTTCTTCTTCGCCTCCTCTGTTTTGTTTGTTATGCTGTCCCTGTCCCACATATCCTGGACGTCCCCCTCTGGAGTTTTAGTCGCCGTCCCAGCGACGGACGCTGTAGCGGTTCTAATGTCAGATGCCTGGTGAGAATAAACGCCATCTGTCAAAAACACCCCGAGCTGCAGCGTGTCGATCATTGCAGGCACTGCCACATCTCTACAGTAACAGCTGAGTGAGTCCTGTGTGTGTGTCTATTCTTAGCTTTGTTTGTCTTGAACACACAAAGTGAATTGTGTTCTCTGTCACATGATGACATCAGGTTTGAGATCTGCATCTCCTCGTGAAGTTTTGCGAGCCCCCAGACCGGCACCAATCCTGAGACTCGGTCAGGATCGTTGGGCTTTTATTTGTTTCTCAAACGTTCCAGTTTTTGGCCTCGTGGTTACCATGGCAACTCACAGACATCAACATCTGTGCTGAATGCAATCTTAAAAATACAAAAAACATAATTTTTCTATTAAAGTATTTATTCCAGAAACACATCTGGCACTAATTCATTATCATGGACTTTGAAAGTTCCAATATTAGTTGTATAAATTATTATTCCATCAGGGATATTCTGAACAGTGTGTGAACAATACAACTGAAGGTGATAATACTGAATATTCAGCATAACTCAGTGTACCTGCACTGCACAACCAGAGCAAACCCTCACTGCCACTAGCAGTACACACTGTGAGGTGTTTTAAACACATGATTATTATCATTATCATTATTATTATTATTATTATTAGTTTGTTGCAGAGAGAAAAGTCTAAGTTACATTTCTGTTCTTGCTGAAAACTTTTTTTTTTACGTTTGGTCCAGATTTCAAAACCTGAACAGCAACTACTGGACCAACTGTTGTTTGGCCCAACATGCAGTATTTTCCTGAGAGGAGACCAAACAGTGACAGTAGACAAAAGTTAGGAAACAAAAGACGGAACAATATGACGGACATGGCCATGGTGCAGACCTGCAGGCATCACTCTCTCATCCAGCAGCAGGATGCAGCAGCAGCAGCAGCAGCAGTAGCAGCAGCAGCAGCAGCAGCAGGATGCAGCAGCAGTAGCAGCAGCAGCAGCAGCAGGATGCAGCAGCAGCAGGATGCAGCAGCAGGATGCAGCAGTAGCAGCAGCAGCAGCAGCAGGATGCAGCAGCAGCAGGATGCAGCAGCAGGATGCAGCAGTAGCAGCAGCAGGATGCAGCAGCAGCAGGATGCAGCAGCAGCAGGATGCAGCAGCAGCAGGATGCAGCAGCAGGATGCAGCAGCAGGATGCAGCAGTAGCAGCAGCAGCAGCAGTAGCAGCAGCAGCAGCAGCAGCAGGATGCAGCAGCAGGATGCAGCAGTAGCAGCAGCAGTAGCAGCAGGATGCAGTAGCAGCAGCAGCAGTAGCAGCAGCAGGATGCAGCAGCAGCAGCAGGATGCAGCAGGATGCAGCAGTAGAAGCAGCAGGATGCAGCAGCAGCAGGATGCAGCAGCAGCAGGATGCAGCAGCAGCAGGATGCAGCAGTAGCAGCAGCAGGATGCAGCAGCAGCAGGATGCAGCAGCAGCAGGATGCAGCAGTAGCAGCAGCAGGATGCAGCAGCAGCAGGATGCAGCAGCAGCAGGATGCAGCAGCAGCAGGATGCAGCAGCAGGATGCAGCAGCAGGATGCAGCAGCAGGATGCAGCAGGATGCAGCAGGATGCAGCAGCAGGATGCAGCAGCAGGATGCAGCAGCAGGATGCAGCAGTAGCAGCAGCAGGATGCAGCAGCAGCAGCAGCAGCAGCAGGATGCAGCAGCAGCAGCAGCAGCAGGATGCAGCAGCAGCTACAGCAGCAGCAGCAGCAGGATGCAGCAGTAGCAGCAGCAGGATGCAGCAGCTACAGCAGCAGCAGGATGCAGCAGCAGCAGCAGGATGCAGCAGCAGGATGCAGCAGCAGCAGGATGCAGCAGCAGGATGCAGCAGCAGGATGCAGCAGTAGCAGCAGCAGGATGCAGCAGCAGCAGCAGCAGGATGCAGCAGCAGCAGCAGCAGCAGCAGGATGCAGCAGCAGCTACAGCAGCAGCAGCAGCAGGATGCAGCAGTAGCAGCAGCAGGATGCAGCAGTAGCAGCAGCAGGATGCAGCAGCTACAGCAGCAGCAGCAGCAGGATGCAGCAGCAGCAGCAGGATGCAGCAGTAGCAGCAGCAGTAGCAGCAGCAGGATGCAGCAGCAGCAGGATGCAGCAGCAGGATGCAGCAGTAGCAGCAGCAGCAGTAGCAGCAGCAGCAGGATGCAGCAGCAGTAGCAGCAGCAGCAGTAGCAGGATGCAGCAGCAGCAGGATGCAGCAGTAGCAGCAGCAGGATGCAGCAGCAGCAGCAGCAGGATGCAGCAGCAGCAGGATGCAGCAGCAGCAGGATGCAGCAGCAGGATGCAGCAGCAGGATGCAGCAGCAGGATGCAGCAGCAGCAGCAGCAGCAGCAGTAGCAGGATGCAGCAGCAGCAGGATGCAGCAGTAGCAGCAGCAGGATGCAGCAGGATGCAGCAGTAGCAGCAGCAGCAGCAGCAGGATGCAGCAGTAGCAGCAGCAGGATGCAGCAGGATGCAGCAGCAGCAGGATGCAGCAGTAGCAGCAGCAGGATGCAGCAGCAGGATGCAGCAGTAGCAGCAGCAGCAGCAGGATGCAGCAGATGACATCCTATCTGGCTGGATTAAAAACAAAGCTATTTAGTGGTTTACAACACATACATGTGACCAGTCATCATGGCCGATCATGTGTATTAGAGATCTAATATTTCACTGTCATATCTTCACATGATGATGATGGTGATGATGGTGATGATGATGGTGATGATGGTGATGATGATGATGATGATGATGATGGTGATGATGATGATGATGATGATGATGATGGTGATGATGATGATGATGGTGATGGTGATGGTGATGGTGATGGTGATGATGGTGATGATGATGGTGATGATGGTGATGATGGTGATGATGCCCCTGATAATCAGGGGCATCGTTAACCCATTATTATTGGACACGTTATAGAGAGAGGGGTAATAATCAGAGAAAAGCATTAACTGTAAGTTTGTCAAATTCTGTAATTAAAACTATTCTACCAGCCATTATGACAGTTTTCCCATTATTAGGGCCTATGGAACAAAGAAGAACCCCATTGTAATCGCTCTGTCTCTTCTTCTTCTTTTTATGCCTCTTCAGCACTGAATCAGCACAATGTGGTTCAATAGAAAGACACTATGAAAATGCTGAATCCTCACCACTTTAGTCCAAACGCAGGTTTCGTCCTGAGCTGCTGTAACTGTCTTTGTTTGACAAGTCCAAGATGAAACTGGTTTTTCCTCCATGTCCTCAGGTACCTGAATGGAGGCAGGTTCACACTCATTATTCTGGAGGTGGTCCAAGGACGTGATTCAACAAAGTCAGGCTGACAGAGGTTATTTACTTGTTAAGAACTGGTGCCACAGTTTGCAGAGCTCAAGCTTTTGGGCTGTCAATTGAAAAACGATCGTCTCATGTCTCACACACACAGACGCGACGCTGTCACAATCAGAGCGAACACTCAAAGATTTAGTTCAGATTCCTAATGAACGTCTCGGGAGGCCATCAGGGGCTGCTGACAGAAATCTGCAGGACTGTCTGCCAGGCAGCACCAATCACCGGCCGCCCGGCGGGAGCCTCCAGTCTCACTGTCTGGGTGTGTGCGTGTGTGTGCGTGTGCGTGTGTGTGTGTGTGTGTGTGTGTGTGTGGATGTCAGAGGTTACGTTGGGTTAAATTGGACCCAGAAAAGTCCAGAAACACTTCAAACTTTGAGAGTCTACACACACCAAGGTCTCTTGCGTCGCCTTCAGTCTCTCTTCTTTCACAGCTACCATGAGCCTCGCCTGCTGCTCTGTCCAGCTGCTCTGCTAACACCACGTGTCCTCACTGGTCACCGCTACGAGATCTGCTGCAAGTCTATTAATCCTCATTTAAAAACAGCACCAGCAGCTGTTTCTCAAGATGCAGCCATGTGCAGATTTTCTCCGCAGCCCGGCTGCTCGTAGCCGAGCAGATCTCCGCCCCTGAGAGGGACCTCGACCTGCGTCAGCACAAACTCCACCTGAAGGATCTCTCCACCCCCAGCAGCGTGCAACCAGCCCCACCGGCAGCCGACTCCTCCCACACACGTTTGATAAATGTTTGGAGCTGATAACAGAAGAGAGAAAACATCGACTCATCAGCAAAGACGTGTTCTGTAGCTGCATGATTTCATGTTTCTAGAAAGCAGTTCCATCCCATCAGACGGTCGGTTTGTGGACATTCTGAATCCAAGCAGAGTGTTTGTGTTAACTATCTGATTTTGTATGAAAGGAATTTGCTGGTGCAGTTTGCAACAATCGACAATCTATCACAGCTAGACTACATCTCTCTGTCTCTCTGGCAAATAGAGAGAAGAGGAGATGGACGAGACAGTTATTAGAAGTAGTCAGAGTTGCTTCACATCTCAGTCATTTAAAATCTATTTGTGGCGTTGAGGCATGAACATAATACAGTTCAGATACGTTGGTGGCTTCAAGCCAAAACTGTTTTTTCAATTCATTGTTTTTTCAATTTAGTTAAACCCAAATTGAAGTTGTGCAGAGGTCCTGACTAAAGTCAAACTACCCAAACATTAGGTGCAATCTCTGAGAGTGATATTTCAGGCCTGTTCCAACACTCTCTTCATCAGAGTGTGATTGTTGAATTATTGAGGGTGGTTTTATTGATCTACAAAGACCTAACAGACCTAACAGTCTCGAATGACCTCAGCAGCACATTCTGTATAATAATAAATGAATAAAGCTCATTTGCTATGCAACCAAATGGAGAAGTTGGAGGAAGCACAAATAATTAACACTGTGCTGCTTGTATGGACCAGGGACTTGGATCCACTTTGGCTGATCCCAGTGAAGCTGGACCGCTGGAAGAAGATCCATCAGAGTCACAGAGAAGATGGAGGATCGACCCCGAGCCGCGGTGGGAGAAGTCGATCCGGGATCTACAGTCATCTGGTGGAACGGGATCCTGCTCTCTGCAGAGATTCCTCTAGACACAATCACACATAGAACACAAAATAAATCCACAAAACCTGTGTGTGTGTGTGTGTGTGTGTGTGTGTGTGTCACACCCTGAGGTGTGAGCAGAGACAGACGAAGGTGAGAGAATGAGGAGAGTAACATCAGATTATACAGTGAGGAGGGTTTTATGATGGACATCACTCCTCTGGCTCTTTATCCATGACAGACAAGTCTTCACTGCAGCTGCAACAAAAGACACTGATTTGTTTTTCATATTCATCTTCGCTCGACCAAATTCTCGCTCTGCCTTGTCGCTGAGCTTGATGCACTCATCAGCCGGTTTCTCTCGTCTCAGGAGAATTCTGGTGTGAGCGAGGCTCTCCTGGCATATGTGACGGGGTGGCCGGTTTCAGACTGATTTTAATGTGTTTCTAACTTATAATTATTTAGAGGCAGTACAGACAGTCTGGCCTGAAAACTCCTAAGCTGTTATATTTTATTACTATTGATTGTTCTTTTTTCTCTTTTCATCATTTATGAGTCTTCATGTAACCATGTAATTTTGGTCATCGCATCATCAAAAGTTTTGCCTCAGAATTATGGTAATAAATGGAAATACCCAAAGACCCCGGAAATAGTTCTGAAGTGCAACACTTCACTTGTGTGTGTGTGTGAGTGTGTGTGTGTGTCCACCAAGTTTGCCTCGTCAGTTCGAGATGGATTTTGAACTCATTTTTGTAAATCACAAATTTCACTTCACATGCTAATGATGATCAACTTTACTTTGTTAAAAGCCCAGGAGAGCCCAAGCAGAACGGCGTGTACTCGTCAACAACCACAATCTGAAAAACATTCATTAAATGTGTGAAACTGAGAGTTTTCACACTCAAATGTCTGCGCTGTGTTCCTGGTATAAGGAAGAATAATCAGCAGATATTTTGATTTTCACATGCAAGGTGCCTGTGACACTCCTGAGGCTGACGCTCGCCGTCTTCCACCTGGATGAGCCAGCTTTTAGTGCACCAAACCAAACCTGTCCAATTAGCTTTCCTCTTAATATCTGCCAGGAGAAATAGAATCAGATCGCCTCTGCTCACCACAGATGAGCGGCTGTGCAGCAGCAAAGACTTTAGCTGCAAAACTACACAGAAACGACACAATTCACTCTCAAATGATTTACACTTTTGATGAAAAAATGTCTGTTAACACCAATAACTGATCATGGAAAAGTGCAGAGAAACTTTTCCAACATTTTACTTGTTATTCTGTTGAGGAACGTCTCTTCCACTAGCGGGAAAGTCTGTGTCGTATTTCAAACATGATTGTTTCTCTAGTGTCTGAGCAGTGGAAAAAGACAAGTTACATTTATTTCTCTCCAACTTTTCTTTATTGTTCAAAAACTTTTAGTTTTTTTAGGCAACCACCATCAGGTCTGTCTCTACGACTTCATGTGCAAACACAGAAATGATGCAAATCCAGAAACACGTCAAAATCATACAAAACCCATAACAAAGGTAGAAGAATGTAACGATGAAAACACACAAAACAGTAAAACAAAGGTGAGAGAAATGCTGCTTATTCACAGCAACCTGCAGTAGCTCTCCAGTCCTCTAGGGGGACCTGACGTGAAGGATGGACCAGTCCTGTGTCTAGATGCTCTTTACACTGCCATGAGGTTTATACAGAAACATGAAGTTAACCAAACCCTCCTCTGAGCTTCCTGACTGAGTGTGATATGGTTATTGAGATTTTGTGCTCTTGGTGCTGTAGGTCAGTGAGCAGCTGCAGCTTCATTCTTTAAAGAGTCCTTGAGCTGCTACTGTTATCCACATAAGTGGATAACAGCTTCATGGGTTCGGGTTCGGTTAAATGTAATCTCTCTGGGGCTTTTAGTGAAACTTCAGCATGCTCTGTACCGTCCCAGTCTAACAGGTGTTTGGCCTGTAGAACGAACCGTATTCACTCTCTCTCCTCAGAATAACTGGAACTGACACACATCTTTCCATTTTTAGCTCTCAGCTTCATGCCGGCCTTACTTAATTGAGTTGGTTTTGCTCAGGTGGTTTTTGTCATCCGGCTCCAGTGAGACACTGGGCTGTCCAATCAAGCCGTAATCAACGATGGGAGGCCTGGATGCTGCTCTGCTCTCCCCTCTTTACTCTCTCCATGTGTTTGGAGATTTAAGTCTGCAGCTCAAGTTACAGCTGCACAGAACTGTAATAAAGCCTAATTCAGTTAGATTTCTATCTCTTTGACGACCTGCTCGGTGCAGCAGAGGCATTTTAAGCATCATTTTGTGACTTTAATGGACTCAGAATTAACGTTATTCTTCAGCGGATGTTATATTTGAGTCACACTGTTTACTGCTATCCAATTACCCTCCAATCCCCCACCCACAGGGATATCTCAGCTGGCTTCTCCATGAGCCATATTTAATGCTAAACTTTGCTAACTTTTTGATTTATTTGCCTTTTTCCATCTCAATTAGAATAGCCATAATATTTTACAGAGGAAAATTAGCTTTTGGATAATGCCTTCCTCATCCTCTTCCTCATCATCAGGAGTTCATAACAGTGGTGCCAACAACTCCAATAATTATATAACACAGATAGCTCAGCTTTTTTTTCAGAGAAAGTAATTGTCAAACTACTGCTGGGAAAAGAGATGATTTAATTGTGATAACACACAGTCTCTTCACCCCTCGTGTTCTGCTAAATTAACACACAGAAATAATAAGTCTCACTTACATGAACGAAACGCAGGGCACAAAGTTACAGCCTCAACGCGGCTCCAGAGACAGAGCTTATGTTACCTCGTCTCTGCGTCCGTCTCACCTCCAGGCCCAGGACCTCAGCAGGATTCTGCACAGATGTGAGACATGGCTCTCAGGCTGCTTTTCTTCTAACAATCGTTTTCTGGAGAACATGTGGCTGCATCCATCACAGCATCCATCACAGCATCACAGCAACTGTGTGGCCTGGAGGCTCATCTCTCACTAGCACTCAGCTGAGGTTTCTCACCCCTGGCCCTGCTGCAGTGACATTTCCCTCGACACCCTGAATATTGACTGTACGTTTTAAACTGCAGATGGTGAAACACATTAAGTCTCAGCAAACCTATGCAAAGAAGCAAATTCTCTCAAGAAGTCAGATGCAAAGTGTTGAAGCACGACTCATCCCTGCTTAGAAGATCAAGTTGTACACTGAGGATGATGCTGCCACATTCAGCCTCAGGTATTTGGCTGCAAATTTGATTACGTTCAATGAATAGAATGAGGTGAACCTGTGAAAACACAGAAAATAATTTATTTGTTCTTTTGTCTGCTCTCTAAAGATTCAACAGAATAAACAAACTCCAGATTTGAGGTTGACTGCATTATTTTAATACGTTTCTGGAAGTGGTCAGATCAGACAGTGAGCTGATCAATGTTATCTCTGTCCCAGAAGGTCAATGCCTTAGAAAACTGCTGCAAGACAAAACATTTGTAGTTGTGAACCTTTATACATGACATCCCAGTCCATTTCATCACTTACCTGTCGTTACCATCCAGGAATTAATCATTATTATGCTTTGCTTTATAACTGTTTACTGTGTCACTTGGTTCTTGTTACCCCACACAACATAATTCTATTTTGTATCAAATGGAATTTATTTATGAAGCCCATAGATGTAATAGATGAATCAACACAGCAACAATAAACAATAATATTCAGAAAACTCAAAATAAAATGTGTTTTCAGGCAGATTCTTAGAACCGCTGGACCTGAATGACAGTAAACTATTTTATATTCTATTTTCTATTTCTCACTATTTTCTGGCTGATTAAATTACAAATTCTTTCTCTTTAACTTTTGTGAAGCTGTTTCTCTTCCTTACAAGTCGATAAATAATGCACATCGGCACTTTGTCTCTGCCTGTATGTGTGTATTTGTTCCCTCCCTCTCTCTCTCTCCCTCTCTCTCTCCGTCTCTCTCTCTCTCTCTCCCTCTCTCTCTCCTTCTCTCTCTCTCTCTCTCTCTCTCTCTCTCAGTGCCTCTATCTGCGTCTCTCCTTCGCTCCTCCAACACAGAAACAAACATCTCGTGTCTCTCTCTCCTCGTCTCCTCCTCAGCTCCCTCTCTCTCTCTCTCTGTCCTATTCCTCCTCCTCCCCTCCAGCTCTCCATCATCTCTCTCTCTGTCTCTCTCCGGGTCTCCATCTCCCTCTCATGCCTGCTCTCGGGCTGTGGACTCGGTGATCGGGGATCATGGCTTGTATCGGGGACGCGGACCCTTTCACCGCTGCGATCCCTGCGACCAAAGTTGAGCTGACAGTGTCTTGTAGGTGAGTGGACACGGAGAGCACGCTGCAGCGTGTGGATCTGCTCTGTGGTGTGTGATGTTTGGGACTGTGTGTGCAGTGGATGGATGGATGGACGCGTAACAAACTCCGTGTGTGCGCGCTTGGGTTTTATTGGCGCAATAAGCGCAGCTTCGAATCGCGTCTCTTCTCATTTGCGCCGCTTCAGTCCCGGCTCGTGTGTGCGTGTGGCGCAGAGCGGGTTGGATGCCGATACAGAGGTTGTGTGTAATTTGTCAGGTGTGAGTGTGCTCCAGGTCTGCGGAGATGGAGGTCAGAGATCAGGTCCCTGGTGCAGCCGCCACACGCACACAGCTGGCTTTATTTACCGGGCTTTGCGGCGTTGCGCAGACGCACAGATGCGTGCTGATAGTGGTTTTGCGGCGTGAGGCACACATGGCTCAGCCTGTGTCAGCTTTTACTACAGAGGCAGCAGCAGCAGCCTCCTCCTCCTGTCTCCCCGCAGCACTAATAGTAGAGGCTCAAACTATAGATGGAGACAGAAAGTGCGGGGTAGGAGAGAGGGAGGGGGTAATTACAGGATGCTGCCACTGGCGACGAGATGTGCGTACAGTAGTCAGCCCTAATCACAGCTTTTTGAACCTAATTTATCTTATATCTGGTCCGAATATCTGCAGAAAGCAGTTCTCCTTGTCTTGTAGACGTTAATCTGAATGCATCACCTCTCTGTTTGTCATGTAAACACTGAGAGAAGGAGCTCAGGGTTACTGACTCTCTTTATGATGACTCCTGCTCATCTGTCAGACGGCCTCCACAGTGGGACCATGCTCTGTTGGTAGATGGAGATCATTACAAATACATCTTATCATCTGCATTGTTTCCATCAGAATAGAGTTAACTGAAAATGATTTATTGGTTCCAGTCTATGGAAACACATTCGGGAACCTCTCATGTTGCGTTTGTGGACACGTTTCCATTTGCTGCTTTGATTCGTTGATTCATATGTTGCCTCTCAGATCTGCTAATGCTACATGGAAATGTGTTAATCTGGGAAGTCTGGATGTTTTACTACTGCAATACAGCTACAGCAAGTGAATGCCGTGTTACCATTGAGCAGCAATAAGTGGCCCTTCTTTACTTGAAAATTGACTGAACCTGTAAATTGATCTTCTGTGTTGTTGCTTAATGTGCTGCTGTTGTGGTGAGTCTTCCTGAGCAGCGTCACTGCCTGATTTCATCATTAAAGCACAGTGCTGTGATATGAAGGAGATGCTGAGGCGTAATGCTCTGACTGTCAGCTGTGCAGGTCTGACCAGCTGCCGCCAGAGATCCAGCCGCTGTTGCTGTTTTTAATGTCAGTCCAAGATAAAAAAAAACCCAAACAACAGGAAAAGCTTTTACTGGAGAGTTCAACATCGATGAATCAGAGTCATGTGTCCTCTGAAATGAGGGAACCACTGTCAGGTCTTTGCTCTGCCATTTGTTCCATCATGAGAGAAACGCTCCTTTGCTGTGACTCACTTGTGCTTTGCTGCTTTTATACTTCTAAACATGATGTGTAATCTCCAGCGCGGAGCAACACAGAACGAAGCCGTTCAAAGGGAAACGGAGGGAGGGACAGCGACGAGTGACGCGCTGCAGTGACATTTCTTTAATGGAGGAGTTTGGCGTCATATGAACATTAACGTATGTGTTTCTTCATTCTCTGAGCTCCTGGCAGGAGCAGATCGGTCCAGCATCACTAGAGCAGCTCTGGCCATGTCAGTCAAAGTGTCGCCTACAATCAATGTTTCAACTGGTTGGAAATGTCGTGAAGGATCACGAGAATCACAAAACATTTCAGTAATTTCCTTCTCGCCGTCCCTCAGCGATAGCAACTCCCATGATGTCTCCTTCTAACAATCCTCTAACAGTTCTTTAAAGGTGAATATGTGAAGACCTCAGCAGGGACAAACAGCCTTCCGTCCTCCTCCGTCCATATTCCCAGGAGGCCGTCCGCTCGGACTGACATGTCCAGTGTTGTGTCAGATGTCTGCAAGCGGCTCAGACTGAATCCTCCGATCCGTCTCATGTGTAACCTCTGACCGCCGTCGGTCTGAGCTCTGAGTGACAGCTGTCTGGAGACCTCTGGGTGCCGTGATGCACGTTGTTGTTTTTGCTGTTCAGGAGATCTGCACCAGAGCTGCAGTGAAGGCATCTGCTAGTGTGTTGCAGTCCATCGTTTTGCTGATTTCTCTCTCTCAGTGATGTGGAGACTGAGCCGATCCTCCCTCCAGACTTTGCATAGTTTGTTAATCCTGGGCTCTCGGGTGGAGGAGGTGGCCTTGCTGTTTTTTTATAAGCTTCTTTTTTCCATTGCCATCGTATTACTTTTTGATTATTTCATTTCCTTTGAAGTTTTAAGTTTCCTAATCACTGGGCCTCCCCCCTTTTCTCTGAACTGAGACTCAAGCTCCTTTCAAATCTCTCCTTAAACCCTGTTTAAGCCTTTGGAAATGTTTGACATGTTTCATATTTGTGCTGCAATTTTTTCTTTTTATTTCAGTCTTTTGCTTTGAAAGATTTGAACAGGAGTAGCTTGAGAAAACAGTCGATAATCAGCATCAAAATGGAGGATTTGATTGATTTTCAGATGTTTGTTGATCAATTCTTTGATTGTTTTCGATCATAAATACGCAGCCTTCATATTGTTCAAACATGTTCTATGACTGATTTATTACTTTGGTGGTTGATTTATCTGTGGAGTGTTTCCTCGGTCTATCAATGATTTGTTAATCAATTAAATGTTTCACAAAGTTCTAGTTCACTTGTCGACACCTCACAGACACTCACAGACCTCAGTCTGCCGTCAAAGAGGATGGAAGAACCCAAGAGTATTCACATCTTTACTCAAATCAACCAGTTGATTGTTAGACTGGTTATTAGTTAATAGTTGCAGCTTTAATGTGTTCATTTGTTGCAGCTATAAATGTCACTGAGCACGTTTCCGTGTGAAGCTTTATGCTGTTTACCAGAGACCTCACAGCTTCAGCCATTAGATGAGGAGGGCGACGAGCTTTCCAGTCAAAGTCAGACGCCTTCATTGGCCGATTGTGCAGGTTGATCATTTTTATAGAGACAAACTATTAAAGTGTGTTTTTCATCCCCAGAGCTGATAGCAGAGTCGACACCCTCGCCAACAGAAGATTCAGCCGCCCGGAGCGGGTGGGCGGTGTGACTTTCCCACTTTGGTGTCTCCGTGTTGGCAAAGCTACTGAGGCCCTCAGTGTGGAGAGATAGATCCCATCCCTCAGTAACCGCCCTCGTTCAGCTCCATAAATCCAAACCAGCACCACACTCATCGTGTGCGTATTCAAGCAGAAGAACTGACAGATTGATTAACTCACGTCCAATATTGTTCATCAGTGAGGAGAAAATCCCTCAGTCTGCTGCAGAGCGCACAGACGTCTGACTGATGGGCACCTATCACTCCTGATCACCAGACCAGGCCTGACACACACACACACACACACACACACACACACACACACGTGCACACACACACACACACATGCACACACATGCACACACGCACAGACACACACACACACACACACACACACACACACACACACGCACACACACAAAGATAGAAAAGCTTTAGGTTAGAGTAGTGTGTGGCAAAATGCTGGGACTAATGCCCTAGATAAGTAACACAATTACATTGATAATTTAACTAATTCATTACAAATAACAGATATATCAGGATTAATATATCAGTTACAACCTCAGTAATGTGTGTTCAGATATTAATCTAAAATTAAATGAAACCAAGAAAAAATGATCTGCACCTGTACCTGTAATTATCTGTACCTGGCTTGAAGGAACACCTGGTCCAAACCAGTGGGTCAGTGCTATGCTAACACCAAGCTAACTACACCTAACACTGTGCTAACATCATGTTGACTGTGCTATGACCATGCTCAATGAGCAAATCCTTAACTAATTACACTATACAACCAAGTTAGCTCCGCTAACACCAAACTAACTGTGCTAACTGCAAACGACCAGCACTAGAGAAGCTGAGAGAAGACAAAGATGAGACAAAGCAAAAACAAAAGAAGAAGAAGCTGCAACAATCTGATGCCAGTAGTCAGTGGTTCTGGCAAAGCTCGTTAGCTAAACCTCCATCATCTGTAGCGATAACGAGGTAGACGAGCAGTTATTACTGCAAACAGCAGCTTAACGTAGAAGCACGATGCAACACGTAGTGAAATCCAATAGACGAGCCAGTCATTTCTGCTGAAACTAATCAAAAAGTAAAGTGAAACTAGGTTGCTCTGTATGTTTACAGCATGGCCCAGTCACCAGTGGCTTGCTCAGATGCAGGATTTGTTTCTTTAATTAAGATTCTTTAATTAAGAGTAAAGCTGCTGCAACTCATCATTTTTTGGGCTGATAATTGACTGATTGACTTGACAGATAAATTATTTGAGCCTTTAAAAGATATTTTTGAGAATGTTTTTAGATATATAATGATATATATAATAGATATAATCAAAGTCTCTGGTTTCAGCTCTGAAGTTTGGATATTTTCTGGTTTATTTTATGCTCTTCGACAGCAAAATCTTTGAGTTCTGGACAAAATGAAGGGTTTGAGGACTTCACAACATTTTTCAGTTTTCTTTTTTACATTTTATAGACAGATCATCTAAAAATGTATCTTGGTTGAATGTAGGCTCTTTCTGTGTGGAAGTTCTCTTTGTGGTTTTTTTCTAGGTTCTCTGGTTCTAGGTCCTCTTCTTTCAGAAGTTCCCCTCTAGGTTTGAGAGTGGTAGTGAATAGGGTGTAACTGAAGGACTGGAGATGTGTCCCGGTTGGGACGCTCTGTCCTGGGAGGACATCATACCTCATGCTCAGATGTCACCTGATCTGCTCTGTGGTGCACAGATAGCCGTGACCTTTGGGCACAAAAGCCTGGAAGTATACATCCCGTCGAAGAATTGACGTGTTGCGATGTGGCGGTATTGAAGCCGGACGCTGACCTGCTGGGTGGCCGGTCGATGCATCACAGCCCAGGATGCACTTTCCTCCAGGAAGGTGAAAGAGACGGAGAGAGAGAGAGAGAGAGAGAGAGAGAGAGAGAGAGAGAGAGAGAGAGAGAGAGTTGGAGCAGAGGAGGAAGCCTGCCTCTGTGTTTCTCATGGTTCAGTACTGACCACGGACCAGGAGGAGGGCTGTCAATCACATCCAGGGGACGTCACTGATGACCCGCCCACTAATGAGCACCACAGCAGCAGAAAGGCCTAATTCTGTTATGGAATCAATACATCTTGATCAGAACTGCAATAATTAATCAATTGATTGGTTATTCATCTATTATTACAGTTAACATTCAGTTAGCATTTAAAACATTTTTTGAGATATTTTTGAAAATTAAGTCAGAATTCTCTGATCAAAAGTGAATATTGACACACACACACACACACACACACACACACACATATATATATGACACACATTGAAAGTTGTTGGGAGGAATATGAACGAGGTTTGTTTAAAGACCTTATCTTGACCTTCTTGAAATTCTTACTGTTTTTTGTGATTTTGTAGCCAAACAACAAATTGAGAAAGTAATTGATAAATTAATCAACTTATAATATGTTTGATGCAGTCTCGATGCTTCTGAACAGATTTTACATTTCTAGCCATGATTTATTCGTCCTTCATGACTTCTTGATTTTAGGACACAAAACATCTTTAATGATGCAAAGTCAAGAAATGACCTTTAATCCAGCGATTTGGAGTCTCGTCTCAGAGTGTTGGGCACAGAAACATCTCGCTCTTGCTGTTTATACAGTACGAGGCCATTTTTGCTGAGTGTTCAGTGCATTTTGAACAAAAAGGAACAAACCGCATCATCATATCTGTGTCTGTGTCACGAGGGAGAGTAAATTCAGGGCAGTGTAGCTCAGACTGTGTGTGCAGAACATAACTGTGTAATGAGGAGCTGCAAAATCTTCCACCTACAGTTTGTTGAAGTAATTTATCACTTTTGCTATTGATTCATCATTGATTCCTTCCTTGTTCAGTCCCATTGGTTGGTGCAGTCGTGGTTTCCTGGCAGCTTTGTCACAGCTAAGGAAAGCAGCCAGCGTGCTCGCCACCTCCAGCTGTGGAGACTAATCCTGCTCCATCCTGCACGGAGCAGGCCAGAGAGCGTGACACCAGCGGATCCATCTCACATGGCAGATCCAGCCCTGCAGGGGGGCCGCGGGGGGTCATGCTGAGCGGCTGCATTAATGAGTTTTTGAAGGAGTCATTTGGTCTAATTAAGGCACCAGGCAGCCACCGTAGCTCACCTGGTTACCTCGCAGAGCGGCTGCGGCTGCAGCACATTACTAACCGCCTCGCCCCCTGCCCCCGCCGCTCCCCTGCTTTCATCTTTTTGCATAGCCACTCTCCTCCATCTCTGTGATTGCCGTGGACAGATCTGAAGACATTTCAGTTGATTAGCACTGTTTGATGCCTTTCTCCCGAGCACAATGCTGGATTTTATTAATGTTGTTAGTGTGCGTTGAGCTAAAAATACTGCGGTGGCTCAGCGGTGTCTGGGCAGGATGTTGCAGCATGAAAACATGTGAGTCTTCATGGGTCCGTATGTTGCACAGTGTGTGGTGATGTGATGTGTTCGGGGGAGTACGGGTGTGTTCACCATGGTTGCAGTTGCTATGTAATGAAAGTGCAAAATAAATGTAGTCATAGTCACAGTAGCCAGTCACATATGAAGCACAGTACATACAGTACATGACACTAGAGGCTCGTAGATGCCATCAAGTCCCAGATAGAGTGGTAGGTAGGTAGGTAGGTAGGTAGGTAGGTAGGTAGGTAGGTAGGTAGGTAGGTAGGTAGGTAGGTAGGTAGGTAGGTAGGTAGGTAGGTAGGTAGGTAGGTAGGTAGGTAGGTAGGTAGGTAGGTAGGTAGGTAGGTAGGTAGGTAGGTAGGTAGGTTCAATTAGATAGATCCAAAGATTTGAAAAATGACGAGGTTGCTTCAATTGTGGTCCTCAAAGGAAGCAAGGTTGAGGTGAGTGTGTGTGAGTGTGTGTGTGTGTGTAATGATTTCATGTAAAGAAAAGTGAAAAAAGTGACAAAAGTACAACACTGTGACTGTCAATGTGATGGAGACAGCCTGTCTATGAACGTCTTGGGGGAATGAGTAGAGACATAGCTTTGAGTATTTCCAGTTTTCACATGCTTTCCTGCTCGTTCCTTGTCAATAATCCTAATGCAGCTGTAGTAGTGGAGGTCCTCAGTGGAGTGCACTATGTTTGATCAGTGTGTGTTACGGCTGGTTCTCCGGGTGGAGAGTGGAGACGAGGCAGTCACTGGAGTGGTACCTTAATCTATCCGCCAGGGCACATCGGCCGGCCCTTTGATTACCCCTCCAAAATGAGAAGTAAGAGCCTGCATAGAGAACCTGAGATCCTCTGAGATGTTGACTGCGATGAGTGGAGCAGGAAACCAGATCAATGCTTTAGCGTCTCCACACTCACCCATGGAGGTTATTGAGTTTGCTGTGTAATTAAGGCCATAATTTCACTGAGGAGACCATATTCTCTCAGTATACACGAGGCAGAGGTGGGTGCAGTGTAGTGGCTGCCACTGCTGCAGTGAGATCCGTTGAAAACAACCACTTCCATCTGGTTATTTTATGTTTTTTCACCCACAAACAGTTAGGATCATTTCCTGGATCACATTGTCTCCACATTGCACATACTGCAAATTCTGCCTGAGCCCAGAGAGAACGAACAAAGTAGCATTTTTATTGGAAATTATGCAGACTTTATGAGACTGTGTGAAGACCGACTGTGAGGAAAATCTAAGTTGACTGTTTTTTTTATGACGTTTGTTCAGGAACCTGAAAAGTTCTGTGGTCACAGTGGAGGGAGGAGGATGGTGAGGGACGGAGCAGCGTTCACCCTCCTGTTGTGGTCACTTCAGGTTATTCACACTCTGCTTTCAACCTTTAGAGCTCACACACACACACACACACACACACACACACACACACAAACGGCTGAGTGAAAAAGTGCTACCGATGTGTAGCTTCGTTAGCAGTTCTTAAGATATCTAACTAGTGACTTCTACATCCTCTAGGTTCTGAGAGCTGGATATATTGATCAATGCGAGAATGTGAAGTTAACAGTTGACAATCTATTGCCTCACACGGGTAAAATTGGACAGTAAATGAAAATTGACGAAGGTAGAGCTCTTCCACATCTCTGTGACCCGGCTCCAGCCTTACGTGTCTCAGACGAGGAACACGTGACAGAGAACCCGGGCTGTGCGCCACCACATCGTGAGCATGGTGACCTCTTCTTTGAATCACAGTAAATGGGTTTGGTTGCCATGTGGGTGACAAGTATAAACTATATAACTTGAAAAACAGTCATCACCATCTCTCTCCAGCAGGGATGGGTTTCATGTTCAACGTTTTTAAGATTTAACAGTGGTGAGTTGAGCCCTGAGCAGAGGTCGTGTCGTTGTCAGCCTCCTCTGCCCTGCTCTGATGTTTTCCTCTCAGAGACGTAGATTCCCTCAGTCGATTATTGGCTGCACATCACAGACGCACAAACACACACAGAGAATCTGAGGAAATCGTTGAGAGTTAAGAGAGAGTCTCAGGTGCCTCCTAGGTGGATTGATCAGAGCCGCTCAGTTGACCTGATCGATCGTCCCAGCAGGACGAGCCGGTGCTGTTCATTACTGGGCCGTCACCTGAGGAACCACTTCTTTATTGGCAGCTTCACAGCCTCACAGCCGGTGTAGCTGCTCCACTGGAGCTGAGCGGAGCTGAATACCAGCCCGCTGGACCTGACGGGGAGTTATGAAGGGAGCGACCGCCCAGGCGGAGGCTTTCTCCGGCCGGCCGGTGTTTCCGGGCTGTGTGTGCTCTGTGGAGTGGAGGGAGGCTGCAGTAAACAGGGTCAATGCTTCAGATCTCACTGGAGCCTCCAGGCTGAGAGCAGACACTCAGCATCCGTCTCAGAGCAGGTTTGGAGCAGGAAACTCAATAGTTGGAGACTGTTATGAAACATGTCGATTGCTATTGAAGGGTCCAGGTTTAGTGTGGTGTGTCAGATACTGACAACAGAGTCCTCATCACAACACTGTTGCTAAACGAGATCAGTTACTGTCTCAGTTAGTTAGTTGGTTGTTTGGTTTGTGAAATGATGCAAAAATGAGAAAATGTTTACAGTCTGTTTCACAAAAGCCAAGATCAGGTCTACAATTTTTTCGTTTTTCCATGTCCTGTGTTTCAGTTTCGTATGTTCATCACATATGAAATAAGAACTGTTAGGAAGCACAAATACTTCCTCAGAAATCAGATCTTAGGAGATATTGGTCCTGATCAGCTCCTGATCAGGTTTGTATGTAAAGCCGCTCAGAAGCTGTTTGACCATCAGATGGGTGAGGGCACGGGTCAGGACACACACACATGACTGTGTCTTCTTTGAGCACGTCATCCTCTAAAGACCAGAGGATCCTGGATCGCTCTCATCTCTCCCTGGCTGCGGGCGGCTGCAGGCAGAGCCGTGTTCCCTTATTTTTCTTCCTCTTTTTTTCTTACAAGAACACATCTTGTTTCATCTCAGTTGCTTCCACAGATGGAAGATGGAAGTTCCCCCACCCACGACACACACACACACACACACACACACACACAAACACACACACACACACACACACACACACACAAACACACACACACACAGGCATGCACCACCTCCTCAAATACAGGTATTTAAAGCTGCAGCTGCCATGTTTAGGTGGCTGTGATGTAACTGGTGGGATTCTAAATGTAATTCCAGTGTCGGGGAGGGACGGCGCTGGTAAATGTTTGATGAGGGACGAGGCACTCTGCTCCGACCGGCCCGCGGTGAAAAGGGCTTTCTAAAGAGTCACCTGTCTCTATGAGGGCCAGGTGGGGGCCCGGGGGCGCCCAGGAATCACAGGGAGGTTACCATAACCATGTGGCACACACACACACACACACACACACACACACACCTCCTCCCCCCAGGGGAGCACAGGCTGTACAGTAGTGCTTCTTACTGGACATTTATGTCATTTGGCAGATGAGTCCAGCCACTTCTCACTCCTACACAGTGTCTCCACTCGTCCCAGAGCTATCCCGATGTGACGAGGCTGGGTTCCTCAGCTTATTATCATTTATTTAAGGTCTGGGGGAGGTGTGTGTGTGTGTGTGTGTGTGTGTGGGGGGGGTGGCTGAGGGAAGGCCGGGGGGCGGTCCCGGACAGCCTGGAAGCAGCAGAGCAGCGTTGTTACCATCTGGCCCTCTCTGGGATCAGCACAACACGAGTGGCTGATCCAGATACTTCACCAGCCGTCAACGGCTCCAAGACACTGGCTGCTTGTCATACCGGATGGGACGGGCGCCAGAACGCTCGCCTCCCCCAGCTTACATGAGAGGAGGAGGAGCCTGTGTCCCCCTCTGTGTCCCCCCTCCTCCCTACGTCTCTCCCAGGCAGCAGAGCTCAGCAGCTGCTGCTAAAGCTGAAGACGTCCCCTCCTCTCTGACACGTCTCCCAGTGTTTGTACATGAAATGAGACACAGATTGAATTGGTTCATGTTGGTGACACTGTAAAATAGTGGTAACATGTGTTTATGTTTCCCTTAGAACTGCACAAAACCTAAATATTGCACAAAGTGTAATGGGAATGTTGCCACAGTCGCATCATGTATATTGACATGCTGAATCATGTCTGTGTACGTCCCTACTGTGATGCATTGTTGCATGTTTGAGTTGTAGTGTCCCAGCGTGCAGCTCAGGAAGCAGCTCTGAAGGTTTGGTCGTGCTCAGAGCGTTTCCAGTGTGAAGCCTGAGGTCTCGGTGAATGAGTGCGGCTCTGCAGCCGTCACGATGCTTCAGCTCACCTCCCGACCGAGGAGGAGGCGCCACGTGTTGACAGGACAGTGTCAGTGTCCCGTGCTGCTGCCTCGGCCTGTTTACACACATGTCCGCTCAGAGACAGGACGACAGAGGCTGTCGGTGTGTGTGTCCTCACGGCCTGCACAGAGCTGAGAGGCACAGCCTGCATTCACACCTCCAACAGCCCCAGAGACATGAGCTAATGGACTCTGACGCCACAGAAACTGTGGATCTGAAACTTATCAAACAGCAATAAAAAAATGGATCTAAATGCACAACTTCTGTCTCTGTGTCCCTGGTGATCCTCCTAAAAGACAGATGTTGTCTGCAAACTGTGAAAGATCGTCATCCCGGCCCAGTCTGGCAGCTTAGTTTACCATCCCAGCTGCTCTAATTTATTATTTCCATCTTCTATCCTTCTATTCATCCTTCTATCCTTGGCTAGAATATCCAAGACACTCAAAACATGAGCTAAGTTTGAACTAAATGTAGACAATACTCAGCCTGTTTAATGTGAGAATAACATGGTATATTATAATCCCATTGTGTTCAGTATATTCAACCATGCACAGTGTGAATGTTAGTGGAAGTAAAACACTTAACGTCTTTTCAAAGTTTTAAAAGTTTTAAAGTCGAACATCTGGAACAGAATGAAATGTTGAACTGCGTCAGCTGCTCCCATCTGAGTTAAAACAAAGTGACGTTCTTATCACAGCTGCATGTTGGGGCGTATTATTCATATTACTGCATTTGTGCAGCTTCACTCTGTGAAAGCTTGGTGGGGTTTTAAAGTAGGATTTGGCAGGAACACAAGCTGAGTGAGTGAGTGAGAGAGGGAGAGAGAGAGAGCGAGAGAGAGTGGACTCCAACCACTAGACCCTCTGACGTAAGACGTGGGTTTCCCTCCTCGAGCCGGGCTGCAGCCTCCGTCCGGGCTCTGTGACTTTGTGCTGTGCATACGTAACGTCTGGTGGTGGAGCAGCATCTGCTCCGTGATGGGACTCCTCGCTGCATTCATCTCTCCGCTGCAAAGAGCAAAGACCGAGGCGTCATGTAAATTTGATGGCAGCCTCCGCCGTTGTTGTTGGCACCTAGGGAGTGCAAAAAAAGTGAAAATAGGTCCTCTCCCCCTGTCTTCTCAGGCTGTTTGAAATATACATGGGCTCCGCTTGAAGCTCCATTTTATAGTCTGTTTAATGCTGTGACAGGATGGACTGGCCTCTGTTAATCGAGTCAGAGGAGGATGATGGTTCATCAGGTCGTCGAGGGCAGAGAGAGTAATTAGGTGCAGGTCTGCCAGGTAACGACTCGTTTAACGGGAGATCTGCGTTATTCTACGTGATCTACGTCTAGAGAACTGTGTAATCCATCTGTTCACGTGACTTTGTTTTCTTGTTGTTTTTCAGAAACCTCCTCGACAGAGACACGTTCTCCAAGTCTGACCCAAGTAAGCTCATCACACACACACACACACACACATACACACACACACACACACACACACACACACACACACACTCTACCCATCAAAAAAATAAATAAACAGAATTTCCAAAAGGGAACCTCCCAGAGGGATTGGCACAATTTCCATCTATGTAGCTAGCTACACACACATACACACCACCTCAGAGCAGGGAAAATACACACACACACACACAAACACACACACACACACACACACACACACACACACACACACATGCTCTAAATTCTACAGACACACAGAAATGTTCTCTGACAAACATGCAGGCTGATTTTAATTGTACAAACACAGGCTCGCATGCACGATCCACTACATATGTACAGTCACACTCCCTTACACGCATACACACACACACACACACACACACACACTCACACACACACACACAGACGCGCAGGCTCACCCGCCAGCCCGCTCTGCCTCGCCTGTGTGAATCAGTAGACATTTGCATATGTCAGGGGTCGTATTCGTCACTGTTCTCGTCTCCCAACGTGAGTGAGGGGAAGCAGATCATCCTCGCACACAAACCAGCCACTTCCCTCCTACAGATTAAAGGATGCACACACACACTGACACACACATGCCCTCCTCACTCCCTTGACAGCAGGGGTTCAATTTGGCAACTGGTCCAGTGGTTTTTTTAAAGGCCCAGTGTGCGGTTTTGCTGCCAGAGAGATGGAGGAATGTGCAGGAATCACGGAGCTCCTGGTTCTTTACAGGCTGGCTTTGTCTATGCACTAAGGCTGGGAATCAAACCTAGAATTTAGTATCTTATCTAATCATACCTGTGATTGAGGTTGGTGAGGTGAGGCAGGGTATAAATCATGTAATCAGCTGAGCTGACATCGTTTTGAGCCCAAAATGCAAAAATTATCAACCTTTTTTCTGCAGTTGATCCCAAATTGAAGATGACCATAGTTCAACTATTTGGGCTGAAGCTGTGGTATTTTATCTGCAGGGTTGCTGAAAGTGAAACCATGCCTGACTAAATGCTGAGAGCAGGTCTCCTCATAGTGGCATACTCAGCCACACGTGCACACACACACACACACACACACACATGCTGGGAGCTTGTAAAGTGGTTCCTTGCTGTTTTCATCTGTCGTGCAGAGCTTTGTTTTCCGTAACAGACTGTGACAGTCCTGTCTGTTAAAAGCCCCCTCTCTAAAAATAAACATGATGGGGAAGAAAACTGCCCGCTTATGATGAAATGATAAAGTTGGAGAGCATGTCCCTGTTCTTTACCCTCTGTTCATCCTGGCTTTGAGGTAGATAGCGTGCATGTTTTCAACCTCGCTTCAGTCCCCTAAATATTCAGCATCTGGGTGCTGTGCAGCGAACCCAATACTGCTCACCACTGTGTGTGTGTGTGTGTGTGTGTGTGTGTGTGTGTGTGTGTGTGTGTGTGTGTGTGTGGACACATAATTGATGAGCTCCTGGAATCAGGGATTGGACCTTTAAGTGTCAGACGGTGGGAGAGTAGGATGAGCATCCCTGCCCACCCCAACGTTTATGCAAGGAGGCACTTGTGCTGCGTCCATGTCTCTGCTCTGCTGACAGCACTGGCCCCAGTCACACAGCATTAGAGCGCCTCAGCAGAGCCACACACACACACACACACACACACACACACACACACACACACACACACACACACATACACACACACACACACACACACACACACACACACACACACACACACACACACACACACAGTGCATGCATCCAAAGCCCCGGGCTGCCTCAGGCACCATATTCACATTTACTTATAAAGCTGGACAACAATCCAGTGTTGTTTTGTGCATGTTTGTGTGTTTGTATGTGTGTGTGTGTGTGTGTGTGTGTGTGTGTGTGTGTGTGTGTGTGTGTGTGTGAGAGAGAGGGAGTGAAATATAGTTGAAAGTGAAAAAGAGGCATTTAGCAGCGAGATAGGAGTGTAACACACCGGTGTGTTGCCTACTCTGAAAATAGTTATTTTCAATCTTCTTCCCTCATCATCCTGATCCTCATCCTGATCCTCATCCTCATCCTCATCCTCATCCTCATCCTCATCCTCATCCTCATCCTCATCCTCATCCTCATCCTCATCCTCATCCTCATCCTGGTCCTGATCCTGATCCTCATCCTCATCCTCATCCACATCGTGATCATCATCATCATACTCATCCTGATCCTCATCATCCTCATCCTGATTCTCATCAACTCAACTCAACTTTCTTTGTTTCAAGTGCCATTTCAGAACAACTGTTACCTCAAGGCACTTTACAAAGACAGCAACAATTTGTCATCATCCTCATCCTCATCCTCATCCTCATCCTCATCCTCATCCTCATCCTCATCCTCATCCTCATCCTCATCCTCTTCATCCTCCTCATCCTTGTCTGATGCTGATGAATAGCAGAGTTGAAAGTGGTGTGAGATGGCGAGGACACATCTCTATTTACAGGCATGTGATTGATGTATCGCTTTCCCGCCCGCACAGCTTGTCGGGGACCATGTGTCACGCCGTGCTCCAGAGCGAGATGAAGGGATGAGTGTATATCCGCCCAGCTGAGCCCCGGCCCGCTGCACGCAGCGCAACATATACGGCATCCAGGCCGACAGTCTGACAAAACACCACGAGTTTGAGCACTTGTGCCGGCGCACCAGACGCACGGTAATTAGGGTGTTTGTTCTCGGTGTTTGCGCTCAAAAACAGCGCGGCATTTACAACGAGGCCGCGAGCGGAGGAAAAAAACAACAGAACGGTGGTAATAATACAGCATAATACAGTATAGCTCGTCACAAAGGAAGAGAAGAGTTTACCAGATGATCTGAGGAGGATTCTGAATCAGGCAGAAGTGTTAACGAAGCCGTGATTAATGCAGTCGTTTCATTTCATCAGCTGGTGGAAGCTCCTGCGTTTAACTCGGGGCATAAATTTACATCTAATGAAGACTCTCATTAATGATAATACATGTACCTGAGCTGAAGGTGTCACAGCCTCTGTTATTGCAGCTCTTAGTGTCAGGTTAGCTCTCTGTTCTGAGAGCGTCTCGACTGAGCTCAGAGGTTTCATTCTGCGTTTCGGCGCCTGGCCTCGTGGCCCCTGTGGCCCCTGTGGCCCCTGTGGCCCCTGTGGCCCCTGTGGCCCCTGTGGCCCCTGTGGCCCCTCCTGTGGCCCCTGTGGCCCCTCCTGTGGCCCCTGTGGCCCCTGTGGCCCCTGTGGCCCCTGTGGCCCCTGAGTCTGTCAGCTCCTGGTCTTTACTCCTGCCTGCAGCATCAAACAGCAAACAACATCCTGTTCATTTCCAGCGTGCTGTTTTCTCTCCACGGTCTGTGATGTTTAATTTAATTTAGCCATAGATTAGAGCCGGCAGGAGGGCGGACCAGCGTTTCATTACCTCTGCACTGATGCTGCTGTTTCACAGCCTGAGACTTCACGACCCATGAAATCCTCCACAGTAGCTCGTGCTCATCTCGCCTCTGTTTACTCTCTGCACTTATACAGACAATTATGTTCATTTTATGCCCAAAAATCATGCCTGCCTCCATCTGCAGTTTAGTGTCATGCAGTATGATAATTTGCTCTGAAAGTTTGCGTAAACAAAGTATTGAGCAGATGCTCCGTCTGTTGAAGTTACACAGATATCTTTGACATTTGGGGAAAATGAAAGAATTCACTTTCTGTTAAATAGTAAATATGATCACACCACAAAAAGCCAATTAAGGCTTAAGCTGAGCACAAACACTGAACAGGAGAAAGTAACCATGCGGGTGCTGTCAACACCACAACATCCCATTAATTTACATTTTAGATCTTGTTTAATCCTGACAAATTAACAAGTCTAGAAAATGTTTTCTGGTTTCTGGGAGAACTTCCAGTGTAGTTGTGGATATTAGAATAATGATGTGATATGCTCTTATATATCAGTGTCACAGTACAAGGGAAAGAGTGAGAACGGAGGCCTGTGATTGACTTTGAGTCTTGGTTTTGTCAAAGTGAGACTTTAATCACAGACTCGTGTGGAAGTGAAACCTGCAGATGTTGTAGCCACTGGTCCGTGGAGCCTCGGCAGCTCGGCCCTCAACACATTTTGATGTTTCGTGCTTCCAGACGAGCGGAGTGGACACCGATGTTGTCGTGGCCTTTTGGTGTTTGCCTTCACTGTTGCTCGGGTGGAATGAGCTGGAAACAGGTTGCTCTGCCTTTCTAATGAGGTGTGTTTTAAAGATTATCCCCAGAGGACGCTCACTGCAGATGTTTCCAGATGTGCTCTCAGGTGCACGTGTTTTTATGAAAAGTTAAAAACAGGAATCAGAAGTGATGTGAAGGACAGATTTTTACATTCAGTATCCTTTTTTTTAATCTTAGTGTGGTTGCACCCTGGGCACTCCCAGCCTCTCGGGGGCGGGGCCACCTCTCGGGGGCGGGGCCACCTCTCGGGGGCGGGGCCAGGACTCTCGGGGGCGGGGCCACCTCTCAGGGGCGGGGCCGCCTCTCGGGGGCGGGGCCAGGACTCTCAGGGGCGGGGCCAGCAGTGTTGGGTCACTCAGTCCCAGAGCAGGAGCAGCCTCCTCCTCGTCTGCCTCCGTGTTGTGGAATATCTGCCTGCTCACTAGTCTGGATGCAGTGATGGGTACATCTCAAGGCTACCTAGTGAAAACTTAATGTAAATGACAGCCAAAAAGCGTGATGGTATATTTATAACCTTCTTTAATTCAGACCGCCGGTTCACCTGGCGGAGACCCGGACCTCCTCTGGAGGAGAGACCTGGGTCAGCAGAAAAAACCTGCATCAAGAGACAGCAAAATGTCAGAGTCAGGACGTAAACCTTCTGATGACTTATGGCAGGAGTGATTGTGTAATTTTGTGCATCTCAATTCATCACATCCTCAAAAAGCCAGACATGGCTTCTTATATCAATCATCACAGTCAGATAATTATGAGCATTATTCACACACATCTTATGTTGATTGTTAATTTCAGGTGAAAATGAGTGTGAAGGAGTCTGACCATGATCACACAGATGCTCTCAGGCCTTGAATCCTTCACTCTGACATCTCCTGGCTGGACTGGCTGAGTGTCGCTGGGAGCCGCGGCTAGCTGCAGCTCAGGGCGCTACTGGCTCATGATGTTAGCCGTGTTTCCTCACACAGATAGTGAGGGTCCAGATATTGTGCAGTACATTATGAAACCTGAAGTCTTGTTGACTGTCACTGTTTCTGTTCCTCAGACATCTCGAGACAAGCTGTACCTGCATGCTTTACATTTTTTTAATTCATCCATCTTCTGTCGTTTTGTAAATGTGCATATAAACTAAACAAAAACTGCATCACTTCAGAATCATCTGCAACCCTGGTTCCATAGATTCCTCAGATGAGTGTTTCCACAGCTCATTCTACGATGTAAAAGAACAAGATTCCTGTTCAAATAGATTTCTAAGCATCAGGTCCCAGAGGCCTTCAGGGACAGATGTGTGTGAATACAGTAAAGGCTGCGAGAATGTAAATGAAATGTCACGTTAGTGCCAGCTGATTGCCTCGCCTGTGTCTCCACCTGTGGTCCGTCATCAGAGAGCACACCCAGACTCCCCGGGACGGACACACTCCAATGTCAATACGGAGGACTCTCCTCCGCCCCCGTCAACACTCACTGACCCCCTCCCTCCTCCTCCTCCTCCTCCTCCTCCCTCCATCCTCTCCTCTCTCTCTCTGAAATACCATCATGCTGCAAGGCAAAGTTCTCGTGACATTTAATTAGGGAGTTTTCCTCTCGTGTCGGGGTCCAGAGGAAGAACAGGCTGTCTGCTCACTGTTAAAACTCTACCATCAATCTGACGCTCCACTCTCCCCTCGGCTCTCTCCCTCTCTCTCTGTCTGTCTGCCTGTCTCTCTCTCTCTCTCTCTCTCTGTCTGTCTGTCTGTCTGTCTATCTCTCTCCCTCTGTCTCCCTATCTCTCTCTCTGTCTCCATCTCTCTCTGTATCTCTCCCTCTCTCTCTCTCTCTCTCTCCCTCTCTCTCCCTGTCGCTGTCTCTCTCTCTGTGTCTCTCTCTTGTCTCTGTCTCCCTCTCTCTCTGTCTCCATCTCTCTCTGTCTCTCTCCCTCTCTCTCTCTGTCTCTCTCTCTCTCTCTGTCTCCCTCTCTCTCTGTCTCCCTCTCTCTCTGTCTCTCTCCCTCTCTCTCTCTGTCTCTCCCTCCACAGTCTGTGTGCTGTACACCCAGGGCATCGCCAACAGGGAGTGGAAGGAGGTGAGTCCAGGGGTGATGGGAGAACAATCTATAACCACCAGCTCAGTTTAAGTGGCAGCTGTGAAACACGTCAGGAAATTATAGAATAGAAATGATGGATTTTGAAATATCCAGGGAATTTTTGGTGGGTTGGACTGTGAGCCCTTCTACTTTCTGTTCCTTCTAGAAATGCACAAAACCTGAATATCAAATAGAAAACTGGTGATGGAAATGCCTAAATGTCAGAAGAACCTGTGGAATATCTCAATGTTTTCAATATTCTCTCTCAGGGATAGACTCTATGCAGACTCCTGGAGCAATCGTACTATACTTACTCCAGTAATGAAAGTTTTTTTTAGGACATTTTATATACAAGGCAGAGCTAAAAATGAGTTGAGCTGTATTTGGTTCATTTTGCCAGTTAATATAGTATCATGAGTGCAACCATATTTTATCAAAATTTCAGAGGAAAAGTGGAATGGAAACTGAACTATAGACATTAAATGATTAGAATTCCAGGTTAAGGCCAATGGATCACATTTAACACCTTCATTCACAATCTCTTCTTTACTAACTTTCTGCTTGTAATGTTTGATGGCACTGCTGCTTATGTTTGTGCGATCGAGTTTTCCTCAGGTTTTAACCTTTATGTCACTGTTAAGATCATGAAGTCATTTTACATGTAGGTCATAGAGTGGGAGGCGATTCAAAGGGTCCCAATGAAAAATAGAAAATATACACCTGTGCTTTTACACAACATCTAGATCAAAATAGGAATGGGGAGAAGTTCACTCTTTCTATACATATATACACATACATATAATCTATACACTTTGACCTGAGAATTGCTCCAAAAACTGGATTTTTTGGACATTTGTAATTCAACACTGAACAGGGAGAACTATGCATGCACACAGTTGTATAGTTGTTTAGTTGCATATGGTTCTGTAACCTGTCAGCCACTCTTCAGTTCTCACAGAGCTGCTGCACGAGACCTGCCCATCACACTCAGACTTGTGTGTGTGTCTCTGTTGAACTGTTTGTCCAGTTTGGAAGAACAGAAGTCATCGACAACACCCTGAACCCCGACTTTGTCCGGAAATTCATCCTGGACTATTTCTTTGAGGAGAGGCAGAATCTACGCTTTGACCTGTGAGTTACAATTGACTTATGCGTGTTAGCGTGTGTGTATGTGTGTGTGTGTGTGTGTGTGTGTGTGTGTGTGTGTGTGTGTGTGTGTGTGTGTGTGTGTGTGTGTGTGGTGCAGGCGTGGGTGAGAGCGCTGCTCTGTGCAGAGCAAAGTTGAGCTCAGACTGAAATATTCATGGTCTGCGCTGAGGGAGATGTAAGTCTTCTCCCTCTTAAATAAAAGACAACTTTTCATGCCGTCTTTTCACCAGCATCTCCATCTGACTTTATCTCATTCATACGACGCTGGAGACAAAACAGGGCCAGGTGCACGCAGCCATCGCACGCCCGCCGTTTAGTTACGGTCAAATAGGGATGTTAAATATTTCACCACACTGTTCAGTAAAGACTGTGAGATTGTCAGTTAAAGATGTTTTCATTTTAAGACTCTTTTTATTTGCCTTTGAAATATGGACAGGAGGGGAGCTCTCGCTGGGTGTAGGTGAATGCGCAGGTTGAGTCCTCAGACCTTTTTAAACATTTTGACACAGACAAACATAAAACTTTAATTGTCTGCCTTCAGCGCTGGCTGTGTATCTCTGGGTCGCAGGTCTCACACGTTTCTGCTCAAACAGAACCTGAAGCAGTGATGCAGGACGCTCAGCTGGGGGGGGGGGGGGTTGTCGCTCTGCATGTTTCTGGGTTTTTTCCTCGACTTGGTTCAGGTTGAGAAGTGCTGACTCCAGCAGGACGGCTGAGACCTTTTATCTTTTAACACTAAACAGCATTTGATTCAAATCAGCGCCTCATCATCAGGCTCCCGCAGAGCTTCCTGATTGGTTGATCATTTCAATCAAGGTGTGTCGGAGCAGGAAACGTCTCGACAAGCAGGACGGTGGTCCCTGAGAAACACTGCTCCACCACAAATAGAATGTGTTTTTGAAAGAAAAGAAAAGGAGCGAAAAGTCATATTCACTCATCCATCCATCTGTTATCTAAACCTACAGTATGATGGTGCATATCAACCCCTCTAGAACAGTGTCTATTGCAATGCTGTGTCATACTGCTTGTAAATACTTATGTACACATGTACAGTACCACCACTATCTGTTTATAATGAGGGCTGCTTGTTCTGTAAAAAGGATGTGAGGTGGTCAGGGATGGAGGTGAAAATGGATCAATCGATCCTAAAGTGCTAGAAATGTGTTTGTGTTTGTACTGCAAATGCAAACCCCACAAAGAAAGGAGGATTTGAACCTGCAACCTTCTTGTTGTAAGGTGATAGCACTACTCATTGATGGTTCATGTAAACTGATACAATTACAGCAAATCCATAAAATAAAACAGGTTAACATATTAAACCAACCAACGTCTAACACAGCTGACACTAAGCAGACTCCGGCTGGGATTCAAAGCAGCAACCCTCTCACTCTGAGGCATCTCGAGTGTGGGTCTGCACGTCGTCCAGATGATCGCGGTAACCTGGATTTCTCACACATGTTGGCTCTATTTTCTGATGATAGCTCATAAAATATGGAGGGGCTCTTTTGTTTGTTTACTTGTTGGCCTGTCAGCGCAGGCACCCGCTGTGCACGAGCTGCAGGAGGTTATGCTGAAGGTCAAGGAGAGCGGCGTGCACGCAGCACATTGTGTCAAGCGGTACAGATTGTGTCAGGTGAAGTGTGCATTGTGTGTGTGTGTGTGTGTGTGTGTGTGAGGGTGTGACAGAGAAAGAGGGAGAGAGAGTATGTGTGTGCCCATCAAAGCATTTTGCGCTCATGTATTTGCTTGTTTGTATGTTTAAGTAATGTACAGTGTGTGTGTGTGTGCGTGTGCGTGTGCGTGTGCGTGTGCGTGTGCGTGTGTGTGTGTGCGTGTGCGTGTGCGTGTGCGTGTGCGCGTGCGCGTGTGCGTGTGCGTGTGCGTGTGCGTGTGCGTGTGCGCGTGTGCGTGTGCGTGTGTGTGTGTGTGTGTGTGTGTGTGTGTGTGTGTGTGTGTGTGTGTGTAAAGGCGGGAGACTGCATGTGCCTTGAACCAGACTTCTGGGGGCGTGAGAGGAATAAACAAGAAGCTAATCTGAATAAACGTACAAACTGAAGGTACAACTGTAGAGGATGACACATCTTGTGTGTGTGTGTGTGTGTGTGTGTGTGTGTGTGTGTGTGTGTGTGTGTGTGTGTGTGTGTGTGTGTGTGTGTGTGTGCGTGTGTCTGTGTGTGTGTGTGTTGCACCTTGTACGCATCTACTACTGCCTGCTACAAGAAATGTTGTGGAAGCTCTGTAGCATACCATCCAAGATGTGAAACTTTGACAAGAAGTGTAGAGAACGGACTGGAGGAAGATTGAGTGTGTGTATGTGTGTGTGTGTGTGTGTGGGTGTTGCTGGGCTTGTTGTGTGAGCATCAGGCTCTGTTATCGTCCTCTGGCCTGATGACTCCCACACACACACACACACACACACACACACACACACACACACACACATGCCTGCCCCCAGAACTAGAAACATGGACAATATCACACACACAGAGACACGTTTGCACTTCTGCTACTCTGGCATTATTTTGCAGCACACGCACACAAATATACACACACAAACACATATATACACACACACACCTACACACACACACAGACACACAAACATACACAGACCCCCACGCAAACATGTTCACACGTTTTTCAGAGTCCCCATTACAACACCAGCAGTCTGCTCAGCTCTGTCCTGAGGTCTGAAAGTGCTTTCTTTACTGCAGCTCCTATATGTCCTCATTACCTCCTCCTCCTCCTCCTCCTCCTCCCCCTCCTCGACCCCCCCCCCATCCCTCCAGGACGTCCACACACACACACACAGATAGACTCCATGCAAACTGCCAGAGTAGCTGCGGCTGAAGCATCCCACGCTCCCTTTACCAGAAGACCCCAAAGCCACGGCACACTTTGCTTCCTCTGCTGCGATCTGTGCCTGGAAATCCTGTTAACCCTCATCTCACTGCCGGCCATGTTCACTGCTCATTTCTTCTTTTTTGGAATTGAAACTTGAGATGTTCAGTGGAGCCAGTGGAAGCCCCCTGGGTGGATGGTTGTCTAATCAAGGGTGGCAAGTTGGATCAGACCTCAGAAAACGGATTGAAATCTGCTCTCAAAGGAATAAAACAGAGAAGAGAATGTGTGTGTACATTTAAGCCTCAGATAGATAGTCAGGGCATTTCCAGGAACATGTGACCAGTGAATCTGTGTTTCAGGTAGAAAGTGTAGGAATAGCTGAGTTTAGGTCCCCTGCTGGCGAGGCTGCAGATTGCAAAAAGCCGAGCATCCTTCTCCTCCTTTTTCTCAACCGTGACAGAGAAACTAGAGGCAGGTGGAGCCACCATGCACCATGGCTGCACCAGGGGACCTGCTTGTTATCAAAAATGAAAACATTATTTGCAGGAAGTTACATATGTTACCCTTAAACAAACGCTGGACCTTTGGGACTTAACAGAATTATTAGTGATTTGTAGTTTAACACTGAAATGGTCAAAGAACCAAAATCCAAGAGAAAAACATTGAAATCTGAAACCTGTGCCTCATTAGAGGTGTGACAGACGATGTGTGCATAAATGTACTTCCAGCCACATGTCTAAGTACATTCAAATGTAAATGAGCTTTGAACTGTTGGTTAGCTTAATTTACATGCGAATTGCTGTAAATCAACAGAAAGTTTTTTCATCTTTTATCTTTTTGATCCTCATTTCATTCTTCTGGCAGATGCTTTTGTCCACTGTGACACAGAATGAGATGATTCAAACCCACATGGGAAAAAATCCCTTTAAAGGTTTCTCATTCATGGTGAAATGCTGCTCTGAAGGATCTGTCAGGAGCTGAGAGCCAGCTGATGAAACGTGTGAGCAGCGTCTGCTCTGGGTCTCTATCCAGGCTTCAGGAGGCTGCTGGGGCCCGGGGCCCAGGTGCCCCTCGCCCCTCGCCCCTCACCCCTCACCCCTCGCCCCTCACCACTCACCCCTCACCCCTCACCCCTCACCCCTCACCCCTCACCCCTCGCCCCTCACCCCTCACCCCTCACCCCTCACCCCTCACCCCTCACCCCTCGCCCTTCGCCCCTCACCCCTCACCCCTCGCCCCTCACCCCTCGCCCCTCGCCCCTCACCCCTCGCCACTCCGGCCTGCGTCTGTTTACGAGCCATTGTTAGTCATCAACACTCAGAACGCCGCCCCCCCCCCCCAGAACAGACAGCACAGGACCCAGAGAGAAACCCTGTCTGGTCCAGTGCCGAGGCAGAGTGATGTCATCCCCACACACACGCACACACGCACACACGCACACACACACACACACACACACACACACACACACAGGCGAGCATTCACCCATGCACATGCACGAAGCAAATGTGCACTCACAAGGCGCCGTGGGACATCACTCCTGCACACACTCTCGTGGCTGTGGTGTGTGTGTGTGTGTGTGTGTGTGTGTGTGTGTGTGTGTGTGTGTGTGTGTGTGTGTGTGTGAATGTGTTTGTTTGTAGTGTGTGGGGGTGAACATGTGCATTCAAATTATAATACAGTACATATCATCAGTGGTGTGCTTTTGTTTCTCTCTCTCTCCCTCTCTCTCTCTCTCTCTCTCTCTCTCTCCCTCTCTATCCCTCTCTCTCTTTCTATCCCTCTATCCCTCTCTCTCTCTCTCCCTCCCTCATTATTAAATAAGATTAAATGAATCATTTATGAACATTTGGGAGTGACAGAAGCAAGGAGCGAATAGAACATGAAGCGCACCTGTGCATTTTTGCCCTACGGCGCATTGCGTAACAGCAGCGTGTTTCCTTGCTCTTATGGAATTACATTAGTAACGCCACCGTCCTGGAGACCTCCGCTCCAGCACACACACACACACACACACACACACACACACACACACACACACACACACACACACACACACACACGCGCAATGACACACAGCGTCTCCTGGTTTTGTCAGCAGGCGCCTTATCGTACATGGCACGCTGTCGTCGAAAGAAACGCTCAGGCTCACCCATTTACACACTCGGCTGCATGCTGCACACACACACACACACACACACACACACGCACACATTGACACACACCTGAGACAGCCCGGGAGGTGACGGGTTTGGGGAGGTAAATAAAGCTGGATGAATTGCTCCTCGGAGAGGAGAGCGGAGGATCCCTGGCTTGCATGCTGCAGCTCTTCTTATGGTGTTTGCATGAATGCTCCTGCAGAGGATGGAGGGAGCGGCAGCCGCACACAGCCTGTGATGGCTGGATCCTTTGACCTAGTATTCTGTGAGCTCAGCAGTGCTGTGAGCTGGAAAACCAAAAAAATAAAAGTAAATAAATAAGTCACAACAGTGGGATTGGTGGACAAGAAAAAGAAAAGAGGAACCGGGGAGGTTTATCGATACTGACTGTGAGGCAACACTCTCGTCTCCATCATCACGTTTTCACAGTCTGCTCTGGCGTTTGACTGTTGAACCTCTCTGTATTGTGTTCTTTTATGTTGTTGACTGTTCAGCTCTCTGCTGTCGGCCTCTAAATTTGATTTGAACAGAAATCTACTTTTCCTCAGACTGCAGAATGCAGAGATGCTTCAGTCCTGTCTCAGCTTCAGCATTAGAGGCCTGTATCACTGTGTACGGGACAAATAAAACTGTCACTGTGAGCATCACCCAAAACATCTGCATCAGCGTGGAGTCAAACCATCTGAACACAAGTACAACATCACTGTCACAGAAACAGCAGGTGATGGACAGAGCTGCAACAACTCATCGCTCCGTAGTGTAATCAACTATTCTGATGAGCTAAAGGTCACTGAAGGCCAGCAATCAGCAAAGAAGGTTGTGGGAATCTTTGAGGTGTAGAACAAACTACTAATAGATGCAGGCATAGCCGTGTTTGTCTCTGTTATACTGCAGGCAGAAGCATGGTTGTGTTTGTGAATGTGCATTACAGACTTGAAACCTTCGACCCCATCCCTCCATCCCTCCATCCCTCCATCCCTCCATCCATCTAGTCGGTGTAACTCTACCCCTCCTGACCCATTGATCCTTCATCTGACTGAGGTTTCTTTATGTAGCATTGGAATCCGTGTATTGATAAATCCATGATGCTGAAGTGGCAGAAAGATGAGGTATCAGCTTTTTCTCTTTGTCCAGACCTTTGGTTTCTAATACAATCAGATGCCCTGGATGCTCATTGTCTAATCAATCTTGAATCACTGTTTTACTCTGTTTTACTCAAATACTCTGCTCCCAGTATTGTTTTCCTCTTGCAGAACCATGCTCTGCTTTAACTGTGTTGTTTTTGTATATTAAATGGCCTTTACTGGTTATTTTCCCAAGTGTATTTTCATCTGTTTGCTCAGATTATGACACAGTGACTCAGAAACAGCAGCTGCTAAAACGGTGACTCTTGAAACTGGAAGTTGGGAGATTTGCAGGTAAAGTGAGAGGATTAGTGATGCCGAGGCCACTGATACTGTCACCACCTGCTGCTGGAAACAGGATCAGTGAAGCTTTGGGCTCCATAATCACAGGCCTGAGCTGCATCTTTTGCAGCTATTAGCAGAGGAGCAGGGTGAGGCGTTAATGCTGGAGAGGAGCTTTGTTTTCTGGCAGACGCTCTCTCTGCCCCCGCTCTGATGTGTCATCTCTTCTCTCCTCTGCAGGTACGATTTAGACTGCAAGAGCGACAACCTCTCCAAACACGTGAGTGTCTCTCTCACCTCAGCTGCTCAACAATCAGTCACGCATTCACGGAGCCATCACACAGCCAAATGTTTACCCTCCTGCTACAATAGCAGCCTGATTTCAATCGGGAAGCAATCGCGTCTGCTGCTGAACTCTCAAATACAAAGTGGGAAGTTTTTCTGTGACCCCTGTGGAAGACCTTCAGAGGGTTTCACAGCCCTGGGGAGGCTGAGAGCTGTTTCCGCCCTGCTCCTCCATGTTACGTATAAAAGCTCGCAACTCCCGATAACACGACCTGCTGGTGGAAAGGCTGTGACATGATGAAGACGTTTCGTGTCTGACTCTATCTGTCTATAGAAGACATGTTTGACCTGTGTTTAATAAAAAAATAAACCCCCCCCCCCTGGAAATACTACACATTGCAATGAAAATCTAAGGTTTGAAAAGCCTCTGAAATGTGGCTGAAACATCTTTTTCTTGACGTTTCCATCTAGAAGTTCATCACAAAGGGTGATGGGAACACAGTCACGTGCAGTGAAAAGCAGCTGCTGACCGTTCGCTTGTAAAGGAAACTCCAGGTTTTCTGACGTTTTATACACAACACAGAGCTAAAAATGTGTTCAGCCATGATAGTAGTTTGATTTTACCAATTAAGTCGGAGAGTGTGTGAGTATGGTGTGTTAGTATGATGAGCAGACGTGTTGAACATCTGGCTCTGAGCTCCATGGATTCAGCACCGATCTGACGCTGGGTTACAAGCAGTTTGTTGCACTGATTTCCAGAGGGGAAGCTCATCAGGACCAGGAGGGAGGAGGGGATAATTTGACATAATTTGACAGTCTTTTCCAAGTGCAACACACATAAATGTTAGAGACAAGATGTCATCTCCGAGGCTTTAATCAGGAGAGGAGACGAGATTAAATCAGCTTTGCTATCGCCCCATTAGACGTGTCTGTGAGGATGTTTGGATCCTTCCTGAGGAGACTCAGCTCGGCCCCGCTCATGACTGACTGCAGGGGGACTCCCACGTATCCTGGAAAACCTGGAACATTAGGGACCAATTTCCACTCATTGAAAATAAGAAAAAGAGTCAAACATACTGAAAAACTTCCTATAAAACAGCTTCCCCTCTCTCTTCTGCTCTCGACTAAACACACGTTGTGTTTCTATCTCAGTTAAAGATTAGTAAGTAAAAGATTATTAATAAATTACAGATAAATCCCAGCCACAGGCTGCTCATCGTCTGTAGGTCATACATCTAGGGTCAGAGGAGGAATAGTCATGAGAGGCTGAATGTTAGTTTAGGTACAACTGTGGAAAACGTCACGTTTCTAAAGCTCGGCGACGATACTGTAGCAACTGGAAAAATCCTGGAAACATCCTGGAAAATGGCTTCAAGGTACGAGTGGGATCAGTGTGATGTGTCCTCCTCATTCAGTTCCAGTTCAAACAGAAGCTCGCTCAGCACCCTGCTCCAGTTCTGTCAGTGAATCCAGCCCTGCCCCCCCCCCCCCCCCCCCCCCCCCCCCACACACACACACACACACACACACACGCACACATGCACGCCGCCTCCTCCCCATTAACTGGGTTCATACTCATCGGCGGCTGCGGGCGCAGCTCTCCTGCTGAGCGGCGGCCGCCTCGTGGCCCCGGGCAGCGACTGAGAGCGATGTGAGCGCAGCGACTCACCCTCAGCATGAAGGCCGGGGACGCTTGGATGCGTCCTGTCGCAGCCGTGGATGTGTGGGATTAGAGATCTGGCACGCAGTGATGGCTCCATTGTCCGGGCACAGTCCATCGCCTGTCACATGGCTCGGAATAACAGAGAGGAGGAAGAGGAGGCGAGGAGCCGTGTAGCACGCCTCCCATGGCAGCAGATGTTCCTCCCTCTCCATATGGTTTCCATACCTTCTGCAGATATGGCTGCAGGCGCAGATGCAGAGCAGAGCTGCAGCGCTCAGTAGAGTCTAATTACTGGGCTCCCGACCTGGAGGAGCTGTGCTTCACTCTCTTGTTTCTCTTCTTCTCAAACCTTAATCTGGTTTCATTATTTTAGACTTGACGGTCAGCCAATAAATCCAGGAAGGGGAATGGCGCCTTTGTTTGCAGGCAGTAATTAAGTTAA
This sequence comes from Karalla daura, assembly GCA_029224185.1. Taxonomy (NCBI): domain Eukaryota; kingdom Metazoa; phylum Chordata; class Actinopteri; order Chaetodontiformes; family Leiognathidae; genus Karalla; species Karalla daura. Next base: position 25,047,374 of record CM055196.1, read on the forward strand.
CAGGCTGGATGTTCCCCTGTGAATGTTTGGAGACGTTTACCCTCCTTATTAGACTCCCCTTCATTTATTAGACCATCAGAAGCTGCAGACTTCAAAGTGCTGAGGACAGTGGACGGACTCCTCCCCGGGTGCAGGGTTTTACTCCTCACTTTTATTCAAGAGGAGAAAAATCGAACCGTACAAGTAGCGCAGTTTCCTTTCATGTCACTGCAGCTGAGAGGATCTCGCTCCAGATCAAAGACAAAGGTCTTTGTTATTAGAGGCCGGCTGAGCAAAAGACGGGAAGAGGGAACCCAGGGACCGCTTGAACTCAGCTGTGGTCGTTTTAACTCGGAGATATCCTCCCAACCTTTGCCTGCCTCCCTGCCACCACTGAGCCTGTTAAAGTGGCGTCTTCGCCTCTGGCCTGGGATATGTGAGGCGCAGCGGGCTGCGGGCTGCGGCTGCTCGCCAGCAGCACCGCTCTCATGGAGAGGCCAGAGCGTTTTTGTCATCTCTTTTTGTTTCCAGACCTCTGCTGGGGGAGAAATTTGCTCAGCACCGGCAAAGATCTTTGGAGCAGCTTTCTGCCCGGCAGACTCAACACGGCTCATCTGTCAAGCACTTGTGCACGCACACACACACACACACACACACACAGACACACACACACACGCATACACACACACACACACACACGCATACACACACACACATGCATACACAATCTGGAAGGAGGAGAGGCCTCAGTATCGATGCGTGAACAATTATTCCTCGCCTTGTTGTAAGGAGACTTTAATGCCTCCTTCTCTCTGCTCAGCTCGTTTCTGGCCGCAGGCTCCTTGCTTCCCTCCTTCCTCCTCCCATGGTCACTCTACAGTGATCAACAAGGACACGAGACCTTCTGGAGGGGAAACCATTCAGCGACAGAAAAGGACTTTTAATGTGCTTCACTGCTTCATACTATTAGCCAACCTGCACTCTGTGTGACTCTGTTGAGGATTCTGGGTTCAGGTGGAAGTAAGAAGAGGGTTTGGTTCAAATGTTCAGCATTTCTTACATATCTCCTCAACATTGACAAACCTGGTTACACAGTTATTACAGTTGTGCCACAGATGAACATGTCACACGTGCTGAGAGAAAATATACAGTAAGAGCTTGAAAATGTAAGAGGAATCCAGTCTGATGTTTTAAAGGTTCAGCTCGTTACTTCACTGTTAGATAATCATAAAGTCAGTATTGCAGTGTCACACGCCTGAAGATTCATGGTTTGCATTTTGTTTGCATCAGAAGAAGAGAGACTGACAGGTTCAAACAGAAATCACAACATCACAGGTCCACATGAACACATGGGATCTGCTTGGCATCCTCACACCTGCAGTTGGAGGAAGTCAAAGCACGTCTGACCTGTGAGGCCTGAGCTCCCTGGGAGCTCATGTTCCACTCAAAGCATATTCAGCTATGAACAGAGTAAATCACAAGCTTCATCTCATTAATGCAGATTCATTCAGCGAGGCCTTGTTTTCAGTACAGGTTAATTCATCCATCATCTAATACTGTACATCATCAATACAGACAGTTATCACATGGTCATGGTTTAGCTCCTGCCAGTGTTTTAGTTCCATACTTGAAACTTGACACGGACATAAAAAGTTTAGCCAGGAAGACGATGAGATGAATTAACGATGAAACAGAAGTGAAATAGCACAGTAAACCCTCAATCGAGCTGAATTAACGTTTCATAAGCATTCTCTTTGAGGAATGTGTTGAATTATTCCACAGCCTCACAGTTCGGCCTCTCTCTGTCTGCCGCTTCTTCTCGTCCAGGACTTCCTGGGCCAGGCCTTCTGCACGCTAGGTGAGATCGTGGGCTCGCTGGGAAGCCGCCTGGAGAAACCTTTGATGTAAGTAGCACACGCTGCACACACGCTCCAGAAAACAAACTCTGCTTTAATGAGACGCTCAGAAGTGCTTGTGTTGCATTACTCTGATTAGAGGTGCCTCAGAAAAGCTGTTTGGGCCAAAACGTCTTGATTTCAGACTCAGCTCCATTCAGTGGCATGAACTGAAATCAGCACGTTATTTTAAGATCGCTTGCCAGTGTTTGTCTTTGAAGTGAAGCATGAAAACGAGCCAAGATGTTGATGAAAGCGAACGCTGAGCGAACCATCAGCCAAATGAGATGAATAGTTAAAGAGCAGCAGGACTAATGGCAGGCTGTAAACACCGGGCCCAGTGACAGTTCAGCCACTGGGGGAGATGTCAGCCGTTAACTCGCAGCTCGTTCTAAACTGAAGCGAAGCCTCAGCAGAGGAGGAGGAGGAGGAGGACGAGGAAGAAGCATCAGGGACATTTTCATATGAATCAAACTCTGATTCTCACTGATTAGTGATGGAAACCAGCAGCAGCTTCATCAGAGACGTCACAGCATGTGGTAGAGGAAGTCATCACCCTCTCAAACATCTCTCTCACCCTCTCTCAAGTATCAACTATGGGATGTTTACAAAAACCTGGAAGACTTAATGTGACATGAACAGAAAAGCAGAGGTCAGCAGCTCGGCTTCACATTTTAAGGTTTCTAAACTGTTAGTGACTGACAGGAAGTCTCCACATAGCTGTGATACAGATCTCTGACTGTCTGAGTCCTAGTTGGACAGAGTGCCTTTATGTGTGAAGTTTGCACGTTCTCCCCATGTTTACTCCATGTCCAGGACTCCTGTTTCCTCCCAGGGTCCAGAAACTTCCATGTTGACTGTAGGAAGAGAGCACCATCCATATACAAGGCGATCCTCCATACTGTACAAACATGTCTCCATGTCTGTCTCTTCTACTTGTCCTCTTCTACATGAGTACAGTCAGATACAACTGGGACCAGTGAAAACAGGATGCCTGCAGAGTCTGAAGTCACCAAGAAGGCTCAATCATGACTGTGAGGTATTAAATACTCTTTGCACGACTGTAAACAGTCTGGAGTATTCATGGGGAATCACTGACATTACAAACTGAGACTGGTTAGTGAGTTAAAGACGAGTTGCTGAATACATCTGGCAATGGAGACCCGGTCTCTTTGGAAGGTCTTGAAGAAGATAAATACTGTGTAAAATAAAGGAATAAAATGAGCTGATACAGAAACGGTGGTTAAAATTAACACTATTGTGTTGTGAGATTCAAAACTGCCCCTTGGTGTGAGAGAACCTGGTGTGTGTGTGTGTGTGTGTGTGTGTGTGTGTGTGTGTGTGTGTGTGTGTGTGTGTGTGTGTGTGTGTGCAGAAGAACCAATCAGTGGCTGCAGCTGACTGAGGCTTCTCAAGAATGACACACAAGAAATATGATGTAAGAATGTGTTTCTGTCGCCGGGTTATGTAACCAGCCTGAAGTCATTCACTCAGCTCTGCTGCGTGTGTGTGTGTGTGTGTGTGTGTGTGTGTGTGTGTGTGTGTGTGTGTGTGTGTCCATTCATGCTCTACCTGCATGGCTTATTTCTACCCATTTATTTTTAGAAATGTGAAAGTATTTTTGGATGTTAGTTGTTATTCTGGAATGGCTGTTTGCGGCAGTAGCTTTGTCCTTGTGTGTGTGTGTGTGTATGTGTGTGTGTGTGCGTGTGTGTGTGTGTTTGTGTGTATAAACAGCATCTTGACTCAAAAGCATCACACTCAGTCGATTGGAGGTGGATCACCAAAATAAAGAGCAAAACAATGAGACGACAACATGCTGCAAACACACGGATGGTCCTGGTGCCAGGACAGTGTGTGTGTGTGTGTGTGTGTGTTACAACTTTACTGACTCAGAGAACATTTCTGTCCTCAACTTGTTCTCAGCTGCTTTTTGTGGATATCCAGCAGCTGTACATGAACTGAATCCACTCAGATGTAGAGGAAGTGGAGACGTCAGAGCTACATGGTAGCATCTCTCTCTCTACTGCTCCTCTTCCCTCCTCCATCTTCCCTCCTCCTATCAGAGTAGTCTCCCGGTCGGTTCGTTCCATCACCTCCTCTCTCGCTGCCTCTCCAGTCATGTGAGGGCTTCACTTCTCCGTCACTTCCTCTGTGTGTTTGGCCGTAGCGGCTCCGTCATCACTGGACGGGACTTTGCCAAATGAGTGGCTGCCTGACGGGGAGGCAGGCCCGGGGTCTGTGGCTCCCCTGCTATTTTTAGTGGTCGGCCTCCTCTGGCTTTACTGGAGCCACGTTACGCCTCGGCAGCTCCACATGTAAACAAACATCGTGGCTGAAATGTCACCGCATGGGTTCATTACTCTGTAGTTGTTTAGATGGTGAACAAGAGGCAGAGAAGAGGAGGGAGGAAGCATTGTTACTAGAAAAACAAGATGATTTAAAATGTGTCAGAAAATGAGACAAAGACACGTTTCATTTACATTTAACCCAATGAGTTTGTGAAAACAAGCCATTGTGATTTCTATCTGGAAGTTTACATATGAGAGGAGCTGAGAGGAGAAGATGACACTCGGACAGATGTTCTTGCAGCTCCTGGCTCCCAGCCCGCCAGGTGTCGTAGCTGGAGGCGTCTTCAGAGTGACGTGCAACATTCATGAGAATAACGGGAATATTTTGTTGTTGTCTCCCTCTTTGTTACAGCGGCATCCCGGGGAAGAAATGTGGCACCATCATAGTGAGAGCAGAGGAGCTGAGCAACTGCAGGGTACGAGTCTCTTCATTTATTCATCTTCTGCTCTAATTATCTGCTCCAAGTTCCTTTTTTACAAAGTGACAAGTGCGACTTATGTATCTCAAAACTAACGCACTAATTACCAGGAGTCGTTTCTGACAAGTTGTCCAGAACAAGGAGGCTTTACTATAAATATCTGAAAGACGCTGGGATCAAAATCATGGACAGATACACACACACACACACACACACACACACACACACAGTTTGTCGGGAACAAACTGTAGGCCCCAGCAGATCCATCAACATCGACACAGAATGAACAAACTAACAGGATAGATCCATAAATCTGAACCTAAAATATAATGTAAGTGTCCAGTGGAAATGTGAGCTTCACCTCAGGGGCTGTTTTCATGGTACTGTGTTGTTTCGTCCACATGCTGACCTTAGTTATGTCTGCTGCTGTAAAACCAGGTGTTAGAGAGAGAAATGTGTTTTTAGTCCTCAGTTCACATTTCTAAACATAATTTCCTAGTACTAGAGGAGTCATGGAACGATAAGTACACTCCAAAGTTTTGGAAGAGTCATGGCAGTTTTCTCTCTTGTGGTTGGTTTAAAACTGATTTCACGTCAGGTCACGTATGACGTGTGGAGTCAGGAGTCAGGAGAAACTATTCCAGGACTCAGACAAATACTTACCTTATGGAAACATGCTGCTGGTTTATCAGTGATGGCTTTAACTAATGCGTAGTTAGTGTCACTAGGTCTAGTTTTGGACATTTCCACATTGATGTTTGATTGGTCATGAGCAGTCAGGAGGAACAGGAGGGAGTCTGTCTTCATGTGACAAGTTTGACTTCTAAAGTCTCGTCAGAACTTTTCTTTTTGTCAGCTCCACAGTCAAAGTCGTCATGGCTCTGCTTGGACTTTGTGACTTTGTGTCTTTTTGAATTGTTCCGTCTTGAAAAGAGAAAATCAAACGAGCGGAAGCAGAAATAGATCCACGGTTATTTCTGCCCGAGTTGTCTCTGTGTCTCTACCACCTGTAGCTGTGGCACGTTTGACAAGAGCTCAAAATATGAGGAGGGAGAGAGGAAACAAACAGGAAGTCTGAGTCTTGTTTTCGCTTGTTTTCCATCCAGAGGAGAGGAACCACCCTCGTCCAGGTCCATGTGTGTGTGTTTCCCAGTGCTTCATGGATGAGAACGCAGGGAAAGTCTGTCTACCAAACACCGTTGTAGACATGCCATCATCTCACTCCAGGAACTGTAGATGGACTAAAGATTCACATTTAAGAATCGTCCAATCAAAAACTAATTTTTGGAAAAACTTGCTCAAATTGCTAATAATTGAAAATTGTTTATTATTACAGGTCAATACAGTACTTAGTCAGTGTGTGAAGTACTTGCTGCAGCTCTACTTCCAATTGTCAGTTTCTTGTTGCGATATTTCTGGTTTGTGCATTTCGAGTGTTTCTTGGAAAATCGTCTCTGGCTTCCAGTCACATTTTAATTTGGGCGTTTTTAATTTCCCAGGATTGTCACAAATGTGACACTTCAGTGACAGTCCCGTGTTTTCTCCTTCCCTCCTGTCAGGAATCTGTGATGCTGCAGTTCTGCGGCAACAAGCTGGATAAGAAGGATTTCTTTGGAAAATCGGATCCTTTCCTCGTCTTTTACCGCAGCAATGAGGACGGATCGTAAGTGCTGCTCTGTGGAGTCGATGTTAGTGAATCAGCAGCTGAAGCTCTGTCTCAGTTCAGACAACAACAACAACAACAACATCAACAACTCATTCACGGGCCGTAAAGATTCCTGAAACGCATTAATACCCGGAGTGTGATTTTTTCATGCTCCAAAAAGCTCCCATACAGCGGATATAGGGTCCAAACTGCTGATGAGAGGTTACGTAACACTATAACTCTACTGTACGAGCTTTATATGTGACCTACGCTGTCTGGATAGTAGCAGTCAGAGGAGGAGGAGGAGGAGGAGGAGGAGGAGGAGGAGGAGGAGGAGGAGGAGGAGGAGGAGGAGGATGAGCAGGGATAATAGAACAGACCCGACAAGAGGATGATAGAGAGAGAAAGGATGGATAAGATGGAGTTAAGTGAAAGTGTGCAGAGGTCACAGCTTCCTTTGCCCTGCAGATGCTTTTATTGGAGCCGGCCTGGGCGTCTGGGTGAAGACGCTCTCTGTTTCACTGCGTTTGCAGCTGGGTGTTTACTGATGCAGCCTAAATGTTGGGCCCCGGGCTCCGAGCGCTGCACGCAACCGCCACCGAGAGCCAGACGTGGTGCCGGGGAGGAGGAGGAGGAGGAGGAGGAGGAGGGGGAGGAGGGGGAGGAGGAGGAGGAGGAGGAGGAGGAGGGGGAGGGGGAGGAGGAGGAGCAGAATGGGACGGAAGTGGCTGAAATGCTTCTGCTGTTACACAATAACAAAGGAGGAGAGGAGCCCTCAAATGGCTTTTATTTGTTTATTTATCTGTTTATTTGGCCATTGTACACACACAAAAACACTGAGAGAAAATCTGCGTTCTTATGCATAAACACACAGGGTGTTAATGGTATATAATAACATTAAATAACATGAAAATAACTGAATGTTAAAAAGTGGAGCAGAAGAACCATTTTTCACTTTGCCTTTAACATCCACCTGAAGTTAAACTGCACTTCTGTCCTCTCAGTAAATGGAGGAACGAACGTCTGATGCAGCTCTGAGTGAACTTTGTGTTGTTGTTGTTGTTGTTGTTGTTGTCCCTCTTTCGGGGGAGAGAGCAAAGCCTGTTTATCTTTATTTATTTACTGAGCTTTATTTTCTCTCATTAAGTTTTTATCCAGTGAAATATCAGAAGGGTGTAAACACAGCAGCGAGGAGGCTGTGGCAGAGATGTGGGTCACACACAGATGCAGAGCAACATCTGAGGCGTGTCTGACACCAAAACATACGTGTGCTGATGGTTTATGGAGTGATATGGAATAATGGGCCTCGGACCTGTTATGTATTATGTATTAAAGGTTCTGTCTCCCTCACAGATTCACCATCTGCCACAAAACCGAAGTGGTGAAGAACACGCTGGATCCCGTGTGGCAGGCCTTTAAAATCCCCGTCAGGGCGCTCTGTAACGGAGACTACGACAGGTACGCTCGCAGGTCCAGACGTGTGACTGGCTTCATGCTGACACTGATGGATGGATGGAGACAAACCAGGACAGAGCTTCACACACCAGGCAGGACGCACACTGGAGGGGAAAGAGAAAATAGAAAAAGAAAATCTTCACATCTTTGCTTTGGACTGACAGTTATCTTCACTTTAAAAGATTAAAGGCAATGGATGAAAGGAGCTCTATGTTAGATAAATGGATGGATGGATGGATGGATGGATGGATGGAGGGATGGATGAATGGATGGAGGGATGGATGGATGGAGGGATGGAGGGATGGATGGAGGAATGGATGGATGGATGGATGGATGAATGGATGGATAGATACTGTTTTACTGGACGGGTTCAAGGACTTGTGCCTTGGAAAACCTGGAAAAATAGTGTCCACTTCAAACATAGAAAATGAGAGTTGTAATGTAGAGAGAGATTTAAGGAATTTTTTTTGGAAAATTAGATGAATGAAATTAGAATAGAATGGAATAGAATAGAATAAAATAGAGGAATGTTCCTTTATTCATCCCACATCTATCAGACAGACTCTTGGGTGATGAGAAGAATAAACTGTAGAAAATCACAATATGTGTGTGTGTGATGTGCCTACTGGTCTTACTGGAGGCTGGAAAAGCCTTTGAATGGTTTCTTAAAATCCCTGGAAAATCCTAAAAAAAAGCAGGGAAAGTCTTAGAATGACCCCAAAAAGCCCTAGAAAAGTCCTGGAAAAGTCCTGGAAGGTCATGGCTGATCCAGAGCCCTGGAGGTCGTTCCTGCGACTGCTAAGACGTGACATCTTCTGCCTCCCGCCTCGGACTCTAATTTCATTTCATCCTTTCATAACCACAATAATAATAATTAATAGTAATAATAATAGTTTCTGGAGCAGCACTTCCCAGGACTGGCCCCGTGGCGTCGTCCACTCAGGACCTGGAAGCTTCTCTTCCACGGACCAGTCGTCAGCACTATCAGGGCAGAGGCTGCCAATCACTGCTGCTAATTGCTTTTTTAATGGGATTTCTCTCTCTCTCTCTCTCCCTCTCTCTCTCTCTCTCTCTCTCTCTCTCCTCTCCTCCAGGAGCATCAAGGTGGAGGTGTACGACTGGGACAGAGATGGCGGGTGAGGGAACAATGCTCATTTCCTCTGGAGCGGTAACATCTCGTAGCATTGAGTGTTATGATGCTCCATCCACTGACACACACTCGTCCTCCAGCTGAAACCTGTCAGAAACCTGACACACACTGCAACGACACCCAGGCCTCATCCATGAGGTGTTATGCTAAAAAGATTAGTAAAAAAAAGTCTCCTTAGAGGTGTAAATTCTTTTTGAAGAGGTAATTTCTTATGTCAAGTGTTCAACTTGGCACTGTAATCTTAGATCAAGCACTTCACATCATCACTCCTTGAGTGCAGGAGCTAAACATATGTAAAGTGGTGGTGACTTTAACTCTTCAGCTGAGCATTCATTCCCACCTGATGCCAGTGACATTTCATTCCCCGAAATATGAGAACGAGGAGCATATGTGCAGAGCGGGGAAGGGCATTTGGGATGTTAGTCACAGACCACGCTCCAGAATGTTTGTCCTTAAGCAGCCTCTTGTTTTTATTTATGTATTTATCTCAGTGTGTTCAGAGAAGAAGCGGTGGAGAGATACCCCCCGTTTGACAGACGCTGCGCGCTGCTTTAGGTGTACATGCAGTATTAATGCAGGCTGAACGCTCTCCTGACACGCCGCGGCACAACACGCTGCTTGTGGAGCATCCGCTCGCTCCTCCATTGATGATTCCACAGGCGCTCCTGACATTTCAAGGGCATTTTGCCCTGGGCTCAGATGAATTCCTGACCCTGATTCCGGCTGATTACCTCCATGAAATTATGAAAATCGGTTGCTACGCCCACGCCTGCGGTTACTAAGGAGCCAGTTAGCAACTGTGGGTTGAGGAAGACTTTACACTGAACACACTTCAAAGGAACAAGTCGGCCCTGTGTTTGTTTTCCCTCTTGGACGGTGCTCTGAGCTTCTCTGGTCCTGCCCGTTTGCTTCCTGCAGTCACGACTTCATCGGCGAGTTCAGCACCAGCTACAGAGAAATGTCCAGGAGCCAATCACAGTTCCACATCTATGAGGTGACACACACAGACACACACACACACACACACACACACACACACATACACACACACGCCCTTCACCCCACGTCTCCTCAGTCCTCTACAGTAATACAAATGATAAAAACAGAACTTGGACTATTTTGCTGGGTCACACCAATAAACTGGACTCAGTTCTACTCCATATCAATCTTCTACTCTTTGAAGGATTCATTTGTGGTTTTGACTGAGCTACTTCTAGTGAGAACAACATTAATGTTGTGATTCTGATGTGAAAATGTGGTGCAGTAAAAACACCAAAATAAGAGTTAAATAAGAGTTAATGCTAAGCTAACGCAGTGACCTGAGCATGTTGCGTGCTAACAGCTAATTTTCATTACCAATAGTTGCTCAACAGATACACTCACATGCACCCATGTACCATACTAATGCAGTTCATTGAATGATTAAAAAGCAAATTTGCAATGGCTTTCAAAATAAAAGCATTTTAGTTGTATTGCGTGATGATCATATGTTTAGATTTCAGACAGTTAATGCTTGAGGCCATTGAATACCTAGAACTACTGTAGAACTTTTCAGAACCACAATTAAAAGCATGTAAACACATATGAGAAAAATAAGTGGTACATAAGTTGAAATAGGTCATTAATCATGAGTCAATCTGGACATTGTTTAGTGTCTGAATTTGACAGTGAATAAAAAGGAAATCAATGTTGCTGCTTAATCATTGACATCAAACAAAATAAGCAACTTTATGATGCAGGTTTCAAGTGTGTAACATCCAGAGTGTAACTCATTAAGATAAAAAAACCAAGAAAAATAAATGGGAAACAAAATACGTTCCTGAATTGCTAAAAAGGAACCTCCCAGAGGTGTTGTGTCTGTCTATATTAGAACATGTTGTGAGTTTTACATTCTCCCAGCCTTTTAAATATGATGAGCTCAGTTTGTGAAAGTGTAAGAAATTAAAACCAGAGAATAAAAGCGTCTTGGTCCGCTCTGGCAGGAGCTTTTTCCCAGCCGTGTGAACACGGTTTCCCGGCTCCTGCCTCGTGTTCCTCCTGTCCCCGGAGCCTCTCTGACCTTGGCGTTGGATGCAGCTCAGAGAATCCAACGGGACAAAACGTAGAGTAGTGAACCGATCCAAAGCTGGTAGAAATTCCCATGTTTATTCACGACACGCAGCCTCCATCCTGTCATTGAAAACACACGTCACACGCGTCCATAGACACAAAAACAACTTTAGAGCTATTCAGAGTCCGAGCACGGACAATATTTTGCAGAAATTTCCTGAAGGTCGACTGGTTTCATCCAGACTGAGTGGACGCTTCATCTCATGCTTATTCAGCAGGTTTTCATTGATCGGCACGATACTCACAAATTGCAAATGTAAAGAAAAAAAGAAGAAACCTGCGATCGATGTTTCTGTTAAAGCCTTTGCACATATAAAGATACGTTACTGTTAGCATTAGCGTTAGCGTTAGCGTTGGCGTTAGCGTTAGCGTTAGCGTTAGCGTGGTTACGTAGCAGGACTCTCTGACCTGATCCAGGAGGACGTGGGAGACGTCTCTGCTGCAGCTCAGTCAGAAAAGACGTTTCTGTGTCCTCTGCGTGTGAGCCAAAGACAAACCTCTGCCTGCTAAACCTTCCAAACCTCTGACTTTAGATCATTTATTTAGAATAACAAAAACAATAACGTTTTACAGGAGCTCAAAGGCATTTACATGAGCAAATAAAATATATGCAAAACAAAACAAAACAACACAAAAACATTAAAAGCCCCTTTGCTTTTAAAAGGGATTTGAAGGTTTGGAGGTCTGTACAGTCTCTCATGTGTTTACTCGCCAATAAACAAACAAATAAATAAACAAGATTTAGTTTGAACCAGGTGACCAGAACTGAGCCTTCAAAAACAGCTAAGCCTTTTGTCTTCTCTCACACTGGGTTCAAATGCATGATTCTCTCCATAGGTGCTAAATCCTAAGAAAAAAGGGAAGAAGAAGAAAAAGTACCAGAACTCTGGAACGGTGAGTCCACTGTTTTTTCAGTTTTAATCCCAGAGAAAGTTTGTTTGATCCTTAGGCTGCGTTCACTCTGCAGTCTGAGCAGAACAAGTTAGACCCAGGACACTTTCACACCTGTCTCAGGTCAGACACATGCAGCATCTCATGTTTTCAAAGCGACTTTTACATCATATGTAAAGTCACGCAGACTCATGTTGTCATGTGGAGACTCAGAGGCGTAGAGGCGGAGTCACGTGAAATCACATTAAGTCGTGTGCTGCTTGTAACATCAGGTCTTCTTCTGGGTTCTTCCTGGGTTATTCCTGGGTTCTTCCTGGGTTCTTCCTGGGTTCCTCAGAGTCCCGGACCAGACTCTTCGCTCTGGTCAGACTCCAGTCAGACAGAATCTGAACTGAGCATGAAAAGGTGCAGTGATGGGGATCAGTCTGAATGTAGCACATCATCTGTTTCCAACACGTTTTCTTTTTCGTTTCCAGCTCGCAGGTGTTAACAGAGTCAGTGTCACATTAATATTATGCTGTGTTTACACCTCCAGGTTTCAGTGTCTCTCATGCTAGAATAAACCCTGAGAAGTGACTTACACTATGTAAATCTTTAAGAGGAGACAACACTGAACTGCATCAAGGCTGAAAAACAGAAACTTGGTCTGACAGTCGTCTGAGAGACGTTCCCAGCTCTGACTCCTCTCTCCTCCACCTGTCAGGTGACGCTCCTGTCCTGCCTGGTGGACACAGAGCTCTCCTTCCTGGACTACATCCGAGGCGGGTGAGTTCTCCCCTAACCTGACGTAGTAGTCTGGGAGCTCCACGCTTCTTCTCAGCTCTGATATGAAGACAAACAGCTGCCGATAACCCGCTGCTTAATTGCCGGCTGCTTCCTGCTCCGGAGCATGCTGCGGTTTAATCTGGTGTGATTGATGATTCCATGTTCCCTCTGACGTGATTTATTCTCTCTTGTAGGACTCAGATTAATTTCACAGTGGCAATTGATTTCACAGCATCGAATGGTAAGTGTCTTAAAGCCCCGGTCTTATCGGAGCGAGTGCTCGAGTGCATCACGCAGATAAAACTTTGACAGATTTCTATTTGAAGTGATTCCTTACGAGCTCCTTTTAATTCACTTCCTCGAATGACTGAACTCACCCTCCTGGAGACAGGGCGGCTCAGAGTCGGACATTTCTTTGAACCTTATCTGCTCACAAGACAAATCCTCAGAGTGACTCAAAACTGTTGCTACGTCCATGCGGGGTCCATGCAACTGTGTCCACGAACTCCTCAGGTCCTCACCTAGTAGCGACTCAGTCACATCAAATGTGTTTGAAAGGGATGAGTCGGGTCGATGAACCCTAACTAGGTTCCACCCCCGATAAACTAAGCAAAGCTGCAGCACTGAGCAGCAGGCCGAGGAGAAGATTCAGGGCGGTAATACACGTGATGCGATTGGAGACGTGTGCGACTTCCAGCCCATCACTGTCCCGCCGCTAGTTCTGTCAGCGAGCGAGGCTGATATTAATAATAGTGGTGTTCTGCTTATAATCACACTCTCTGTTTGTTCCCTGCTCTCCAGACGCTGCCTGAGGTTTCTCTTTGTGCCCCAGTTTCTCATATTTGCCAAAAAACTACAAACGCAACTTTTAATGTGGCAACGTCCTCGGCCCTTTTGCAATAATGCACAGAGAAGCCCATTAAAATGTATTGCACATTAAACAATAACTCTGCTTCTCATGTAAAGACTTAAAAGTTTGTTCTCGTCCTTGAATCAAAAGCCTTATGCGTCTTGTTCGGGTCCGAAACATTCTAGAAAGATCAGTGAGTCGCGGTCCCAGTTCACTGGCTGTGGACTGCTGGTTTGGGCTGGACGGCCTCACACTGAAGCAGCAACTTTGAGAAGAGAATGAAACGTAGTTGGACGTAGTTACGCTTTAATGTCACTGAGATGGATTCACTTTCATGTGCTCGTCTATCTTTATCTGTTCTCGTTTCTCTGCTGCTGCTTCCCAGAATAAGTCTAAGAGAAATTAAAGCTTTTTGTTTTATTATGTAGAACTAAAAGTGCCAAAATTAAATATATAAATGAATACACCATTAAGTAATTACTTAAATGTGTCACGAATTCATTAATAATACAAGATGTGTTATTAAATGTGTCATTAATTCATTATAATTCTCCACCGTGAGACGATTGTATTCTATTCTGTTCTATTCCAAATACCAAATCTCTTTATTTTTAAAGCATGCCTAATTATGCCTCTATTTAATTAAGTTCCTGGTTCTTGTGTTGCAGCGCTTCATGAATATATTTTACCTGTCAAACTCAAAGTCACCTCATCGTAATGTTGTTATTTCATTAGTGCCACATTGAAGTAATTATCTCAGGACGTATTTATTTATCTCATTCATTCTCTGATCGTGAGCAGCAGCTTGTGTCTCTCCAGAATCAGACTCTAGATTCTACTGACTCTACGAGCTGCAACAACTCGATGAACAACTGATGAGATATAATGTTACAGACACTTGAACCAGCATGAACAAATGACAATGACAACTAACCCAAACCAAACTGACCCGGACCAAACCAAACTAAACTAAACCAAACTAAATCAGAACAAACCAACCCAAACCAACCCAACTCAAACCAAACCAAAGCCACTACTAGTGAGAAGGTGTCCGGCCCAGCTGAGCTGAGCTGAGCTGCTAACCAGGGTGGTGATATTAACCAGTTAACCTGTTCAGGCTCCAGTTTCAGCTGCAGCCTCAGAGAAAGGTCTGAGATGTTCCTCTGGTCTGCTGGAAGCCTCTTCCTCCCACTGCCCTCCTCTTCAGTTTAACATGAGTCAGAGCCCCGAGGGCAGCAGCCTGTGATTACAGTGTGACGCTGATGTGTGTGTGTGTGTGTGTGTGTGTGTGTGTGTGTGTGTGTGTGTGTGTGTGTGTGTGTGTGTGTGTGACGGTCCCAGGGAACCCGTCCCAGCCCACCTCGCTGCACTACATGAGCCCGTACCAGCTCAACGACTACGCCATGGCTCTGAGGGCGGTGGGGGAGATCATCCAGGACTACGACAGCGACAAGATGTTCCCGGCACTCGGCTTCGGGGCCAAACTTCCCCCGGACGGACGCGTCTCACACGAGTTCGCTCTGGTGAGGACACGTCCCTCTGCCATCAGCCTCTCAGAGAGAAACGATCTGATGCTGCAGGATGTGGAACCACAATGGCGACTGAATCAGATGCAATATAAAAGAGATCAGAAAGGGTGTCTGACATCTGGCATACTCCTAGCTGTAAAGTAAAGCATTCTGGGAAATGAAGGAATCGAGCTATCTAGCTGTCTATCCGTCTCTTTGTCTGTCTACAGTGGACCTGAAAAGCCTACACAGCTCCGCTCTAATGCCAGGTTTTTGTGATACAAGAAGAGCAAAACTGAGATGAATCGCATCAAAATGTTCCACCACAACTCAGCAGCCACATCCTCACTTCCTGTTTTTCCATCGCCTGGTCTCACTGTGATATTTAGGTTTTGCACATTTCTCGGGGTGATGGAAGCACAGTGTCAGCACTTTAACCATCCCCCTTCGTCTGTGGTTCGGTCCGAACCCTCCAGACGTGCCGCGCGCTCCTCCTCTGCCCATTATCCTCTCGCTGCTCCACTGTCACGTCCAGATGTTGCTCCAGAGGCGTTTGCAGCCATTACAGCTGCTCAGCGTTGGGTAACAGCCTCCCCAGAGGCAGCAAATCTCCAGACAAGGCACATATGCATTAATCTGCCCATTAAGGATCTAAGGAAGTTATCTCTTAAAGAGGAACGCTGCAGCTGCCGAGCCACTACGGAATCCAACATACGGAATTATATAAGCTCCATTTACAGCCCAGGACTGGTGGGCAGCCAGGCAGACCTGGGCGAGATGATGGTTCTTCTCTGGTATGATTAGAAGCCCAAAAGCATATGGGGAGCTCAAGTAATAGAGGATTAGAGCCTTTTTAAAGGAGCTCAATATGACGATATGATAATATAATATAATACAAAATGACAATATTTATTCCCAAATGGATTACTTAAAAACAATAAGAAATAAGTGAATACTAACAATAATAGTAATAGTAATAGGAGTAATAACGACTACCAATAGCTGATAATAGATACTGACACCTTGCTGATGCGAGCTGGAGCCGCTGCTCTGGTTTCCTGCTGCTCTCTGATGTGAGAGACGTCTCCCCTCGCTTCAGCTTCCACTGAGACGCTGCAACAAAAGAAGGAAAATGTCGACATTTGGTGAAATATCCTCAATGTGAGATTGGATTTAACAACCTTCAGGGCTTCTAACCTCCAGAGCCGCTCACACTGGGTAATCATTTTTGGAAATATTGGAGCATTATTGATGTTCTGGCTCCCGGGCGGCCATTTTTGATGTCTGCGTGCAATCCTATTATTGTGCAATTTGCAGCCAAAAAATGCCTGTTTTAAAATTAAATGTAGTGCCATCCCGGCCCCAGCTCCTACAAAGAGACATTTCATCTGCAAATATGTTGGTTGTGTTTCTGGTGCTGGGCTCAGCAGCCTGTAGGAGTCTGAATGCATCACAACAAACTGTCTCCAGCTTCAGCCTGACGTCAGTCAGGAGCCGCAGCGCGTGTCAAACAGACCAAGTTCAGGCCAGTGGTTTGTTGAACTTTCCCTCTGATGTGGATTCAGAAGTCATTCCACTGGGCTCGTAAATCAGCTGTTATCTGGTGTCGAAATGAAAAACTAAAGAGGAGAACTAAGAGGAGACAGGAAGGGGACGTTTAATCTTCGTAAATTAGGTCTGTTTTAAGACTTCCAGAAGTGGTATAAAAGCACAACCGAGTTCATAGATAACCGACTCACACCTTGAATCACATTTTCCACACTGAACAATCAGCTCACATCGAGTTCCGAGCAGAGCGTCACACAGGAGCAGGATGTTAATCAGGAATTTGTCTGTTTTTATTTGCATATTTCAGTGATTTTGAACATGCTGTTGAATTGTTGTGTCTGTGTGTTTGTGCAGAACGGGAATCCACAGAATCCGTACTGCAGCGGCATCGAGGGGGTGATGGAGGCCTATTACCAGAGTCTCAAATCTGTGCGTCTCTACGGACCCACCCACTTCTCCCCCGTTATCAACCACGTGGCCAGGTAGCTAGTCCCAGCCGGGTGCACACACTGAGGCCTCGCGCAGCCCCCACCAGACCTGCACTCTGCTCTAGGTGTCCTCCAGGGTCAGTTTGTAGGGTGTGTGTGGGGGGGGGGGGTCTGAGGCTGAGCTACAAGCAGGAGCAGTGTTGGAGGGAAGCGTCGGGGCGTGGAGGTGCGTTCTGCCCTCAGGTGCAGGAGAGGAAACACAAAGACCAGAGGAGCTGAAAGCCCCCCGTCACACCTCCCACCAGCTCGCTGCGCCTACAGACCGAGCACAGAGACATACGGCCCCCAAAGTGCCGTTAAAATTTTCATTCCACGAACAAATTAGAAATGCAAAGAGCTGCTCTCTCTCAGAACGATTTAAAGATTTATAACAAATAACGTACACGTCTGGCAGACGGTGCAGCAGCACGGCAACGTGCCGGGACGGAGAGCAACGTGCAGCTGTTGTAGCAGGACCCTCCTCCACCTGCACCTGACCCCCACCTGACCCCCCACCTGACCCCCCCACCACCTGACCCCCCCACCTGACGCCCCCTACCTGACCCCCATCACCTCTACCTGACCCCCCCACCTCCACCTGACCCCCCCACCTCCACCTGACCCCCCTCACCACCTGACCCCCCCACCTGACGCCCCCTACCTGACCCCCATCACCTCTATCTGACCCCCCACCTCTACCTGACCCCCCCATATCCCCTAGCAGACCCATCTAGATCCTCCTCAAGACTGACTCAACAATCCCTTCTCCCACCTTTCATCATTGGCTTTCAAACCCCCCCTCCCCCTCTCTCTCTCCCCCTCTCTCTCCCCCTCTCTCTCTCCCCCTCTTGCTCGTCCGCCCACTCACCCTGAGAATAGCTGCATTGTTGGGCGCTCGCCTCTGTGCAGCGTCTGACTACAGCCAGGCGTTGGGGCCTAAATAAAGTGACACTGTCACGTCAGATTCTTAATTGTGCAGCGATTATTTCGTACGTGTCACTGTCGTTAATGAAACAGCAGCCGCCCTGGTTCATCTGAACATCAAGCTCCTCGGCATCTGTACGGAGGAGGATTTAAAGCATCATTCATAGTTAGTGTATACTCTTTCTTTCTCTCAGTCAAAATGTGGAAATACGTCAGATTCTTTATTTGATCTAGAAATCCCTCCATAAAAAAACAACAAAGGAGGGATTCCTGTCAAAGACCCGATGGACGTTCTTCAGATACGTGCAGAAAATACAGAATGAAACAGTCACAACAGCCTGTGAAGAGATCTGACCTCCACACTCACTCTACTTCTCTTAGTATTAATCGTTTTAATACTGGAGCCTCACAGGAGTTGAGAGTAATATCGAGTTTGAAGACTGAACGTAGAATGGAGTCAAATAGAACTGCACTTGAGAGAGATGCACATTCACCAAGGAAGCCGTAAATTACGGACGGCTCCTGAACACCTCATTCTGTAATAGCAGCAACACAAACGCGCTGCAGCTCCAAAATGAGAACAGACTGAGTGACCACTGAGGGGTGATAGGCACATATTAGCTGTTATGAAAGGTGATTGCTGCAGCAGCAAAGTGTGGTTTGAGACCTGGAGTCCAGTGAGACAGAGTTAAACTCTAAAGCCTCTGCAGTACGAACCCATCGCTGTGTTAGACTGTCTGGTAAAGACGTCTGAGACGTGTCAGGAGTTCCCTTTAATGCCGACAACTTGTGAGAGATTGAACTGGATTCAAAGAGCAGCGAGTCCACGGGGCCTCAGAACAATTAAAAGTTGATGCTATAAATCAATTTGGGGAAAATGAAGTCCCATAAAAAATATCTTATCAAGTCTTAATCATGACTTTATGAGGTGGGCTATTAACTTTTGTTGCGTCAGTGTCACTGGTTGTGACCTAGGGGTTATTTTGATAAACTTTAACTTTGGTCTGATTGAATCTTCGGTCACTCCCAGCTGATCTGAGGTCTGTTCTATGGTTGTGCTCTATAGATTTAATTACAAACTGCAACAATTCACTGAATTTAGGTTGAGCTGCTGATCGTAGCTTCAAATAGTGACGACTTCTTCAAGAAGTTTTAAGAAGTGTTGAACCTCAGGATCGCTCGAGATTCCCTGAAGTTTCAGTGTTATTCCAGTCTGCACTGGAAAAACCTGAAACTCGTTCAGAGGTCGAGGGCTGGTCCAGTCTGAGGCTCGTTCTGCTGGTTCCTGCTGGTCCCTGCTGGTCCCTGCTGGGTCCTGCTGGTTCCTGCTGGTCCCTGCTGGTTCCTGCTGGTCCCTGCTGGTTCCTGCTGGTCCCTGCTGGTTCCTGCTGGTCCCTGCTGGTTCCTGCTGGTTCCTGCTGGTTCCTGCTGGGTCCTGCTGGTTCCTGCTGGTTCCTACTGGTTCCTGCTGGTCCCTGCTGGTTCCTGCTGGTTCCTGCTGGTTCCTACTGGTCCCTGCTGGTCCCTGCTGGTCCCTGCTGGTCTGTCTCACCTGTCTCTCTCTCTGTGGACAGGTACGCCTCGGCGGTGACAGACGGCTCGCAGTACTTCATCCTGCTCATCATCTCTGACGGGGTCATCACAGACATGGCCCAGACCAAGGAGTCCATCGTCAACGTACGCTCCTCTGCTCCCTCTGCTCCCTCTGCTCCTTCTGCTCCTTCTGCTCCCTCTGCTCCTTCTGCTCCCTCTGCTCCCTCTGCTCCCTCTGCTCCCTCCGCTCCCTCCGCTCCCTCCGCTCCTTCTGCTCCCTCTGCACCCACTACAGACAAAGAGAGAAAGTCCTCGGGTCGGGAAAAAACATTTGGGGAGGATGGTGAATTGCATCATATGTGGACAGTGCATTTGTGCTGAACTGCAAACACGTTGAGAAGTGGAGAAACTTTGATTCTGTGTTTTAGTTTATTGGCTGTGGTCACTGTGGTCAGTTTGTCATTTAGAGGTGTGATTAAAATCTTAAACTATCAACTTTAGAGCTTTTATGGAAGCACACCATCCATTCATAACTGCTAAATTAGACTGAAATAGAAGACTCTGAGTGACACTTCGTGAAGAGCGTTCATGAAGGGAAGAAGTTGTGTGTGTTCATGCCCCTAACACAGGATGTAACTCAGACCCGAGTGTTGGAATAGTTGTAACATTCCCACGTTCATTTATAAAATGATACGAGAGATGGTGACAGTTTTAGCAAAGTGGGTGATTTTACCAGTATTTATTGGCCTAAATGGCCGTATCTTCACATAACCTGACGTAGTGTGAATGGAGCTGCAAGCCTCAGCCATGAATCAGCCTCTAATGCACATCCTAATGAACAAACTGGCCATATTAAACAGGGAGGACGTGAAGAGCAGAGCTCCCCTCTCTCTCTTTCGCTCATCTCCACTAATGAGGGAAGAGGTGGGGTCGGCAGCCCCCCCCCCCCCCCCCCCCCCCCCCCCCCCCACACACACACACACACACACACACACACACTCTACGTCTCTAATAATGGTCGCGTCTCATCAGAGCGCAGGCATCCAACAGTTTCTCATATATTTGTATCCTCAGTCTCCGCCATGAGAAGAGAGGTAATGTTATTGTAAAGTCAGATTTGGGAGTAATTATTTACTGGCCTGCGGAGGATCCGCAGCCCCTTCATATCGCAGGCAGTTGAGCGTGTGTGTAATAACCAGGGGGGAGTTATGAAACAGTGAGAATCCTCCATTCATCACTCTGACTGTACTTTGCTGTCCCACTCGGCTAAGATTTAATAAACAATATTGCAAAGCTGGGCGGGAGTTCATTTGCATCTCCGGGCAGAGGAAGGATGTAAATGGACTCATTTCTAAGCCGTCGAGCTCTGGCAGATTTAGACAAAGTTGTAGACGCATGAAATGAGAAAAGTGTCCGGACGTCGGGGCTTTGTGCGAGAGGGCAGATGGGATTGGACAAAACCTCGTCTGTCTCAACAATGGTGCCCAGTTCTCCCCCATTAAGCCTCCTTCCTGCACGGACTGAAGCTCCCATCCAGTGATTTGAGGGTGTTTGAGCGACAGCCTGCGGCGTTTCAGATAGCGGGGAGCTGAAAGGCAGCGACGTGGCTTCTCCTCCGCCTTTGATGTGCTCATTCTGTTGTCTCCCTCCACCCTCCACAGGCCGCCTCTCTGCCCATGTCAATTATAATAGTTGGGGTTGGACCAGCGGAATTTGATGGTAAGCAGTGTGGAGATCACATGCATGTGTGTGCATGTGTGCGTGTGTGTGTGTAGGTGTGTGTGTGTGTGTGTTTATTTGCATGCAGTAATCCTTGCCTTCATTTCTCTCCCTATCTCGCCTCCCACATGGTTCTGCCCTTCTCGTGCAGCTCCTCTTTTCTTCTCTTCGCCTATTCTCCTTCCCTTAATCCCTTCTTCTTCTCCTCCTCCTCCTCCTCCTCTTCCTCCTCCTCGCCCTCCTCCTCCTCCACTCAATCTGAGGTTCAGTGCCCGTGAAAAGCCTCATTTGTCTGGGTGGCTTTTTATTTTTGACATACGACCACGACTTCCACGTTTCTCACCTCTTCTTTGTTTACAATTCACCGAGCGCAACAATCAGCAATTAGCTGCCACGTCCATGGGATTCAGCCATCATCCCACTACTGATGGCAGCATGTGTGTCCCTATGGCTGCATCACACACACACACACACACACACACACACACACACACACACACACACACACACACACTCCTCCGGCCCAGTGGCTCGGCTCTGCTCCGTGTACTCACGCCACGTTTGGCATCAGCAACACTCGGAGGAGCCGTGGCCCAGTGGCACGCTAATGGCTGCGGCAGATTAAAACTCACAAACTGTGTGTGTGTGTGTATGTGTGTGTGTGTGTGTGTGGTGTGTGTGTGTGTGTGTGTGTTTACTCTGCACCGCTCTGGAGCCTCCTGACACAGTGTGACTGATGTGCTTCCCTTCCCTCAGAAATGATCGAGCTGGACGGGGACGAGGAGCGGATCTCCTCCCAAGGACGCTACGCTGAGCGGGACATTGTCCAGGTAGGGACACGGCTGACTGGCAGAGGGACACAGCGTCCTCAGAGGGATGTGGGACCTATGATGAATGGGGAGAGGTCACGCTGCCTGACCCTTTCTGTGCTCCTGTTCTCAGACCTTCCACCATCTCCTGGCTCTAAGCTAAAGCCCTGTCCTCTGTTTCCTGCATTTCATTCTCTGCTGTTTTCTGATAATCTCACATCTCAACTCTTTCATCTCCTCCTTCCTCTCCTCACCATCTATTCATTTCCTCACCGCTCTTTCTACTTGATCCTGTTCTTGAGTTTCACAGGTTGAGGTCAGAGTTGAAATCACTCCTGCTGCTGTCAGGGTCAACAGGAGGAGAGGGCAGCATTAGTACAGAGCACACCGTAGTCCTTCAAGTAGTAGTAAAGCCTTTCAGTAGCACCAGTGCTGACCCACCACAGAGGTCTTGTCCATTGACTGGATGATCTGACAGAGGAGCAGCTCTCACACACTCACTGACTTTAACACGTCTCAGTCGGTCCAGTTCATGTTGTTGTTCCAGTTTGCATTAGTGGGAGGATATAAATATGAGGAAGTTAAAACCAAACAAGCTAAAGAAAGACAATAGAAAGAAAGAGACCGGTCGGAGCAGCAACAGAGAAAGCTTTGGCACATAGTTGACTAGTGTCTAGTGACATGATGAGGTTGAAGCCTCTGTCCTGAAGCGTTTCCTGTCCTCTGTCCTCTCCGTCCTCCCCACAGTTCGTCCCGTTCAGAGACTACATCGACCGGCGAGGGAACCACATCCTCAGCATGGCTCGCCTGGCCAAGGAGGTGCTGGCTGAGATCCCCGACCAGTTCCTGTCCTACATGCGGACCAGAGGCATCAAGCCGGGGCCGCTGCCCCCTCCCTACACGCCCTGCCCCCCCCCCGCTCTGCACCCGCTCCTCACCAGGCGGGTGAGCCGGATCTAGAGGCGGAGGGATGGACGCGCCTCCTCCGCTGCTCCCTCCTGCTCTCTGCTGCTCTCTGCTCTGCTTCTTCTTCTTCTGTCTTCACTGGAAGCTTCTGAGCAAGCGGCGCCACTCGCCCGCTCTCTCTAATGTTGCACTTTGGAGAACGTTTGGCCTCCGGCCGCGAGTCCTGAGTGGTCCACGTTCCAGAAGGACGGCTTTATCCTGCAGCGGCAGCACTGAGCAGACACAACCTGACTGGTTGGAAACACTGTTCATCTGTTTGCTCTTTCTAGCTCCACATCGTCTATATTTCACAAAACCGTGTTTCTCGATCTATACATATGTTTACAAAAGTTGAGGACTGGGGCGGAAGCTTTTTTTCCCAGAGGAAATTTATACCGATCAATGTGAAAACCTTTCAGATTCCTATTTTTTTGACTGCAGAAACTGGAGGATGTGACTTTGTACAAAAAAAAAAAAACGTTCGGGCCCCACGTGCCACGTTCTTCTTAACAGAGTGTGTGTGTGTGTGTGTGTGTGTGTGTGTCTTTTATTTCTCTTATTTTTTTGTAATAAATGGAGCATGTGCTAGTTTAAAAGAAGCATGCACTGTTGTCTTGCACTCAGGGCTCTGTCCCTCCCACACAGACCCACCGCCACCTCTCCACCACCACTGCCATGTTCCATTACGAGCCGGGCCGTCACCCCCCCGCCCCCCCTCAGCCCCCCCCCCCCCCCCCCCTCAGCCCCCCACCCCCCCCCCCCCCCTCCACCCCCCCACCCGCGCTCCGTCCACCTGCCTCGGCTCTGAGGGAAGCTGTGCTCCCTGGGAGTCTGCTCACATGAAATGCAGCAGGGACTTGAACCCGCCTTACTCTCTTTTGGTCAGAAAACATTCGCAGGCCGTTCTGGGGAATGCAGATCTAAGCCCAGAGGTCAAAAACACACATCTCACTACCGAACCTGACTGTGTGTTACCTACTTTTCATGGAAGGACGTCGTACGTCCCAGCCGTTCCTTTTGGTTGTTGTTTGGTTTTTTTATGTCTCTCTACCTCTCACATTGTTCGGTGTTGCCAAAAAAAAAATGTTTAGACAGATAACAAGTTGATGGTGTGTGTCGGTGACTTTTTGTAGAGTTCACAGTTTTACTTTTCACAAAAAGATAATTCCTAAAACATCTGCCAAACAGTAGGTTGAGGATTCTAGCACTCGGTAGCTCTCAGATCAGGTGACTCACACGTCTGTGTTAGAAACGCACTGTGAATATGTGCACAGTTCAACAGCTCGACATGCAGAGATGCTTTGCTGTCAACAGCAGCGACTGCGAGTAGCTGCACAGTAACAGCAGCAAAGCTGCATGGAGCCAAGTGTTAGGCACTAAAGCAAAAGCCGTCAGAAACGAGAGTTTCTGCATCAGAATCAGAACAGCGGCTCTCAGCTCATTTCTGTTTCCAGCTCAGATTCATGTCGATTTGGATTGATTCCAGTGGAAACTGTCACAAAGAAAACCCTAACCCTAACCCTGTCCACAAGTGGGTCCAGCTGCTGTTTGATCCGTCTCATCTCCACTGGAATCCATTCAGTCTGACTCAACCGTCCAACAGACCCTGCTGCTGTTGAGTCATTTCATATCTAACGATCCGTTTTTTTTCTCCTTTAAGAGTGGGGAAATACTCAGAACAGGTAACTGCACTTCTGTCACTTTTTAGCCAAGTTATCGGGGTGAAACCTGACGCAGCGCCGCTGTGTGTGAAACTTCACGTTGTGACTTTAAGCAAAGCACAAACTCAGAGCAAGCTACAGCCACCGTGTCCAGAGGCCCCCTCAGCTCATGTCAATGTGTGAAGAACAGAACTTATGTACATTTAACTCTGCGTGTCTGTGTACGGCAAACTGTAGATCCTTGGAGTCCTCTCTGGGCCCTATTCAGTCAAGAATCAATGTAAGAAAAGGTTTACAACATTTTTCTAAACTCACGCCTCAAAATCATCATATACTTCTTGGCTGATGAACATGTACTTATCAACTGCTTGTAAAAGATTTTCTTAGATATTTATACACTGTACAAAGTTTTGCCTTCTTTGTGTATTGGTCTATATTCTGTATGTGTAATGCTGCTTCTTTACTGCTGATACAAGTACGATATTTTATACTGAGGCCTGTAATCATATTTAAATCATGACTAACAGGCCTTATTCATGTTTATACATAAGTTATTCATATTTAAATCATGAACGACAGGCCTGTATTTTTGTAGGTGATTATGTATATTCCATGTGTGCGAGGCGTTACAGAGTAGGTGTGTGAATCGAGAGCACATCGTAGCAAACTTTTTTCCTGCCAAATTTGACATTTGTTCAGCGTAGCATTTCATCGTTGGCTCGTTCAAGCCGAGCCGCTCATTCAGTTTGACTGAATAGGGTCCCTGGCTGCGGGGAACAGCTGGTCTGATGCGTTTTCTACTTCCTCCCGATTGTCTTGTCGTTGCGTGGACCCCGTGACCACAGCGGGGGTGTCAACTTGCACAATGTAGCACTGGTCTGGCCAGACCCCATCAGGCAGGAACAGTCTTTTGTAAAATTGTGTATATTCTGTAAAAACCGTGTGTGTGTGTGTGTGTGTGTGTGTGTGTGTGTGTGTGTGTGTGTGTGTGTGCGTGTGTGTGTGTGTGTCTGTGTGTGTGTGTGTGTGCGTGTGTGAGAGCTGCCAGGACCGTGTGACTCTGGTCCTGAAACACAAGGCAGGGCCTTTCATTTATTTATCACGACAGGATGTCAACTTCATCTCACACCCACACTCTCATATATGCTGTACATCCAGTACATGTATTTGTATATGAAACATGCATGACACTTACATAACAAGGCGAGGGCTGAGCGATGATTTCTTGCTTGTTTTCTCCGAGAAAGCGCAGAAAACAAAGCTTCTCAAATGCATCAACGCGAAGGAACGTAGCAGCAAACATCTCCACCGGGGCGCTGAAAGGCATTTCTTTCCATTCTCATGATAGAAAAGAAATAAATGAGCACATGAGCCAGAGCTGTTGTTGCAACTGTTCATGAGATGATGGTGGGAAATATGCGACTCTAATGTCTAGTTCAGGTTGTTAAGGAGCCATTCCAAACTGAACATTACCTTTAAGAGAAGTGGGAAGAAAACCAACTGCAAACAAAACAGTGACAATAGACATTAGGAGTTGGTTTATTGGTTCCTTAAATTCTCACACATCTGATTTCTGATTGATTTTGCCACTTAAAGCAGCAGAGTCGCTGTAGTTTACACTGAGCAAACAGGTCCCAGGGACAAACTGAGCTAGTGTGTAGCTGCTGCTAATGAGGAAATAAAACTATTATTGTGCTGTTTTTCAGTCATAATGTCACTAATACTGCTCAGTTTACTACACAGCATCACATACATTACAACAGGGTGTAGCCTCGTCCTTCAGGGTAATGAGTGTGTTTGATCTATTCAGAGTTGCTGGACTATAAACTTCCCCAAATCTAACTCTGCTGCTTGAAACTCATTAACTAGACCCCATCAATTATTGTGCTCAAGTAGCTAATGGTACATTACCATTGTAAATTAGCTCATTAGCTGGACCTGCTGATGTTTCCAGCTAAGACAAACCTCCTCTTCGCTCACTTTGCGCCTGCAAATAGTCTTTTAAAAAAAGAGACAAGCGGGGGTCTAATTGGACGTAACATCACAGGAGAGGCTTTGTGATTCCTCTGCAGCCGCATCGCTCTGTGATGCTCCTCTTTGCTCTGAGGATTCGGAGTCTGAACACATTCCGATGTGTTTGTAGGGTGTGAAGTCATCGTTCCTCTGAGACTGCCTCGGCGTAGGAGAGACAATCAGAAGCATCCATTGTGTAGTAGAGACGACAGAGAGAAGCCAGTGGAGCGGCTCGGGCCTCGCCCACGGCTGCACCCGGGTCAGTGTGGCGAGGCGGGGCCGTGTCAGCATCACTGACCTCCACACATACAACATCTGACTTATTTACTGTACCTTTATGATATTAACAAAGTGGTGGAATTGAATGCCTGTGATGAATATCCTGTTCTGTTCTTTTAAAATAGCATGCATTTAGTTTGCATGTGCTTGTTTTTGAACAGAGGTACACCAGATGGTTTTTAATGACAATAATTGTAACATGACATCTACTGTGTGTTATTTTAGACTTAAACTTTTTTGCCTTAAAAAATCTCACTGATCAATCTTGGAATTGTGCAATGCCTTCAGATGTTTTCTTTTGAAGACGGACTCGACTAGTTCTTCTTCTTTGGTTTGTTTTTCTCTTTTCTTTTTCTTCTCTTGTGACGTGTGTTGGTGCTCAGCCTCTCATCACTCTCCTCATCGCTCTCCTCATCCCTCTCCTCATCGCTCAGCAGCGATATCAGAGAGAGGGAGACAACCATCCGAGGGAGAGGAGACGCTGCTCTGCTCCTCAGCTGTGTCTAAAGTTCCCAGATCCTTCTTTCATCACACATCCAAAGTGTTTATCAGCACAGCTGCTCCTCTGGTTTTGGGATGTCCAGGGAGTGATGAGTGGCTTCTGCATGACGCTCCAGGTTACACTGAAAGACCGATCAAACATGATTTGTCCATGGATTCATGACATGTTCTTCAAATCAGCTGGGTGTAGTGACATTGCCAGACAGCACAGGTTTTACTGTCCTATTAGGAAACATGAAGCCACTTGAGACTGATTTAAAATGACTATTTCTGTAAGAATTGAAGTCTTTAAATAAATATTCATGTCAAACTGTTTATTGTTGTTTATAGTGGTAAATGGCTGGCTGCTCAGGATTCTGCTGATTCATGGACTAATGAATATATTTATGTGTCCCGAGAATGAAAATGACTCAGATCTTGGAAAAAAAAATATCCATGTTGACAGAAACAGAGAAACAACATCCTCCCTCATTGCAGGGACCGTCCGTCATGATAGGCACCTGTCTGGCTCGACAATGCCAAGCACAGTGGAATAGATTTATACTTCACACCATTACACCTTTGAAGTGTGGAACTCAAGATCGAATTCGCTGTAACAAGGTGACAGGCTGTCCTCTTGCACACACTCTGGGAGACGTGTCTGAAAATCTCTGCAGTTTGATCAGAAAACCACTTTGTCCTTTCTTTTTCCTCAGCCGTTCACAATCAGACCCGTTAGAGAAGATGGAGAATATGTTCCATCTTCCTGCCAGTTGAGACATCGAAGAAGGACAGAATTTACAAATCCTTTAAGGCTTCATTCAGGTGCTATCCATCAGAGAAATGTCAGATGACCATCAAATGCATAATTAACACAACTGATTGAGATTTCTTTCCAGAGTTCCCATGTTCTCCAGATTCTTTGGTTTCCTCCCACATTCCAAAAACATACATGTTTAGGAAGATTGGAGACTCTAAATTGCCTCTAAGTGTGTGTGTGTGTGTGTGTGTGTGTGTGTGTGTGTGTGTGTGTGTGTGTGTGTGTGATTTGATGGATTGAAGATCTGTCCCTGCAACACTATTAAGTTACAAAGGGGGAGTAAGCTAATGGATGGATGATGAACAATAGGCTCAAGGATTATTATTAATAATCAAGGATAGGAAGCTTTTACTGTCACGTACAGTGAATTCATATTAGAGGTAACAAATGAAAGGGAAGGTCACGTCACTTAGCAACATATAGAATCAACATGTAGATTACAGGGTGACCGCTACTACACTGGAGCTGAGCTGCATGTGAGTCACATTACAGCAGTAGAGTTGTGTCACTCGTTGTCAAAGGTCACGTGTGGACGGTGTCACATG
Organism: Karalla daura; assembly: GCA_029224185.1. NCBI lineage: Eukaryota > Metazoa > Chordata > Actinopteri > Chaetodontiformes > Leiognathidae > Karalla > Karalla daura. The sequence goes on from CM055196.1 coordinate 25,076,134, forward strand.
ACATTCGGTAACAGACACTTGAAGCTGATCTAAGTCCAAGTTGTAGAGATCCAGCCAGTAGCAGCTAAGTCATCCATCCATCCATTATCCCACTTCACATCTTGGGACAAATAAAAGCATGTTTTATTTCATTCACACAGACACTATTCACTCTGCCACTCACACCTATGGTCAGCACAAAGTCTCCTCTGACCTAAACCTACATGTCTGTGGACTGTGGGAGGAGCCCAGAGCACCCAGCAGACACATACATGTGTGCGCTTAATTACTCACGCTCGCTCCGTTAATGCTGTTGCTCAGCCTGAGGCGAACAGCTCCAACAGCCCGAGGCTCAAAGCAAACGATAGCAGAGCCTAGATAACAAATGGTAACAACGTCAAGCGGAGATCCTGTGATGATATGGTCTTGTAACTGCTCTGAGCAGCCGAGTTATCGGAGACCTGTTAACTACACCTGGTTAGTGCTGCTCGATGGAGACTCATCAGTGCTGCAGTGTGCTCCACTGTAACAGAGACGCTGTGACAGAATCTGCTGGAAAGTCGTTCTCATTTTGTTTCTCTGAGCCTTTAGCTGAAGCTCTGAGTTGCAGGTCACCTCAGGCTGACTGGTAACAGAAAGGTGCATAAAACAAGCAGCCGGGCGAAGCTTCACTTCATTAGGTCGGCTCGCTGAAGGGAGCGACAAGATGTGGCACAGCAAACATGTTTTCCCAGCTGGGTGAAAACTTTGCATCTGTGAAATCTCTGTTTCAGCAACTAATAAAAACAGGACTGAAGTTGCTCCTCCGCAGAGCGTCTTGTAGATCCGGGGGCTTTCGGAAGAGGTTTAAGTTTATGAAGTTTTCACATGAGAAGAGGAGTGAGACCCTGTCACACACTGTACTGGCAGATGTTTCCAGCTGGCTCGGAGCCATCTGGAGTTTTATGGCTGAAGGATTCCTCAAAGCACTTTTACTTTCTACATTATATGACACGACATTCTTTGTACAATCACATTTTATGGAACCTCTGCTTCATTATTTAGCACCACGTGGAGCGTTGAGAGAGTCAAAGAAAAAAAGAGCAAGTACATGGCTTTTCTGGGCAGACGGTGAAAGAACATCCTGGTGCCATCTGCTCTTTGCTGCAGCGAGTGGGACCTGCAGCCTCGACCTCCACACAAAGTTTTGTTCCGTATTTGATGGTTTGTGGATCGGGAGGCGCAGCCACAGATGCACAGGTCATGTTTGTGAGCGTCTTTGAGAACGTTCTCTTCAGAGGAGGCGTCTCTGCTCCATTATGTGACATGGATGTCACACACGCTTTCAGAATAGCAGCCACACAGTCGGCTGATGGTGTCGGGAAGTGATCTGACGCGCTCAGACCGTGGGCTGCTGTGTAACAAGTGACAGTGTGCTAATTACAGCCGGTAGACGTCTCTCTCATCCTCGCCACCGTTCTGTCCAAGATTATAATGAGCGCTCACTCCGATCTGCTCTGCCTGTTTGTCTGCGTATGACTTTTAACTGCATGTTGAGTTATTACGTTGTTATGGTGGCCTCCCACTTGAAGCTATAATCAGAAACTATAATTGGCACTCTAAGCACCCCCTCCACTCACACACACACACACACACACACACACACACACACACACACACACACAACAGCAAAGAAGATGCTGCAGTAGGTGGACATTTCAGGGTTTGAATTATAACATTGTGATTGCGATATTTGTTTATGTTGCATCTTTCATAGAGTATGAAAGAGTAACATGCACATGTTGTCTGGAAAGGAGCAGAGCCTCCATGTGAAGATGCCAGTGCTGTGACGCTGTAGAGGGAGAACTTCCTTCTACTTGCTGCATCAGTGCGGTCCGACCGGCCACACGGTCTGGGCTGAATCTGTGTTCCCTTCTAGCTGCATGGACACAGAGCTCACAGCCAGCACACCGAGAGGATGCAGGCACTGATGCTGACGCAGAGCGCTTTGGGTTTGAACCGCTGACCCCTCCTTAAAGGTCAGGATGTTTGCAATGTGCCCGGGCAGCAGGCCGTGCAGGCAGTTCTGTGGGGTTAGTTTGAGATGATTTCTAAAGGACAGCGACAGACGCTGAAGCCCAGTGAAGCCATGATGGGGAGCAGGCAGCGCGCCGTGGCCACGCGTCCACAGATTTGCACAGTTGATGATTCGGTTATCGTCAGAGGGTAAAATCTGTGTTCACAGCCAGTGATCAGATTCCTTCTGCTGATTAGAAAACAAGAGTTTTACGCTGACCCAACATCTTCATCTTATTTATAAGATGATTTTGATACAGAAAAAGTTTTAATACACGACTCTTGGGGAATCACACGTCTCCTATCCTCTCCCCACAGAGACCACCTGCATGGAGCGCTGAGACTCTGAGGCAATAAAGCAGACTCGAACAAGCTCAGCATGAATCTGATATCACTTAAGCCAACACGGGGAGCTGCTGGAGTCTCCGAGCTGCAGTTTCTGCCGGTTTTATTTCCCCCGCTCCCCCTTATAACCTCCCCAGCGACGAGTTGCCTGCACGCTGAAAAAGGTGCTGATGAGTAACGACATGAGGACTAGCGTGTAATATTTTCGATGACGTGCACCTTAACAAGCCTGCAGCTGGCGCACAAACACACAGCAGGCCCTGCAGGAGGCGGCGTCTGTCCTCTCCACTCTCAGAGAGCAGGGGTGGAGGCGTCCTGGCAAGTACAAGGAGCAGCGTTCAGATGAATATGAAGCATCTCCGCTGCTATTCTTAGCAGCGGACGGGGTAGTGCTGCTAAATATAACCCCATCGTTTTGTGCCTGCCTTTCTATTTTTACACAGGCGCAGGCCTTCCTCGGCTGCTCTGGTCTTTTCTTAGACTCTTACGTAATGAACAAATCTTGAGGCATGATACGATAATGCAGAGTCAGACCCAGAGTGAAGTATCATCCAATCAATGCCCAGCAACGAGCACTGAGATGAAAGAGGGATCTGAGAGCTTTTGGCAGGTTTCAATGCAGGATGTGTTGCAGGGGTTTCTGTGAAGCCGAGTGGCTGTTTTCTGCATAACAAGGCTTAAACGTGTGTGTGTGTGTGTGTGTGTGTGTGTGTGTGTGTGTGTGTGTGTGTGTGTGTGTGTGTGTGTGTGTGTGTGTGTGTGTGTGTGTGTGTGGCCGTATGGACAGAGTTAAACAGCCCACAGGACAGTTTGTCAGCTTGTTGTGAGCTGGGACGGCTGACAGGGAGGGAAAGGTAATGAGTTAGTCTCGGGGGAGACATGTCATCTTGAGTATGCTCAAGCACCAACATTAACCAGGGAAAAACGCTGATTTTCAGCATTGAAACTGGAGCCCTGGGACAGCCAGCGTCAGCTGCTCATTCTCACGTGCGGAGGAAGCCTCCGTGGCTCCAGCATCTGAGAGGCTGCACAGATGTACGGCTCCATCAATGCTTAACTGGACGAAATGGAAAATGTAAATGTGACAACGCCATGGCGGATTTTCTACAGACATGGCTTCATTTCACTGCTTACGTAATCTTTATACAGATCAGTGTAAACGCCTGAATGCATATTTTTAACAAAGTCGATGTGAATGGAAAACACTGTCAACAAAGCAGTGAGATGAAAACAGAAGCAGTATATTCCTGCTCTGGACAGAGGTTTGCACAGATTCATCCTCCTGCTAATGGAACAGGCTCGGTCTGAAAAGAAGATAAGATACGTAAAGATATTTACACTGCTTATTCATTCGTTCATTCCTTAACAGTGTCGTGTGGTCTGCTGCAATCTGTCTTCAACTCATGTTGGGCAAATAAAGTAAAAACACTTTGGACAACATTCACTCTGTCCCTCACACTTGGACAGTTTAGAGTCTCCAATCAACCCAGAGCTGAATGTTGACCTGCATATTCCAGAGGGAGCCTCCTAGAGTGTTTCTATCTAAACACACATGATTCTGGACTGTGGACCAGCAAACCTGGAGAAAACCCACAACTGAGAATCAAACTAACCAAAGTTTAACCACTGCAATATCACCATGCAGTGATTAATGTTCACAACTACATATTCTCTCCTGTTCTCTTTCTCCGTGCTCAATATGTGGAACTGTTGGGATGTAGCTGTCATCCATGGGGGAGCTGCACAAGCTGCTCTGCATATTTAACAGAGGTGTGACTCTTCTTCCTGGTTGCTGCTGGAAACAAACTGAGATCACATACAAAGCGTCCTGGACTCCTCCAGATCACCGGCTGCTCCAGGCAAAAAGTCTTTAGACTCTGTGATGCCTTTTTATGTTTGCAATGAATCAAATGTGTGATATAAAGGACTCCAGGTAGGAAAAAAACATGTTTTAATCACTGTGGAGACACGAGCAGGTGAGTGGAGTCATTAAACAGTCCCATCATGTGGCTCCTGTTGCAGCATGCACACCAGGTGCTGGTTCATCATCAGCCAGTGTTCAACAGGGACAGAGACAGAGACAAGGACAGAGACAGAGACAGGGACAGAGACAGAGACAGAGACAGAGACAGGGACAGAGACAGAGACAGAGACAGAGACAGAGACAGAGACAGGGACAGAGACAGAGACAGAGACAGGGACAGGGACAGAGACAGAGACAGAGACAGGGACAGAGACAGAGACAGAGACAGGGACAGGGACAGAGACAGAGACAGGGACAGAGACAGGGACAGGGACAGAGACAGAGATGAGCAGATCATAAAGTTCAGCTGCACGTTGCGATGCATTTAGATCAGACGTGTTTTCGACCTGCAGTGAGACTGTCGCTCCCTGCCTGTCGCTCTGCTCTCACTTTGTCTCGCTCCCACCCACCGTGGAGCCGCCGTCTATTGTGGTGGGAGCAGAGAGAGGGATGAACCGGGCACAGCAAGGTTACACGGGACAGGGGGGGCAGGCGGCGTAATCCAATCACAGGAAAGAATGGTCTGGACAAAAGGGAGTCACAGGTGAGCGCTGCGGAGCGTCCCCAGCCAGGCCAGACGCAGCTACTCTACCCATCACACAGGAGGGGGGAGAGTCGCCTTTCATCTTTCACCTGGAAATATCACAACACAACAGCTATGATGTTGAGGCATTACATTTATACTGTAAATTATAAAATGAGTTGTATCTATGCACATATGCTATGTGCAAAGATGAGACGAACAAGTGAGCAATAAATGATTAATGGTCAATTTACTGGTGGGCCTCTGAAATATTGAGAGAGAGCTCAGCCATGAAATGCAATGTAAATGGATCTATTTATAGCGTGGCAGAGGAAGTCGTGTGGAACAAGCTGGTCGGGGGCGCCTTGTTCATATAGCTTTTAGAGGCAGATGACGGGAGAAAAGAGGCCTGGACACACACACACACACACACACACACTACACCCACATTTGCATGTAAAGCCACTTTTCATGGGGACATTAAACTTTTACACACACACACACACATACACACACACTCACTCACTCAGCAAGAATAGCAATAAATAATTTCCACATTTGAGCAAGATGGAAAGCCCCGGCTCAAGTCCCACGTCCCCTGCAGCCTCCCACGCCTGTTATCCCCTGCTCCGCTCCCCTCCTCTCCCCTCTCCTCCTCTCCCCTCTGCTCCCCTCCCCTCTGCTCCCCTCCTCTCCCCTCTGCTCCCCTCCTCTCCCCTCTCCTCCTCTCCCCTCTGCTCCCCTCCTCTCCCCTCCGCTACCCTCCTCTCCCCTCTGCTCCCCTCCCCTCTGCTCCCCTCCTCTCCCCTCTGCTTCCCTCCTCTCCCCTTCTCTCCCCTCCTCTCCCCTTCCTCCTTCAGGCTTTGTCTTGTGGGATTGTTTTGGAGAGAACAGAAAGGGAAGTGACACGTTAAAACCCCTTTTTATTAATTCTGAGAGGAGGGAGGGTCTGTCAGAGTGTCACAGCAGCTGATGCACATTGTTAGCATGGAGCAGCCGAACCCTCTGCCAGCACTCATAAGGTTTGATTAACCTGCTCCTGATTGATGCCTATCCAAACAAGCACTGCACCGCTCTGTGCTATGCACTGACTGGGTAGTTCATCACCGTTATTTTCCTATTGATTCACCTGCTGGACCTTTTATTACCTTTGTTGTTTTGTCAATGACGTGTCAGAGTAATGAAAAACTGCCAGTTTTACGTTGCTGTTGTGTTTGCATGTTTTACTCTGTTCCAAAGAAATCCCCAAAATATTGTTTTAAATGCAAGATGAGAGAGGAGCAATGCATTTATTTTAAGTGACTGAAACAACTGGTGTAAAGGGAAAACTGATTTCCTGTTCATTATCCCACCAGTTCATTGACCCGTTAACTGCAGGTTTGTCATCAGCAGCTCACTAGGTTATGCTCTTAATCCCAATTCTGGGATCAATAACTTCAGATTTGGATAATTCCAGTCAAATTCATCTGATGTCTGTCACATGAGGTGTATCAGTTCTGCAGCAGAATGGAAACGTGCTGACATCTGCTGGCTGCTGTGTCCATGTGCAAGTGTCTGAATCTGAGGCTTTTGTGCAAAAACTTGAAGCAAACATGCAAAGTTTTCTCTGCTCGAGGCTCAGGACTGTTGTGAACAGTATCTCTCAATAGTTTTTCAAATTTTGTTTGGTGTCATTAAGGGAGTTGGACCAACCCAAGCACTGACTCATAATCAGCTTATAGCCACAGAAATGTGCTTATTCCTGAGCCTCTCTGCTGGATAGAATTGTCATAAACAGAAGTAATTTTATTAGCTTAGTTTTCCCTGGACCTTGCAGTATTCATTTGTTATGTGCCTTGAGAGTGAAACTTTTAAATCTACATAATCTGAGAATGAAGGTGCACTTTTTGACTGAACTGCTCAACCCTCAAACAAACACATCCATCAAAGCCATTAAAACTGTGAGGAGTTCCAATCCAGGGGATTATGGTTTAACATATCATTAATGTCTCCTCTTATGAGGAGTGTAAAGCAGTGTTGACATGGACTTGTTCTTTTAACAGGTGTAAATCCTGAGGCCAGGACGTCTCTGTGTCAGGACACGGTCTGGGAAACCAGGGCAGCCGGCAGCTGAGCTCTGGACAGATAAAATAAGAACTCTCTCAGCAAATTTTCCTCCAAAAATAACACATTTTCCGTGAGTCCAGAGTGGTGGTGCTGGTGCCAGGGAACAGCCCACCTGCCACCTGGTGATAACCAGAGACTAGAAAAACTGACTCTAGACTCACCGTCGGCACTCGACGCCTCGGGACTGTGCAGGATGAGAGGTCTGTGGCTGCTGCTGGCGCTGGTGGCTGCGGCCACCGCTGAGAAGCTCTTCATCGGGTATGTTCATCTGACTAACCTCAACACATCTGTTTCCAGTGACTTTATGCACAGTAATGTACACCTACACTTTGCCGGCGACACTAGAACAGAAGTTGTCAGGATTACTATTTAAAGAATAATAAAGCAACATAATCACTGACCTGACATTTCTGTTTCTGACCCGTCTCAGCAGAGGCAACGTGCATTTCAATTTAGTAGCACCTAAATGCCAAAACGCAAAAAATTAGAGAAAAATGCTCAAACTATCCCTTGATTACATCTGAATGCATCACAATCTAACAAACTGTGCTGCAAAGGAACAAAACAAATGCTCTGGATCCATCCTCGCACCCTGCCCCCTGCTGCCAAATCCTCCTGTGAATCTCTGAGAGCATGAGCAGTGACAGCGAGGCGTGTTTCTAAAAGGAGATTTTCCCCACTAACGTTGCACACGCTGAGCTGCAGACTGTCATGGTTCGACCACAAGGCTTTGCTTTGAACAGTAATCATCAAGGAATGCATTTCCTCCAGAGAGAAAGTGATCAGGGTCAATGCAGAGTCTGAGGAACAGATCCAGCTCCTGCAGGCGCTGCAAGCTCAAGAGGAGTGGCAGGTAAACACACACACACACACACACATACACACACGCACACCTCCTCATATATTCAGGTTTTCTCAGCTGCTCAGGCCACACAGTTTCTCATGAACTTCTACACAAAAAGCAAACCAAGCTCAGCCTTCAGCAGCACTATGGGCTGTTACACCACCCACAGCAGGGACAATCCAGAGATAAACCTCGACTCTAATTTTACTGCCTTAATTCATTCTCTTGCTGCTTCTCACACTCTTGAAATGATGCTGATTTACAATCCATTCCATGCAACACATAAACATGTGTGTGGGTTTATTGAATCTCTCATTTAGATTCATACTGGGATTTGTGACTCAACTGGAGCAGACAGAAACCACAAATGGATGCAGATTAAAAATCTTCAATTGATGCGCTCTCATTTCAGTTCAGGGGCTTTAAAAATCAACAATAACATTTTCAATCAAATCTAATGAAGAGCAAGTAAACCATGAGGGAAGTGTTCATGCCTACTGGGTCTCACCACTGACAGATTTTTAATGTAATGACCTTTCATATTCTTCACTTGTCTATCTGTGCTGTGTGAGTGTTGAAGCTGTCCCGTCTGTCCTCAGCTGGACTGGTGGCTTGACCCCGTCTCCACCGACCTCCCAGTGGACATCAGAGTCCCTCGCTCCAGTCTGAGCCCTGTCACCGAGTTCCTCCGCAGCCACAACATCGACTACTCCGTCATCATCGACAACCTGCAGGTACGCAGTCCTGCACACCCACCACACGCCTCTTCTATCCACGTCTCAGCTTTTACAATGATGCTGGACGCAATGTGTGTGTGCTGCTTCCAGGAGCTCCTCGACGAGGAGAAAGCAGAGATGCAGATGAGCCTGATGAAGGAGCGCAGCAGCAGGAGCTTCAACTTTGGGACCTATCACCGTCTGGAGAGCGTAGGTCATTCACATAAACACATAATCATGTCAAAGTGGATGAACTGACCTGAGCTGCACTCACCAGTGTTGAGCCTAATGGAACAAATGTTCTGTGTTCACACTGTCTGGACGGCCGTGTAAAATCAAAGTAATTTGGCATGAATTATGGATACATTTGCAGCTTTTCCAACACATGAGCAGAACCCAACTGTGTTCACGAGTACAAGAAACATTTGTTCTCTGCAAAAGCAAAACAGTTTCAGGTCAGTTCACTGTGAAGATTCAGTCATTCTCTGGTCTTTGCTTTGTGCTGAGTCTGACATCATTACCATGACATCCTGAACCCAAAATTACTTTTAATATTCTATAGCTATATAATATTTTATAGTCTCAAGTCCTCACTTTGAGAAGGAGGAGTTTCTCTTTCTGATTATTCGGTAGCTTTTCACTATTCATATTTAGTATCAGACGTGCCAGCTGTGCGTGTGTTATGATGCTGTGCCTGCACACAGATCTACAGCTGGATGGACACTCTGGTGGCCCAGTACCCAAACCTGGTGACCAAGCAGGAAATTGGGAGATCGTATGAGAACAGGCCCATGTACGTGCTCAAGGTGGGTCGGCCCTCGCATGAGGCAACAAGACAGATAAAACAGCTCTGTCTCCTCTGTCACTCCATCACACTTGTTGTCTGCCTTGTCAGCTGGTTCCCTTCTGTTGGTTTTAGTTCAGCACCGGCGGGTACAAGCGCCCTGCTATCTGGATCGACACAGGAATCCACTCCAGGGAGTGGGTGTCTCAGGCCACCGGAGTGTGGACAGCCAACAAGGTACAACACGACTGCAACACTCGGACATTTGAGGGGAGGAGAAGCAGAGATGAGTCCTCGTCCGGAGGTTCTACAAACTGTTGGAGGAAAGGACGATGATTTAAGAAGCTCCCTATAAAAAGCAGAGCAGAAACTGGAAGCTTTATCTGACTCCATATGACGAGCCGCTTTCCTCGCCACTGTCTCTTCGCATTTTATAGTTGAAATGATTCAGAGCAAAACCAGCTTTTCCATCAAAAGACAGATTCTTCATAGTTATTAAACGTTACTACCACTATCTAGACACCGCTGTTTTAAATTCCTCCGCCGCGCTGCTTTGAGACCCTCATTCAGTCCTCATGAATAATTATCTCCCGTCTTCTCTGGATAAAACTACTCAAATTGATGAAATTGCTTTCTCTCTCTCTTTGAATATAATATTGTAAGTCATTGCATTCTGTTTTATTGCTCAGATTGCCACTGATTATGGCAAAGACAGCTCCCTGACCTCTCTGCTGAACACCATGGACATTTACATGCTGCTGCTGGCAAACCCCGACGGCTACGCTTACACCCACTCCAACGTACGTCCCTCTCATTTAGTGGAACATTCATGCAAAAACTGCCCTAAATCCGCTCCATTTAAGGGTGTCATCATTTTATATTCAGTCTCAAGACTCGTTCGACAGTTTAAACCTGAAACTCTGATTGTACAGGACCGTATGTGGCGTAAGACCCGCTCCCAGAACCCGGGCTCTATGTGCCGAGGAGTCGATCCCAACAGGAACTGGGATGCAGGCTTTGCTGGTCAGTTTGTGCTCCTTTCATCCAGTGTTATGTGATCTGATATGTGTCTCATGTTTTTAGATTAGATTAGATTACATTAAACTCTATTGTCATTGCACGTGTCAGAGGTACAATGAATGTATGCAATGAAATGCAGATTGAATCTAACCAGAAAGTGCACAGCACCGATAAATAGAAAAGTACAAAAGTGCAGGTATGTGTGGATGAATAATGCATTTGGTACAGGGTTGTTGAATTGTGAACTGTTATTGGGATGAAGATGATTTATACTATAAATATACAGAGGTGCATATAGTAACTGGGAGTAGTGTCAATAGTGAGGGAGATATGTAATACATAAAAATGATTTACAGAATATGCACAATATGTATTACAGTGTGTGGAATGTATTACAGGAGTGAATATTACAGTATATTACAGGAAGTTATAGTACTTCTGTTACTTCCTTCTATTATTTTCTCCTCCTTCTCCATCCAGGCCCTGGAGCCAGCAGGAACCCCTGCTCTGACTCCTACCATGGCCCTACAGCTCACTCTGAGATCGAGGTGAAGAACGTTGTGAACCTGATCAAGAGCCACGGAAACTTCAAGTCCTTCATCTCGGTCCACGCCTACTCCCAGCTGCTCATGTACCCCTACGGCTTCACCTGCGGGAAGGTGCCCCACCAGGCTGAGCTGGTGAGGGAATCTGTGATCTCACAAACCAGTCTGACGTGACTTCACACTGTTCTGTTTGCATCATATGAAAATATTATGTCTGAACTGTGCAATGTGGTGCAGAAATGATTCATCTGGTTAAAATTGGCTTAATTTGTACCAAGACTAGAAACTGACCAAAATGCTTCCAAAACAAATAGCCTCCCTTACTTCAGCCTTTAAGGCCAAGAGAGCAAATCATACTTCAAATTATATTTGCGGATTTCACCAGAGAAACTGCCTAATGGACTAACAGTCCTGCCATTACTCATGTCTCATTAAAGCCCACAGAGACAAATTTGTGATTTGGGTGGAATTAAAACAAGACTGGCTGGATTTGTTAACACTGCCTGGCTTCATTTGTAAACTGCTGCTTTGGAAATCCCTTCTTCAATAGAGATTTTCTCCTTCAAGTTAATGTTATTATTATTTAAGTACAGCACTGTTTCTATTTTTGTTCTTCTTATAGGACTCTGTTGGCAGAGCAGCTGTCCAGAAACTCAGTTCTCTCTATGGCACCAGATACAAGGTTGGAAGCATCTGCAACATCATCTGTGAGTAACACCCTTTAAATCAAAGGCTGCTTGATTAAAGTTAACCTAAAAGCATGTCTTTATGCATGCTTGTCATGTCTTATATTTCTGTGCTGTTCACACTGATCTTCTTCCTCTCAGATCAAGCCAGTGGTGGCAGCATTGACTGGTCCTACAACCTGGGCATCAAGTACTCCTTCGCCTTCGAGCTGAGGGACACCGGCCGTTATGGCTTCGTCCTGCCTGCCACCCAGATCATCCCCACCGCCTCCGAGACGTGGCTGGCACTGAAACATTTGATGGAGTACGTCCGTGACCATCCTTATTGATTGCTCAGAGACGACGATAAACTTTAAAAGCAAACGACTCTTCTTGCAGGAGAACTTTCTTATCAATGCTGACGGCAGCTTGAGTTCAGAACTGAAATAAAGTGTGTCACAGCAATTGTTTTGGCCTGTTTTCTTTCTTATTCTTGTCAAAATATACATTTCCTTCAATACATTTGCATTCTTTGTATCTTCTAAAGATATAACATAATACAAAAATCTTGTTCATGACATGCATATCAAAGACATACATAATCTCTTTATAATCGTCCACAACACAGAATCTCACAAAAAATATTTGCTTCTCTTTCTCTCATACTTTTATTTTCATTCCTTTCAAATGTATCCCTTTTTTATTTACTCTATATCTAATGCCTGATTTATGAATATCTGTAGAAATCTTTTTGTTATTTCTACACAGCACATGATGCATCAGATGTCATGCAGCTACATGTGCATGAAATCGACACTGGATTTATAATAATCCGACATCTGGGACTCCTTTGAGCTTTGTTGTCGATGGGTGGTTAGCACAACACAGCAAGAGGGTGCTGGGTACAACTCCCAGTCCTGTGTGGAGTTTGGATTTTCCAGTTTCTTCCTAGAATCAACAAACATACATGCTTAGACTGACTGCAGACTCCAGATTGGGTACAAATCAGGCGAGATGATAAATTATCCTACATACAGAGAGATGCAGAGACAGCAAAACTGAAGTCAAACAACAAACAAATGTGCAAAAATTAAGAATAAAAATACAATTGTTATCGTCACATAATATAGAATATAATAAAGAACTCCGAATAATTAAATAATTATTAAAACAATCCAAAACATATTGTAGCGTTCTGTGACAAAAAAACTGCAGAAGAGTGGTCCGGTTTTGCCTTTTTATTCACTCTAAGAACACAGGCTACTGTGGGCCGAACAACAAGCTGCTCAGAACTAACTGCCTTCTCCCGGACCTCCACATGCACACGCTTCCCTCGCACGCGCGCGCCCCACCCCCACACGCACGCTCACCGCAGCTCTTAAAGGAGCCGCCCCCCTTAACTCCAGTGAACCTAAACACTAAACTGCGATAACAAGCAGACACCAAAAGATCAAGCTGTTACAATATGAATAAGCCGTTTAATAATTTACCTTGAAAGAGGACACTAGAAATATCCCGAACTTTAACATTTTACTTTGAAGAGGTCGACTTAAAATTTTCCCGCCACTCCGCTTCCTGCTCCATCTTGATTCGGTAAACGTTAGTCGAGAAGTTTCTTCAGCTTGAAGCTAGAAAAGATTTTAAAACATGATTTTTCTGAAACAAATCGACTTGGAAAACTTCAAGTCATGGCGAGGAAAACAGGTCATCGGCCCGTTCATGAGATTTAACTGTATTATTGGCACAAATGGCTCAGGTAAAAGTGATTATAATGTATTTTATTATTTGTAGAGAGTTTGGTTATCCAGCTAGCTGGCGAGCTAGTTAGCTTTGTGGCCTATTTTCTTTTACACGTTTTAATTTTAAGCTTAACGTGGATAAATGACTGGATTTGACATCAGCGTTGGTCAAAACAGTGTTTTATACAATAGGTGCATCAAGTTCATTGCTGTAGCTAAGCTAAGTAGTTAACCAAAGTGCTAAATTGAATCTGACGTCATATGAACCGAGCGGGACGTAAACTCTATAAACCAGCTCTCAAACTAAAATCTTTGATTAATTGTAGAGATGATTGTGGGTGAGTTTTTAGTCTTTTCCGACTCTGAGGTAAATCTAACGTGATGGACGCGCTGAGCTTCGCCATCGGGGAGCATGCAGCCTGTCTGCGGGTGAGGCAGCTCCGGGACCTGATCCACGGAGCCCACCTCGGGGCCCCGGTGTCCGCCACCGCCCGGGTCGCGCTGCGGTTCAGCGCCGACCAGGACGAGGAGACGGTGTTCTGTCGGAGCGTCGCAGGTGGGTTACATCACTGAGACACACAGCTTACCTGCAGGGTGCTCCTGCACAAACAGCCTTTACTGGACAGACTTTAACAAGACTCGCAAATACAGATAGACCAGAACAAAAGCATCCCCTTCTAACGGGGAACAGATTTCTGCAAAGGAATATTTACAAGATATCCTGCAAAGTGTCTTGACATGACATTGTAAATTGGCACTTTGAATGGAGCCTAATTGAGCTGTATTGAGGTTTCAGCTCACTGTTATTAACTTTTAACAACTGAAAAATTATTGTGACACAATTTTCCATCCCACCCTAATTGTATCACCAACAAGAGACTTGTTTTTACAGCTTTCATTTATTGTGTATTTCAGGTAACTCCAGTGAATACTCCATCGATGGTAAACTTGTCAGTCGGGTCAGATATCTGGAAGCGCTGCAGAAGATCGGCATTGTGACCAAGGCCAGAAACTGCCTGGTGTTCCAGGTAAGAAGTGATGTTCTCATGTTTGGTACAAGTGTTGAAGTTGCAAATTTGAGACAGCCTGTCATGCTTTTGGTCTGAGTTTTAGGTCTACGGTTCTCATTCCGTTTGCAGCTCTGTCACACTCTTTAGTTGTGTCAGGACATTTTGAAACTTTCATGTTATTTTTTTAAGTCATTTTGACGGCTGGGACAGTATTTCCTCTCTAACATGTTTGTTCACCATGCTCCACACCAGGGGGCAGTGGAGTCCATTGCTTTGAAGGATCCAAGGGAGAGGACTAAGATGTTTGAGTGCATCAGTGAGTCCCAAACGCTGGCTGCTCTGTACAATGAGAAGAAAGATGCTCTGATGAAGGCGAAAGAGGACACTCAGTTCCACTTCAACAAGAAGAAAACTGCTCATGCTGAGAGGAAGCAACTGTCACAGGAGAAAATGGAGGTAAGATCACACAAAAAGAGCAAACTGAGAGGGTTTGAAAAGCGTCCTGAAAACATATATTCACATCTCCAGTCATGGAAAACACATAGTTTATAAGGAATAAAGTTAAAGAAGTAAACATTTCCTGACAAATTTGAGAGGAACCTGTGTTCTGTTTTTCTCCACCCGGTGACTACACTGAGACAGTTTAGAAGCAGAAATTCAATATTAAGTATGCATACATAATAATCTACACACTGCTTCTATACACAGATGTGTATAATGAGTAGAACTGTCACAGTCTTCAAAGCATGGCCTGCAAACAGCTTGAAGTTTGAGTGGGAGTGCTGAATCGTTCTCTCTGATCACCCAGAGTATTGGCTTGTGTACTTTACTCCAAAAACACACCAAGCAATTGAAGCTAGTTTACCTGGCAGCCACATGAATAATCACCCACAAGCAGACTGTGATTCTCTGTTAATTAGGAGCCTTAAGCTGCTTCCTGAAAATAGAGCATCTCTCACAGACTGACTCAATTTATACTAGAGCTACACACTCATTGCAGGATTAATTCTCATAGCTGTAAATAATGAGACAGCTTCATAACCTGCTGTCGTACAGAATGGAATAGAACATAAATATTTTATTGTCATTGTACAGCAACAGGACATGCTAAAGGTGCAAGGCTCATCCGTTGACTTGTCTGTCCACCTGCTGCTTTCCCAGGCAGAGCGCTACCAGGCGCTGGTGGACAGCCTTCAGCAGAACCGCCTGCAGCTGAGCCTGGCTGAGCTCTACGCAAACGAGAGGAACATCGAAGCCTGCAGCAGCACCCTGAGGGAGAGGCAGCAGGCTGCTGCTCTGAAGAACACTGAGCTGGAGAACATGAAGCAGACGGTGAAAAGAAGCAAGAAGGAGCACGGGAGGCTCACCAGAGAGCAGCAGCAGGCAGAGAAGGAGATGCGGTGTGTGTGTGTGTGTGTGTGTGTTTAGTTTAAGAGGAATTGTTATTGCATTGTGAATACAGTGTTCAGGTTTCACTATCAGGCAATAAACAGAGAATAAAGAAGGAAATAAAATTCCATCATAAAAGTTTATTAATGTTAAGGTAATGGAGCAGGAAAAATCCATTTCATTTAGTTTGTTAGGGATAATTTAGAAGGAAAGTTTCACTGTACCCTCAACTGTCACCATGTTCCTCAGCACCCAGGAGTATGCCCAGTCCCAGTGCCAGGGGCAGTACATCAAAGCCAAGGTGAACTCCTCCCACCACACAAAGAGGGCTGAGGAGGCCCGGAAAGCTCTGAGGAAGAGTGTGAAGCAGGTGGCTGCGATGGAGAAGGACCTGGAGGAGGGACAGGGAGAGATCTCAGAGCTGAAGACGACCTGGAGACTCTACGAGAAGCAGGTGCAGGAGGAGGCATCCCAGGCCACTGAGATCGAGCTGGACGAGGACCAGGTAAGGGTTCCTGGAAGTCCTGGAAAACTTGGAAATTGTTTGATCATTGTTTGAAAATGCAAGCTACAGTCTGCAGTAACCCTAACCCAGTACCTGGTTGCACGAGGTGATGCTGTTTTTCCCCGTCTTTGCACCACAGCTGCAGCATTACTCAGAGCTGAAGGAGCTGGCTCGGAAGCGTGGGGCAGTGCTCTGCCAACAGGCGGAGAAGCTGCACTGGGAGCTGAGAGCAGAGCGAGAGAAGTTGGTGTTGGATCAGCGCAGAAAGAACGAAATGGAGGTCCGGACAATGACACTCCCCTGAAGCTGTGACTGACTGTTTCAGCAGTGACTCGATTTCTTTGGCTGCTTAGGAGCAGCAGAAAGAACATAACAGGCTGAGTGTCTCAGTCATCATGTCCACTTACTGCATTGGAACATCACCTGCAGGTCGCTGTGAGGAACCACAAAGGGCAACTGGAAGATTTTGAGAGCAGGGCGGAGAAGCTGGAGGAGTACACCAGGAACTGCAAGTATGTTGTTATCACTCCACCTGGTTGTTACACCATTCTAGACCATTCTGTTCATTTCTGGAGAAAACTGAACCGCTGTCTGTTTCAGTCTGGCCCTGGAAGACTTCCAGCAGAAGGAGATGAGCCTGAGCAAGGAGCTGGAGTACGGCCGCCACCGCAGCGGGGAGGTGAACCAGGAGCTGGGGGAGGTGGTGGAGGAGCTGAGGAGCGCTGGTCTGGAGAGCCATGAGAGCAAACGGCAGCTGAGGCGCAAAGAGATCCTGGAGAAGATGCACAGACGCTACCCACAGAGTGTGGTAAGCAGAGGTTACTGTGAGAAGTCTGCAAGAGTACAGTGTGTGCACAGTTTATATAGAAGATATTTATAGAAGTTAATAACAGATAGTGGTGGGTGTTAACCAGTGGATGGACTTGTCTGCGTGTTGATTTTTAATCAAATGGAGACCTTAATAATCAAGTACAATCAGGATATTGGGCTGTTGCTCATTATTTGTCAGTCATCATTAATTACTATTTTTATTCTTCATTGTTCATTATTAACTGTATTCACAACATGAACCATCATCATTTAAAACACTTTAGTTACAGTAGGTATTGGTTTGTTATCTGATGAACATGATAACAGTAACTAGAAAAAGTTGTTTGAAAAGGATGAGAAACCCATGAAAGCTGCTGTGGATGTCATGCCTGTGCTCAGGTCTCTCTGTCATGATTCTCCCAGTACGGCCGGCTGTGTGACCTGTGCAGTCCCATCCATAAGAAGTACCAGCTGGCCGTCACCAGGGTGTTTGGCCGCTACATGAACGCCATCGTGGTGCCTTCAGAGACCGTGGCCTTCGACTGCATCCGCTTCTTAAAGCAGGAGCACGCTGAGCCGGAGACCTTCCTGCCCATCGACAACTTGGATGTGAGCCAGAGCAATTAACCATTTAGTTATGGTCCAAGTGGGTTAAATACGTAAAGTCTTATAATTCCCCTTTGCTCATGTTTTGTTTTGCTTTAAACTCTCCTGAAGACTGCAGATATTTAAGATAAGCTTCATATAAAGATGATGATGTATCGCCATCAGGGCAGTTAAAAATAAAGAATTAAGTGAGGAGGCGATAGTTCCAGAAGGTCCTGACCTGCGCTGTGCGTGTCCAGGTGACTCCACCTAACGAGCGTCTGAGGGAGCTGCCCGGAGTGAAGATGCTGGTCGACCTGGTGCAGATCAGCGCTGCCGGCATCGCGGCTCAGCTGCGCCGCGTGGTCTGGTTCGTGTGTGGCAACACGCTGGTGTGTGAGACCATCAGAGAGGCCCGGAGCATGGCCTTCGACCGGCAGGAGCACAGGAAGGTGAACAGCGAGCCCATCCTGTCCACTGCTGGCTCATGTTGCAGGGACTCGTCCTTCAGCTGTTTAAATTACCTGTGAATTCATGATTCCTCCCTCGGTGTAATTCCTCTGCATGTAGATGCTGCTACAAACATCAACACGGGTGTGAGGACTGTGAGCACGTGAAGCTCCGTCAGAGCGTCGAGGCCTCGGAGCTCAGGCTGAATTATTCAGCAGCTACAGGCAGCTCGTTGCACCTTCTAGAGCCCTCGCTGGCTCTAATGTAACATGGTGTACTGTAATTATGAGGATCATGTCCATAAATTATTAAGCTTTTCTGTTATTTCCAGGTTCTCTATGCAAAATATGGAGTTTGATTCTATACATTTCCAGGTCTGAGAAAGAGGAAAGTGGAAACTACTGCATGAAAAATTATGAGTTACCACTGTTTTGTTTTCTAAAACACAAAATTCACAACATCTAAAAAACAAATGGGATGATCTTGTTTGTCAAGGGGCTTGGTACCACAGCTGAGATGTCATAACACATTTCCTCTTTATTATAATATTAAATGTAACTCTCCCAGCTACAGTCAGGGTGTGCTGCTTTGCTGTGCTCTCCAGATGTGTAACCAGATGTGTTGTCTGCAGACCGTTTCTCTGGACGGGACACTGTTTGCCAAGTCAGGTGTGATCACTGGAGGCGCCAGAGACCTGCGCTACAAAGCTCGCTGCTGGGACGAGAAGGCTGTGACAGAGTTAAAGGAGCGCAAGGAGAGGCTGACTAATGAGATGAGGGTGAGTTCACTCAGGGATGTCTGCTTAGAAAACCCCAAGCCCACATGAAAGCCTCTCAAGTCTTCAGCGTCTCTGTGACAGGATCTGATGAAGCTGAAGAGGAAGGAGGCGGACCTGAAGCAGATCGCTGCTCAGGCTCAGGGCGTAATGACCCGACTCAAATACTCCAAGAACGACCTGGAAAACCTGCGCAAGAGAAGCATCTTCAAATGCCAGGCGGTAGGAGCACAGTGACACAGCTGCTGAGGTGAATGAGTGAATGGTCAGTAGTTCTCACGGCCTCTTCACTGTTTACAGGATATTTCCCGCATGGAGAGCGAGCTAGCAAACCTGAGCTCTCAGATTCAGATGCAGAAGGACAACGTGGAGGCAAAAGACGCAGAGCTGAAGAGAATCAAAGAGCAGATTGAACAGGTGCCGCTGTCTGAATCACTGACTGAGTAGAGGTTCTCCCTCTGTTTGTTGCATTGTTCCTGTTAACGGTGCGTGTGTTTAGGTGGAGGACCTGGTGTTTTCTGACTTCTGTGCTGAGATCAGAGTTGGCAGCATCAGAGAGTATGAGCAGCAACAGGCTCTGAACCTGCAGGCAGAGCTCGAGAAGAAACGGTACAGACTTTAATGTGGAGTTTTGTGATATCATCAGTTTCACTTGCTTTTACAGGGTTTATGAAGGAGTAGGTTGAGTTTTAAATGGTCATACAGTTTACTGTCCTGCCATGATCAGATCATTTCATGTCCAGTTCTGTAACTGTGTAAAACTGCTGCTCTGTTTCTCTTCAGGTTGGAGTTTGAGAGTCACTTAGCTCGCATGAACGCGCAGCTCGAGTACAATGAAAACCAGTTGGAGCAGCAGAAGAGAAAGCTGCGGAAAATGGAGGAAACCATCGAGCAAGAGGAGAGACTCATGGCCGAGCAGAAGACGGTTGACACCTCCAGCTGTCTCCTGTTGTTCCACATGCTGTTTCCTGTCATCAAACTGTTCTCACACTGTTTGGTTTCTGGACTCTGGTTGATCCACAGACTGAGGAGAAGCTGCTGCTGCTGGTGGAAGAAGGTCAGAGCAAACTGCTGGACCTGAACAACCAGCTGGCAGTGAAGAAGAGCCAGATGAACTCTGTGAAAGCTGAGCTGGACCAGGAAGCCAAGAAGATCCAGGAGATCAACAAGTAACATGACTGTCACTCATCTTTGGTGTTCAGTTTGAGGTTTTATTATTATATATTATTGTGCCACTGACAGCTTCAGATTGCTCTCCTGTCTGGACACTTTAAGAAGGGATGCCAGAATTATCAGAGTAAATCTAGAAACATTAAAACTCTGTAGCCCTGAATCATGGAAACACATTAATATTTTTATTTTAGTATCCTGAGGAGAATGTTAACTACATAAAAGTCACATTTCATAAAGTTGCTATAAAAATATTACAGATTATGTTGTATTCTACTTTTGTTGAGCTTTTTTTCCACCCACATCTGATCAAACTGTTTACATCCATACTCATTTTTTTGAGGTTTCAACCCTTTAGATGCCATGTTTTTGTCAAGATGAATAATGAATTATTTTAGATGGACCACTGATTTATTCCAGCCAATGATAAACAACCACAGTCAAAAAGATGAAGAATGAAAAGCCTGTCAAATGTGCTCAACATCCCCTAAGGGTTAAACATACCAGGCCTCTTTATGACTGATTCTGTCACAACCAAAACAGCCACTCTGAAGCCACAGGGGAACAGCATTTCTCCACAATGCTCCCTCTGCAACATCAAATCTGCTAACACACCAAATAAAAACCTGAAAAGATTAAATGGAGCATGTGAACGTGCACGGCCTCCTCAGAGAGCTGGTGGAGCTGCAGCGGGAGGCCATGTGTGCAGAGACAGCTTTGGAGCAGCAGCGCCTGGCCAGACACAACCTCCTGCTGGGCTGCAAAATCCAGGACCTGCCCATCGTGCTGCTGTCTGGACACCTGGACGAGATCAGCCAGGTGCAGGTAGGACCGGGTGTCTCCACAGGTCACCTGTGAAACATGTCGGCAGCACTTTGTACTGCTGGAGAACCATGTGACCTGGGAGCCTCTGGTCTGTGCAGCTGGACGCCGAGTCTGAAAGCACCGCCGCCACCATCAGCATCTACGACCGCGAGGCTCAGCTCATCATCGACTACTCGGGTCTGGAGGCAGAGCTCAGGGTGAGGCGTGAGGCCTGGGCACCAGCGCTGGCTAGTGCTGCTCATGGTCTCAGTGTGTGGTGTGATGTGCCTGCAGGCTGAGGAGGACCTGGAGGCCTTCATGAAGAGGCTGCAGGAGTCTGTCTACCAGACTGAAGGAATCCTGATCCGCACCACCGCCCCCAACCTCAAAGCTCTGGAGAAGATGAGCGAAGTGAAGGACAAGTTCCAAGAAGTGAGAGAAGGTATTTCCTGAAAACAAATAAACTCTTGATGCAGTTTCTGTGCTTGTTGATTCAATGATTCATGTTTCATGTCAGGTTTCTACCCATGTTTCATGTGTGCTGTTATGACCTCTAGCTTTAAAGTTTTGTTTGTTTTGTTTCTTAGAAGGTGTTGAAATGAACTTCATACCGTGATGTGGTATCCACACTGAGCTGTATTGCTGTAAAGTACAAAGTGCTAACTGTCTGTCCCTCACTCAGCCTTCGATTCCAGCAACAGAGCTGCCAGGAAATGCCACTACGAGTTTGAGCTGGTCAAAGGGAAGCGCTCCAAACTCTTCAACAAGTGCTTTGAACACGTGTCTGTCGTCACTGATCAGATCTACAAGAAAATCTGCAGGAACAGCAGCGCACAGGTGAGGCACACTCATGGCTGTCTCTAGCTGTCTTTATATAGTGACACATGGATTTTAACTGAACATTGAACTGATGTTTATTCATCTCTGAAAGCCTTTAATGATCTGACTTTACCTGAGGTAAAACCCTTTTTTGACCACGTCTTTGTTGAATAACATCAGTCTGTTCCCAGCCAAAGACATTCAGAAAATGAGGGAATCTGAACAAAGAAAAAGGGACGTAAAGTGATGTGCAGCACAGCAGCACATGAAGCCAATGTGAGGTTGATAGATCAAGATGAAAGGAGCCAGATCTGTGCAGAAACAGCTACAAACAGGATTGTAGAATAGGCTCTGGGGCTCTGATGGAGCCAGTGTTAAAACCAGAGGAGGACACGTAGCAGCCTGGTCCGGTCTGTGTTCCAGGCCATCCTCAGCGCTGAGAACCCAGACGAGCCGTACCTCGGCGGCATCAACTACCACTGCGTGGCTCCAGGGAAGCGTTTCATGTCCATGGACAACCTGTCCGGAGGAGAGAAGGCCATCGCTGCCCTCGCCCTGCTGTTCGCCATCCACAGGTACCAGTGCAGCCTGTTGCCTCAGGGCGCTGTGGCTTAGTTGGTCAAAGCGCCTGTCTAGTAAACAGGAGATCCTGGGTTCCAATCCCAGCAGCGCCTGGTTCTTGTACAAAGAAACGTACTATTTAATCACAATAGCAGATAGTGAGCATGGTAGATAAACAGTCAAATAGATGATTCATTTCTAGCCTTGAGACATCCTCCTGTTTCAGTATCCATACGTCTTGCCTCCTCTGTTGTTCCCTCTGTTTACCTCATTCATAACTATAAGAGCAACACAAACAGAAACATGAACTAAATGCAACAGTTTTTTCATGTGTGGGTCAATGAGGAACTCAGTCTGAAAAGACATTTCATCCCCTCTTACTCCCTTCAATTTAACTCTGGACCACTATCTGTGTCTTTGCTGCCTGGTCCAGCTTCCGTCCCGCTCCCTTCTTCATCCTGGACGAGGTGGACGCTGCTCTGGACAACACCAACATCAGCAAGGTGAGAGCTTTGCAGATAGCTACGTCATCTGTCTCTGAAGTGAAACTGTTCTGTACTGCACTCAGAATCACACAGACCAACGTCACTGTCATAATACACAGAAAACTAATAATAACAAACACTAATAATAATAGAAGTGCAGTTAATAACTACAACTAATACCTCTTTACCAAGTATGTAGTAAAGAAAAAGGTCAGCAAAATAATAACAGGAAATGGCAAAAAAAATGGCAACATGACTGAGTCCACACTTTACCATTTAGGCTGCTTTGTCTGTTTAATATGATCAGAATTACTTTTTGGACACTTAAACTGTGTGAAACATAACAGTAAAGGCTGAAGGACACTGTTAGCCCGTCTAGTTTCCTGGGTTGTGTGTGAGCAGGTGACCAGCTTCATCAGGGGGGAGTCTGAGGAGAACATGCAGGTCATCGTCATCTCCCTCAAGGAGGAGTTCTTCTCTAAGGCCGACGCTCTGCTGGGGATCTACTCCGAGGCAGGAGGCTGCAGCACACACGAGACACGTTGGAGAACTACCTGAGACGTCGGGTAGCAGTGTGGTTACTGTGGCATGCTCTCCTTTGCAGATCGATGAGTACATGTTCAGCCAGATCCTGACCCTGGATCTGCGTCCCTTCGCTCTGGCTGAGGACAGCGATGAGAGACAGGCCGAGACCAGCAGGACTGAAGTCCAGTAGCTTGGAGCGCTCCCACATGGATGTTCTGTTGCTGGGAACACAAGAGGTTCTCTGTGTGTTAATTCACCTAAATACTTATTCCCATGTTCCATGTCCAGGCAGTTTTACTACAGTTTTTACTACTAAGAAGATGTTTTAGATTCTTGGAACTGGTGTGGTGTTAAAATTACTGGGTGTCATACTCTACATACGTTGAGTTTCTGTTTCTCAGCATAACTTGTTCTGCTCATAAAAGTTAATTAAAGGGTTTTTCTTGTTGTTTTCTTAAAAAGTTCATTCAGAGTTGCTTCTTTGTTGCCTACAGTACCACAGCACAAGTATTAGTTACCCAGAGTAATATTATTTGTCTAAAAGAAAAAAATAAGTAATAATAATATTAAAATACGTAGGAATATAGGAAGAGGCTAATATTAAGAACTAGTAATATAAACGATTAACGAGTAATTAATTGCACTAAATGTAGAAACGTTTTAGAGTTGTTAAGTACTTTATTGGTTGGTCGTGTCGTGGCTCCACCGCGGGGGGCGCTGCTGAGGCGGAGAAAGCACGTGATCAATATTTACGGAAGTGAAACCTCGGTGAACTGCAAACACTCGTTTCTACAGAATTTTACCTGTTACTCAACCTATTCATCTCAGACACGTAACGCTCACAGTAGGTGTGACTACAGGTGAGAGCTGCGGTAAGAAGCCGCGGGACAGACGGAGAAACGACGAACACGAAGCTACATCTCGGGCTAACGTTAGCTTACACATCTAACAGACCCCAGCGCTGCATGCAGCTCCTTCGTCGACACAGTCTGTGGTTATTCTGTGTGTGAGAGGCATGTTGAGGACGTTTCCGTGAGTGCGACTGGCGTTTGATGGCCGCAGCTGCTGGACTCCCTGACAGAAGCTAACAAGAGCTAAGGACGTTAGCATCATGGGAGCGGAGCAGAGCGGGGATGCGGAGCACAAGCACTCCGAGTTCAGCTCCTCAGGTGAGTGCCTGACCTGTCCTCCAGGCTGGGCTAACTGCAGGTTACCAGCCTCTGATAGGACAGGTAGGGTAGGGTGCTGCTCCACTGGCTGCCTGTCCTCTGCTGCTTCGCTTGGCTGTTGTAGTGAAGCAGCAGGAC
>CM055196.1:25105672-25168172 GCA_029224185.1 Karalla daura
ACACCAGAACATCCCTTGAGGGTTAACTATGGATCAAAGTAGGTGTAACGTACGAATCCAGAATGACTTTGTTCATTTAAGGAGTCACTTTACAGAGTAAAAAAATCCTAAAATGTCCTGATGAAAGTTCACATTTCTGGTGTGATGTTGAGTCTGACCCGTCCTCTGATCACCCCAGCAGCCTGCAGGCTGCGTGTGTGTGTGTGTGTGTGTGTGTGTGTGTGTGTGTGTGTGTCGCCGGGGATTACACGTATGAATCAAACCTAAAGAGCGACTCAGAGTTCCGCATTAAAGGATTTCACCCAGAGAGGGTTTATGGCTAATAGAGAGCGGCTCCGCTCTGCATTGGGCTGTTTTCTCCCAGCAGCCTGCTCAGCCTGATTAGACTGCTCGTGTCTGTGTCTGTGTGTGTGTCTGTGTGTGTGTGTGTGTGTGTGTGGTTGAATTTTTCATCTCTGTGTAAACACACTGAACTCAATTACACCTTCCAGAGCCAGGTCCTGCAGCTGGCGCGCTCTGAGCTCCAGAATTAGCCGGGTATGGTTGACATAAGGGACACGAGGCAGAGACAAGTTTTCTTTTAAATTTAAACCAGAACTCCTTTGATATGTTATTGCCTTTCATATGGAAATTAAAGCGGCAGAAAAACGTCTTAAATGGCCCGGGGTGGCATTGTTTGAACGCGGGAGCAGAAATGGAAGTTGTCATGGCGCAGCGCGGCGGCGAGGAGGAGGAGGAGGAGGAGGAGGAGGAGGAAGAGGAGGTGTAGAGTTTCCTTCGATTCTTTGTAATGAAGAAAAGCTCCGAGTTGGATATTAACGCCACGAGATGATACAATACGATCTGCCACCAGGACATTCATTCTCTGAAATGAAAGAGAAATCCAATTTCCCCTGTATACTTCTCATTTGAATATAAATCAAAGGCTGCTTTGCTCTCCGCTCCCTTCCTGTTTTGCCCACTCAAAATGGGAAACATGAAAGTGAGTCTGGGCGTCTTATCGCCGCCATCTCAGGGTGAAACTCAACCAGAGCTCCAAAAAAAGTTGACTTTGTGTGATTGTGTTTTAGTTTCATAATCCAAAGGGATTAAAGTGTACTTCTCTGGTCTGTCCGAGGTCACGTAAAGCGACGCGGCTCAGGGAGAGAGTTCTGATCTGAGACTGACAGAAAACTAATCAGAGGCTGATGTGACATTTATTGATTCAAAGTGCAGAAACGTCTTCCTAATTTTATCTGTTTATCTGAGCTGAAACCATGAATATTTTAATACGGAGGAGCAGAAAACTTATTAGAACAAAGATGTTCGTTCTTTTCTCTCTGAAGTGGAAATCTTGTGTGGAATGTCTCCGTGGACACGACGACAATGAAACCGTTTCACTCTGAGCTCGATTTGGTCAAAATGTCAGAATGAATTCTGAACTCAAACGTGTCTCAGGCCGAGGTCACTGCGTCTCCATCCTCAGCAGCTGATGGCTGTGAGTGCTGTGGCTTCCTGTTCAGCCTCACAGGGTCTCAGCGTGTCTGACCACAGACTGATGGCAGCAGCCGGACCTATGGAGGAGCTACGTGTGAGTCCGCTGGAGGCGCTTGGTGCCTCTCAATGAATAAACCAGAACAAAGCATGAAGCTCTCATGATCAAAGGGAGGCGTAAATGTCACGTATCAACTGTGAGATGAATTAGTGCCAGTTAGTAGCAAGAGGATTGATCAAAAGGGATTAGAAGCAACAACTATGTACACATGCTGTACAATAAAGAAAAAAGAACCGTTCTTTGTGAGTTATCCTGAGATCAGTTCAGTTGAGGTGAAAACCTCTGGGTCCTACCAGACCCAGATGTGCTCTCTGAGGAGACGTCCCCAGGATGACAGGCTGCATGGACCGTATCATGCTGCCCTCTCAGACGCTGAGGCTGGAGCCTCGCTCTGGGATGGAGCAGCTTCCTCTCCAACATCACGTCTGCTCACGTGCTCCTCTGCTGTCAGCCTGAGATCAGCTCCTGCTCCAGGACGTTTTGACACCTCCACGTCGGTGTGAAATGTCTCTTGCTATTTAGTTTTCACGATTTGGCATTTAAATCCAGAGTCATGCAGGAAATTAGGTCTTTCCTTCGCTCTCTTTGCTTCTATCATTACACGCTGAGGTTCAGCAGGTTCTTCTTCATCATCTCCTCCTGAAAGGAGCCAGATCTGCACCTCTTCCCACAGCTACACACATGATTAAAAAATAGACTCTGAGTTATTTCTGAAGGATCCAGAGTTCTGATCTATATTAACACCAGAGAACAAAAGGACATTCTCCATTAAACCATTCTTCCAGAAGTTCATTACCCGTCTTATGAACAAATGCATCAGCACAAACATCTTCCAGGAGACTGTCTGAAGATATGTGCAGTCTGAGAGCACATTGTGTATACATCTGAACTGCTTCTGTTCCCAGTCGGCTGCTCTGGATCCGCCTCAAAGATTTTACTCTGTTTGCTGCAAAAAGGCCGTGAGATGTTGAAGTGTCGGAATCAAAACGAAGCCTTAGAAAAGCCTGCGAGTGTAACTTTGAACTCAGATTCTGTAGAGGAAGTTTAGCTGGGAGGATCTGAGATGAGCTCAGTCTGTGTGAGTCTGACAGTCAGTGTGAGGCTGAGTCTCTGCAGCGACAGAGGAGGAACAAGAGGAGCACGACCTGCTTCACACACCGGGTCGTCCACAGGTCACAGCCCTTAATAAGGCTTCTCATCACACCTCTCAGCTGAGATGAATGAAACGTTATCTTGGCTTCAGTCTAACACATACGTCAACTCATGGACCAGGATGTTCTCTTACTCGCTCTCAGGGACTTGTCAGTGTTGAACCAGAACCTTTAAAGCCTCTGAACAGGTTGTTTTGATGCTGAATAAGGTCTTTGATGTAGTTAGCTGCTTCTGTCGTGTCATCACAGCTGAGCCTGCTGCTCGTCTCTGCTGGGTTCAGCACTGTCGCTCCACAGCGTCTCCAGTGGACAAGCTTGGTTTCTTCAGAACACCTTGTCTGTCTCCACTGGACTCCCTCAGTGTCACAGACGTTTTCGACCTTTTCAAGTTTTCAAACCTTCTTCATCCATCATGTCCATTTCTGCTCCATCCTCACATGTGAGCGACTCAGTAGTATGCGATCCTCTCACCTGTTGCCCACGAACCTTGGAGGCTGTTTGGGGACCCAGAGCAGCTGCTTCTGGAGACTTCCACCCAGTCTGAAGGTCAGAGTGAGATTAGAAACACCTGAGAGGAGCAGACGCTGCAGAACAGTCAGTAACTTGCTTCAGATACAGTGAGACAGGCACACAGTCTGTTCTCTTCACAGTGAAAGTCTGATTTCTTTGCTCTGATCTGATGTTTCTGTTCACCTCATAAAGTGAGCGCTGGGCCACCAGCCTCAGGGAAGGTCAGTCTGCTCCCTGAAGCATGAGCACAACTTTAGGCAGCACCACGTCAGTGTGTGAAGACCTGCTGAAGCTGTTCAGTCTGAGCCCACAACGTCATGATGAAGATGTGACGAAGAGGAGGAGAGGAACAGGGAAACAGACGTTTACTGAGGCCTTGTTCCTGTGAAACATCTCCTTGAACATCTTGAGACACTCAGACCAGGACAGCTTCCTGCTATTGGTTGGTGTCAACATGCCCCGCCCCCTTTTCCATATAGACTGTATACACATCCACGGACATAAGATATTTTTGTCCTTTCATTTTGTCGTCTAAAGAGTTTACCTGTACAGATGGACGTAGCTCTGGTTTGACCCGTAGCTCTGGGCCGAGGCCTGAGAGGAGGCGGAGCCTCGGCGGACCATGTGGAAGTCCACGTAACTGTACATCTGATGTTGAATTAGGATGAAATGTGACCTGAGTGCTCAGGCTGCTTAGTGTCAGACATGTTTGTGAATGGAGACGCTTTCATCTGTGCTGCAGACATCAGGGAAACATCAGACGAGCAGAAAGCTCAGGCTTGGTCCTCCTCGGCTGCTCCAGTGTTTCCTCACAACAGGTTAGAGGGACAAACACTCATTTGTCTGCGCATGTTTTCTCTTCTCGGTGACCATGTTTTCATCCATAATTCATGGAGGAGCGACTCGAGACAGAGACAAACAGCCCGTCCGTCATGGCTCTCTCACGCAGCCTCCTCGCTGTGGAGCGCTCCCTCCCAGGTCCCGGCGCTGTGAGACGCTGCTTCCTGCCTGGCTCTTTACAAAGCGAGTCTCTGTGTTTACACCGTGTTCCCTCTGCTCCTCCTCGTCTCATTGGCTGCCGTGGACGCAGACAGCAGCCATCAAATATTCATCACTGTCAGCGCCGCACGCAGGCAGAGACGGTCCTGTTGTGGATCCGAAAAACAACAAAAAAAGAAAAACTGGAGAAACTGTGTCACTAAAGTTGTGAGAGAGACTCTGGAGGCTGAGAGTGTTAGAGTTCCAGGCTGAAGTAAATGGGCCTTAATGAGTCTGAGCAGATTTACTCAGAGACGAGTAGAAAATAAGAGAGCGGATCCCTCGGAGGAGAACGAGGCAGCTGCATCTCAAACACGGCTCGTTGTTCTCCCCGACTTCATTTCACAGCAAACACATGTACGCAGAACAATCACAAGTGGGAGGAATCCATTATTCACTGTTACTCACATGCAAATGAAAACCAATGCTCTACAACGACGCCTTCCACTTCAGCCTCCACTTAGCTCCAGCTTTGTGAGCGTGTGTGTGCCAGCGTGTGTGCTAGAGTCTGGGATGGGGAAAAAAACTGTGATCACATCCTGTATCAATTATGTGGAGTGGTCTCTTCACATTGATTAGCAGATAAGAGCTGGAGCCAAATGCTTTGTTGTGGGCAGATGTGTCGATGCCGAGGCTGTGGAGGACCCTCCAGCGCTGGAGGCCACCTGGACTCCACCTACAGCTACGAGTGTGTGTGTGTGTGTGTGTGTGTGTGTGTGTGTGTGTGTGGACAGATACGAGCCTCTGACTGAGTCATTGTCACATCCCTGCTCACGTGACTGTGGAGCTGCTCTGTGACATGTTTCCCGTCACGTTGGGAACATTGTCGCGTCGTTTCACAGATCGTCCAGTTCCATCTCTGAGAGCACTGTGTGTGTGTGTGTGTGTTTGTGTGTGTGTGTGTGTGTGTGTGTGTGTGCATGTGTGTGTGTGTGTGTGTGTGCATGTGTGTGTGTGTGTTTTGCTCCATGTTGTAATATTGTAACATCATCCAGGAACCACTTCTCAAACAAGTCACGATTTCTTCCTGTTCCTATTGGCTCTTAACTTCGGGGCCCAGATGTTTTACTAAATTATTTAGTCTTTTTTTTTTGCTTTGTTTTCTTTCTTTTTCATTCCAAAAAAACTAAACTAATTATGACCCATTTTCAAAGATTCTGGTTGTAGGCTGGGAATGACTGGGCTGGAAGTGGAGGCAGGAGGGATTTGGAGGCTGATGCAGTGAGACCTTTCTGTTTGATGATCAAATATAATAAAAGATATTTGCAGCTTTGCCCTTTGAATCGTAATTCTCACTCTTCAATATTACCTTTTTATCTCATTTCTTTATCTCATTTTCCTGATGTGGCTCATTTGCATTTTCCTTTCCTTTCTCTCTCTGTTATTGTGTGTGTCAGTACAGAGCCGTAGCGATGCTGAGAGCTCAGTCTGAGGAGAATCTACAAACCTGATCTCTCCACATGGTTGTTACAATGGCACAATGATAGGAGGTGATAGGAGGTGATAGGAGGTGATAGGAGGTGATAGGAGGCGATAGGAGGTGATAGGAGGTGATAGGAGGTGCTAGGAGGTGATAGGAGGTGATAGGAGGTGGCAGAGACGGTCAGAGCCGGTGTCGGGCCTCAAACAGGAAACACAGCGGGCAGAGAGGCGATGGTGCTGTGGGAGCCCAGATGAGATGCGAGCAGCCGCGTTATGAGGGAAACCTCAAACAGACGAGTCACTACAGAGAGAGAGAGACGGCTGTATGTGGAGACACGCTGACGCTGTGTTTGACCAAAGTTATTACAGCGGAGTCACGTCTGCCTGCACAGCTCCACAGGCCTCTACTGGACCCTGGCAGGGCTCGTCTGAGGCCCAGAGACCTACCTGGATCTGGACTTGCCTGGACCTGGACCTGCCTGGACCTGCCTGGACCAGGACCTGCCTGGACCTGGACCTACCTGGACCTACCTGGACCGACCTGGACCTGGACTTGCCTGGACCTGGACCTACCTGGACCTGGACCTACCTGGACCGACCTGGACCTGGACTTGCCTGGACCTGGACCTACCTGGACCTGGACCTACCTGGACCTGCCTGGACCAGGACCTGCCTGGACCTGGACCTACCTGGACCTACCTGGACCGACCTGGACCTGGACCTGCCTGGACCTGGACCTACCTGGACCTGGACCTACCTGGACCTGCCTGGACCAGGACCTGCCTGGACCTGCCTGGACCTGGACCTACCTGGACCTGAACCTGCCTGGACCTACCTGGACCTGGACCTACCTGGACCTGGACCTGCCTGGACCTGGACCTGCCTGGACCTGGACCTACCTGGACCTACCTGGACCTGAACCTGCTTGGACCTGCTGCTTTATCGGATCAGAAGATCCTGCTCCATGTGTTAACATAGAAGCTATGGAGCTCTGGTTTCATCGGACATGCCTCAGAGTCTATTTAGCATTGACATTTAACATCATCTGTCTTATATGTAGCATGTGTATAATGTATGTGTTTGATACACACACAAATATTATACTCTAGTCCTGCACAGATCTGGCTCCTTTCATGCTGATCTGGCAACCACACTCTGATTGCCTGTCTACAAAAACACTCAGTAGCAACTATTATCGTTTTCTGTATTTTTTTCAATATATTGATCTCAAACAGACTGTACAGCTTTCATTGTTTTTCAGGCGTTAAAACTAATGAAGTGAAGTGTTTCAGGGTGAGAAACGGCAGACGAGGCCTCTCCACCTCTCCCTCGGTGTGACTGGACATGCAGAGTGCTAACCTCTTCTACTACCATCTATTACAGGAGCTTCAGACTCTCAGACTGAGTGATTGATGCTCTGACCCTGAGCGAGCGTCGGCCTCCAGGTGCCGAGGAGCCGAGCGGCGTCCCTCGCCTCCTCCTCCTTTCATCCTCCCATCCGTTGAGCCGGGTTAAAGAGCGAGGAGCGGCTCGGAGAGTCTGGTCCCAGCGGGGGCTCCCGCCGCCCTCCAGGACGTCGTCCATGAAACATTCAGGCCTCGCGTGTGTGGCGCCGCAGCAGGAGGCCTGGCAGCGGAGCGGCTGTCGGAGTTTCCCTCCAGCAACACGTTTCCTTTCACTCGGACGCG
Source organism: Karalla daura (assembly GCA_029224185.1). Taxonomy (NCBI): domain Eukaryota; kingdom Metazoa; phylum Chordata; class Actinopteri; order Chaetodontiformes; family Leiognathidae; genus Karalla; species Karalla daura. The sequence goes on from CM055196.1 coordinate 25,113,016, forward strand.
CTCAGCCTTAATGGACACCCTTCATGCCGTCCAAGCGTGTAATCACGGTGCAGGCAGTGAGAAAATAGAGCAATTAGCGGTTCAGACGGCTGAGCATTGCTACAAAGTGAGAAAATAACACCGACCCTTTAATAAAAATAGACTAATCCATGACCCCCGGGGGCCCGTTCACACTGGCCAAACATGCCTCTCCAGGAGCCGCCGGGGAGTGAACGCCTGAAAAAGATGAGTACAGATGAGTAAAGTTTGCAGCGTCGGCAGCTCAGGAGTGCAGTCAGGACATCAAATGTGGCGTCAGGGATGTGCCATTAAACACACAAAGAGCAGCGTGGATCTGGTAGAGCTGGGAATGCTCTCTGGAATGTTCTCCACCTGCGTTAACCTGCGGGAGGCTGCAGCAGCCGGACGACCTCACATCACACGCTCGACTGTCAGAGAAAGTCTGAAAGAAAATGAATTTCAGCTTTGCAGCTGCTTCCTTTTTACTTATTAACTTACAGTACTTATGGTGTGAAGCTGCACTTTTGGAGAATCATTCAAGGTTTTCTTCCCCTGGTGAACTTCTAACTCATGATATAGACAAAAGGAAAGCTGTCTGTCTGTCTGTCTGTCTGTCTGTCTGTCTGTCTGTCTGTCTGTCTGTCTGTCTGTCTGTCTGTCTGTCTGTCTGTCTGTCTGTCTGTCTATCTATCTATCTATCTATCTATCTATCTATCTATCTATCTATCTATCTATCTATCTATCTATCTATCTTGTGAACATCACTGCAAACACACAGGTTGAAACCAGGTTGAATCTATTCCTCACGTGTCTGGATTGTGGGTTTCGGAGCAGCGTTCTGTCCACATTCACCACAGTGTGGCTAACGTGCTTCTTTCACTGCACCTGTACTAACGTGTGTCGAGCTGTGAACACGGAGCCGGAGTGTCTGTGTCTGAGCTCCGTGAGCTCCACTGGAAGCTGCATGTTCCAGTGACGTTCAGCCTCCAGGAGAAGATCAGACCTCCACACGTCAGTGGTGGAGGAGCTCCGCGGGCATCGCTTCACACCACCAGCCTCAGTCCGGACGCTCTCCACGTCCTCGGCCGCTCTCACTCTGTGCATGAGAGATTCACTCGTTCATCCCTGCAGTCTGTCGCTCCCCCGTTCAGCTGCAGAGCTGGAGACCTGACGACACAGGAACCTTCTCCACAGCTTCATTAAGCTGATTACATGCATGATGACTGAGATAGAGAATTTATCACCATCATCACCTGCTCCCTCCCTCCCTCCCTCCCTGTGTGTGTGTGTGTGTGTGTGTGTGTGTGTGTGTGTGTGTGTGTGTGTGTGTGTGTGTGTGTGTGTGACCTTGTGCTCTGCAGCACATTTTGCTCTGTGATTACAGGGATGTGGAACGTTTCACCTCGTCAGGTGAGGAGGAGGCTGCAGACCAGCAGCCGGACCGTACGCGTGTTGACGTGGTTTCATTAACAGACCTCGGTGAGAATAACACTGACACAACAACAAACTGTTAATCATGGCTTTAGATATATAATAATTTATTTTTTATTTCACTTTATTTAACCAGGTGAGACCAACTGAGAACGAGATCTCATCTGATCTCATCTTTTCACTCCTCGAATATGTTATTTAGTTTATTTTTCTGTCTTTCATTATTTTGCTCCCTCATTTCTTTTTTATATTATGTTGTGCAGAGAATTTGTTTTGTAGAAACTGGGAAGCCTTGAACTATTTTCACATTGAGAGAGAAAAAAAGGACAAACAAAACAAACAAACAAATGATAGGAACCTGGCCAAGATGTGAGCAGCACCTTCACAAACTAAAACAGGATTAGATTAGGCAGAACATGAAGCGATAACTAGCAGTGAGTAACAGGGTGAAACCAGGTCAGAGTAACAGTTAAAACCACTGGAAGTCTTAGATTGTTATTCTGGGGGGGGGGGGGGGGGGGGGGGGGGGCAATATCAGACGATGTCCCAGTCACTGGAAGCAGTGGAGAAAACACTCGATAGCTCCACTTCATTACATGCTTTCTCTCTCTCTCTCTCTCTCTCTCTCTCTCTGTCTCTCTCTCTCTCTCTGTCTCTCTCTCTCTGTCTCTCTCTGTCTCTCTCTCTGTCTCTCTCTCTCCCTCTCTCTGTCTCTCTCTCTCCCTCTCTCTGTCTCTCTCTCTCTGTCTCTGTCTCTCTCTCTCTCTCTCTCTCTCTCTGTCTGTCTCTCTGTCTCTGTCTCTGTCTCTCTCTCTCTCTCTCTCTCTCTCTCTCTCTCTGTGGAAGGACAGTGACTGACACATGTCCAGACACTCATCCAGTCAGTGAGGAAACAGCGTCTGAGGAGACGAGGAGAGGACCTGATGAGGAGATGAGGAGACACAGTCAGCACTCCTGGAATCTTCCTCTGTGTCTTCCTCTCACAGAGAGAAGCCGCCATGTTGGCCAGCGGCTAAAGTAAAACAACTCTGTGAGTTTTGGATGAAGAAACAACCTCCCGGATCCAAAAAGTAAACTCCTTCATATTCCAGCTCATTTATCCAGCTATCGACTCAGGCAGAGAGGTGAGGACACCTGCTGTGGCTTTGTGTGCAGACAGGATCCTTCACTGCTCCTCCTCCTCCTCCTCCTCCTCTGTTCCACTGTATCAGATGCTTCTCCTCCATGACTGTGTCCTTGTTTACTTTAGTTCCAGTCTTTTCTGTTTTACATTCCTAGCGTGAGACGTTAAAGCTCATTATCCTGCACTGAGCGGCTGCTACTCGCTGCCAGTCACGCTTCTTCCCCTGAGTGACACGATCCGTCAGAGCGAACACGTGCTCATCTCTCTGACTTTGTTTCTTCATAATGAATGCTGCGTTTCATTCCCTGTCAATCATCTGTCACCTGCGTGAAGAACCAGATGTTTCAGGAACCGAGAAGGAGCTCGTAGTGCAGCTGCAGCCTGAAGGAATACGAGCACTGAATGGGACCTTCACAGGTCTCAGCCCAGCTCAGATCTGGACCCAGAGTTAGTCCCAGTTATTTCCCAGTTGTTGATGAGCTTCTGATCCAGAGCACCACATAGGCTGCAGCAGATGTTTCTTGCTGTCACTATATCTGGAGAAAACTCCTGAAACTCTTGATTGGAGCTCTTCACATGTTTCACCATGCTCCTTGTTGAAGAAACAGCTTTGGGTTCATATATATGACTTGTCATAACATGGCTGGTTCACTAAATTCTGCTTATATGAGGTTTGAGACTTGGTGAGATCTACACTGACTGAGCTTGGTGGAGGAGATCGTTATAAGCAGTGAACTCGAACCCTCTTGATGTAGCATTGATCCTCAAATATAAATTACAAAACAATGTTATAGCATAATGATTCCATGCTATAACATGAAAAATATCAAATTGTGAAAAAAATAGTTATAACTAGGGATGTCACAGCTGTAGAACTACTTGGTGGTGTCAGAGGCTGGATGTGGTGGTTGTCCTGCAGCTGTAGAACACATTGATCCTCCTCATCCACTAGGACTTCTCAGTCTCAGTCTTCTCTGGAGCCAGAAAACTCCCACGTGGCTGATCTAACTCTGGTTTGGAGGGAACGACTCTTCCTCGGCCGTGCATTCAGACACAGCGGAAGCTGCAACACGCGGTTGTTTTGGCTCAGCTGTAACTGACTGATCTGAATCAACATGGTTCCTTCATGATGTTACAGAGGAGTCACTACGATGGATGAATCGTAGCCTCGACCCAGGCGACACGTGCAGAAGGAGAAGGAACAAAAGGGATCAGTGACAGGGGAACAACAAGTCGATCTCACACTCCAAGAGTTGGAAGGAAGGTGGAAGGAACGACCAGAGTGAAACAAACTATTAAATACAACTGATAAACTATAACTGTTGAAACAAGACAATATTTACAAACTATATAGAATGTAAGACTGGCCAGAATATATGAAAAGCTTTCCTCTCTCTGTTTCCTGACACTGAGTAACCAGCTGAAATGACGGATATCGCCCCCTAGTGTTGAGGAGGAAACACTATCACTGGGACGAGGACAGAGCCTTCGTCCCGTCACCTGGAAATATCTGCAGCTTGAATTCTCTCTGTTTGCATGACAAACAGCCACAGATGGGACAGAATCAGTCAGATGGATCTGATGGATCATCTGCATTCACTGTTTCACACGTTTTACTTTGTCTGAATTCTAATTCTAACATTCACACACACACACACACTCACACACACACATACACGTACACACACACACACACACACACACACACACACACACAAAACCACAGACTCTATTGTCACAACAATAAATAATGGAGGCAGATGAATAATTACCACAAGGGGAATCAATTCCAATTCAAAGTTTCTGACAACTAAATGGATGGAGTTCAAGTTGGGTCTGCGTGGTGATGTAGGGCGCCGCCGGACGCCGGAGATGGAGGAAATCTGGAGCTGTGATCCACTACGTTCCCTCTGTGATTGGAAATCTGATGATGTATGGAGGAGATGAGGGAAAGTATTGACTTTCTTTACCACGCACAATCACGGCTCTCATTGCATACCTCAAGGTCCTGTATTAATCATTCATTGCATCAGGAATTAATTCTATTTCTGGAGGTGGGAGAAGAGCCGTGGAGCTCAGGAACACGCCGGCACAAACACAGTCCTGCACCTGAAAGCCTGCGCAGAGAGCAGCTCGCTCTGGGAATCATCTGCTAAATATTAAGTGTGAGACAAACTGGCCCCTGCATCTGATTTATTACTTTATATTCCATTAGTGGATTGTGGATGCTGATGCAACAATGTGCAAGCGGCAAATTTACGGTGGGTCAAGGTTGAGTTTGAGCTTTAACTACTCCATGGTCTCTGAAGATCAAGATAAATCAGGTGTTTCCTGGGGTCATATTCACAAAGATAAAACACAGTCTCTTCTTTTTATATATGAGATAAGAGAGGTTTTACATCTCAGAGACCTTTGGCAATCATCAGAGTGAAACACACTCAGGTTGCAAATACTGTATGTGTTGAGAGGAGCTCATGGACAAAACGTTTTCTAAGCTCACAGACTGAATATAGAGAATCGCTGCTCCGATCAATGTGTTAAAAGGTTGAAAACGATAGAAACACTAAACCCAAGGAAAAGGGTGCAAAAACCGTGCAAAAGAGACATTACAGTTAAGAAGATGTTTCTATATCGTGCAGCATTATTCATATTATTCAATATTTTCATTTTGCTTCTAAGTTTCTCTCGACCTCGTCTCTCTCGTCTCCCCAGCCCCGGGACACGCATACAGAAAGGACGAGTGGAGAAGAATTAAAAGGTTATTGTTGTTAAATTGTTGTTAAAGTAGCATGTGAAATGTGTCACATTTTCAGATGCTTGACACCAGAGTCCCAAACACAGCTACGGAACCATCGCAGTTCACATCAGACCATTTTAACGCTCATTTTGGTGTTTGTTAATCTGTTATTTTAACCCGTTAACTTTAACGGCCTGAGTTACCATGGTAACTATGACTTAAACGACGACATGATTATTGTTGCATTGCTGGTGTCCTACGTGAGGGGAAAGAAGGCAAAGAGCTTCGTTAACGTGGAGTGAAACCTCAGAGACGCTGGGTCCTCGGAGCGGTCACTGCCCTGCTGTGCAGCTCAGCATCAGGACGTCTCGTTTGGAAAGTGTCTGTAACGTCTCTGTAACGTCTCTAATGTCTCTGTAGTGTCTCTAATGTCTCTGTAGTGTCTCTAATGTCTCTGTAACGTCTCTGTAACGTCTCTGTGACGTCTCTGTAACGTCTCTAATGTCTCTGTAGTGTCTCTAATGTCTCTGTAATGTCTCTGTAACGTCTCTGTAACGTCTCTGTAATGTCTCTGTAACATCTCTAATGTCTCTGTAATGTCTCTAATGTTTGTAACGTCTCTGTAGTGTTTCCCAGATGGAGGAAGGAGACGTTAGCGTCCATTAACAGCGTGACAAGATGCGAGGAAGCCTTCGTCGTTCTTCCTCCTCTCCCTCCTCACGTCTTCTCACGGCTCTGGTCCGTCCACGTCCAGCGTTCTCAGAGCGACTTGAACTTTTGGAAACAGTTGATTAAGACTCACTCTGATGCGCTCGGCGCTAATTTCCCGAGCAGGAAATCCATATTCATGGAGCGGAGGGAAGAAGGTCAGCCCGCCGCCCAGAGACCAGTCACCCGTAGATGTCTTTGAGCTGCGTCGCCTCATCAATTTTTAATTGATTTATTCATCTATTCATGAATTAGCCCGAGCTTGTCTCCAAAGCACACATGAATATATCCAGAGTACACAGCCGCTCGCGGACGTGTAATGAAGTTCCTGGTTGCAGCTGACTGTCACTCATCACCAGCCCCGCTACCAGCTGACCAGAAGCTCTGAGTCTCCATCGAGCTGCTCCCAAGAGCCCGCTGCTGAAATGAGGACCAGCAGATAAGTTCCCAAGACAAAATCCATCCAATAATGTTTTTAATCAGGCGAGCGGAACAAACATGGAGGCAGTGATGGGTCTGCAGGGCTCTGGCTCTGTGAGCAGACCGGACTGAGCTATGACAGCTGCTCCAGGCTAATCTCATGTTGGAGCGCCGTGCCCAGCAGCTCGGGCAGAGGAGGAGGACTCATATTTATGCTTGTTTTAAATTTCCCCACCAAGTATATTCTCATTCATTATTTATCTGAGACCATGCATTAATCATGGCTGCTGTTAATGTGACGTGTTAGTCAGCAGAAAGGTTCTATCCTCCAACCATCCGTCCTCACCGGGTCTGCTGGAGTGGAGCTCCAGGTAACAGAGCAGGTGATGCACACACGCGCACACACACACACACACACACACGCACACACACACATGCGCACATGCACATGCACACACACACACACACACACACACACACACTCAAACACACACACTTTTACTGCCACAAGCTGTGTTTCCCAAAATAAAAGTGATATTTCCTGAATTTCAACAAATTCACTTTGGGTGTTTTGTGTACGAGATGTGACTCCAGCTCCATCCCATAATAACCCTGGTACTATGTGGTCCTGTTCCATCCCATAATAACCCTGGTACCATGTGGTCCTGTTCCATCCCATAATAACCCTGGTACCATGTGGTCCTGTTCCATCCCATAATAACCCTGGTACTATGTGGTCCTGTTCCATCCCATAATAACCCTGGTACCATGTGGTCCTGCTCCATCCCATGATAACCCTGGTACCATGTGGTCCTGTTCCATCCCATAATAACCCTGGTACTATGTGGTCCTGTTCCATCCCATAATAACCCTGGTACCATGTGTTCCTGCTCCATCCCATAATAACCCTGGTACCATGTGGTCCTGCTCCATCCCATAATAACCCTGGTACCATGTGGTCCTGCTCCATCCCATAATAACCCTGGTACCATGTGGTCCTGCTCCATCCCTGGGGGTGTTCCCAGTGGGCCAGTGAGGAGGTGTAATCTCTCCTTCTGGTCCTGGGTCTGCCCTGAGGTCTTCTCCAGGAACACCTTCCTAGGAAGGAGTCCTGGTGGCTCCTCAACAGGAGTCCAGACCACCTCACCTCATCTCCACGAGACAAGGAACAACCCTGGTGGAGGCCGACACCTTCTACCAGACATTCACACACATTCACATTTGGGAGTCGAAGCATTAGATCCTTTTATACTTATTTCCTTAAAATACGTATTAATGTTGTCATGAATGTTTTATTTGCGAGATCATGCATTAATCACCACTGGACTCATTCGATCCTGTTTCACTTCATTTTTCTTCATTTCATTGAGTTCTGAGGCCGATGAAGGGATGAGACAACGTCAGATTTCCCCTTTACTTGAATGAGAGCGTCCAAACCTTTGTCCTGTAGAGCTCATGACTGGATGAAAACTAGCAGGAAAATGAAGATGGAAATAGGAGAGTGAGTGGGAGTGCTTTAGATTAAAGCGTTTCAGGTTTGGTGCAGTGTGAACGAGGTGCCTTCATAACGAGCTGCTGTTTTTGTTCGTGCTAATAGACTGAACCAGCACTAAAAACCACTCTGCATCAAAGGCCTGTGAGGAGCTCTGGCACATTTCAGCACATTAACCAGGAGGTGTGTTACGCCACTGCTGACAGCTTTTCACACACACCTTTGTTGGTTGAGTTTTATCGCAGTCACACAGACGCAGGTTCAGCTCATTTCACCGCCGTATAAAAACCAACTAGCAGTGACCTGAATGTGCTTTAGATCCATAATCCATCTCAGCGAGCATCCAGGGGCTCCATGTCCACGCTATTGCAGGGGAAGTGCTGATGGGACGTTGCAGAAACTCATTATTAGTGTCTTGTCAAAGAGTTTCTCACGGAGGTGATGGAGGACTGAAGGCTGCTGGACGTGTCCTCAAACAGACGGGACAAGATGGGACGGGTCTAGACAGGACGGGACAGGATGGGACAGGAGGGGACAGGAGGGGACAGGAGGGGACAGGAGGGGACGGGACAAGATGGGACGGGACAAGATGGGACGGGTCTAGACAGGACGGGACAGGACGGGACAGGAGGGGACAGGAGGGGACAGGAGGGGACAGGAGGGGACAGGACGGGATGGGACGGAGGCGGGTAGCTGCTCAACATGTGGGAAATGAATGTGAAAGCAGAGAGAGAAACAGGCTCTTGGGGAGATGAACTGAAAACATGAAGCACATTTGTCCTCAACCTGTACTCTCAAGTGTTTCCAGTAGTTGTAACTGAAAGGAATTTGTCTTCAACTCGGTTCAAAGAACTTTACTTTAATATTTATTATAATAGGTAATAATGTCGACAGTTGACAGCTCACACAATTTGCATCAGGCGTAAAGATGTGAAGTGTAAAGACCTTCAGAGCAGAAACGTCTTCAGATGAGATGAAACGTGCTGCAGTGGTTCCATGAGGTCTGTGTCGAGTCGTGATGTAGGGACAGTTCAGGTGAGCAGCATCATGATGCAGCCCAGCCTTTAGCAGCAGTCTATGTCTGTCTAGACAGACTAGATGGAACAAACAGAGGGAGGTGCTGCAGCTGTGTGTCCATCAGAGGGGCCCGCTGACCTGGAGACAGCTGAGCAGAGGGACAGGGACGTCCTCGGAGCTCAGAGGACGCTGGACTCCTCGTCTCCTGCTGGTCTGACTCTGCAGCTCCAGGAGGACGGTACCAGCGGGGCTCTGTCGCTGCTCCACACTGTGACCTGAGCGATTTATGATGCTTAAAGCACAGGAGCACGTCTCACACACACACACACACACACACACACACACACACACACACACACACACACACACACACACACACACACACACACACACAGGCCCAACAGGCCGGGCTGTTCACACCCTGCTCTCTGCCATTAATCTGGTTTTCACGGCGAATTAGGACGAATATCACACGAGGACACAGAATATACGTAATCTACATTTTAAGGGCCTCGCGGGCTAATTATAATTGCAAATTGGCAACTTGACTCCTGGCCTTCTTTCGGCAAAGACCCAGTTTGGACTCATCATTAAAGGCTACAGCCACTCAAAGAGCTCAGTCCTCAGATGCTCGGCTGCGAGAGCGTTCTCATTCCTCAGACCTAAACGTCTCGGACAGAGGTCGAACACGCCGTCTTTAAAACACATGAGCTGCATAATCTGCTCTTACATCACATCAGCAGAGAAAACAGACCCAATGATAATCGCATGCATGTCTGTGTCAGACTGGTTCACCAAACACGCAGTAATTGCATTACATTAATATCACAGGACTCGACCTCCTCCTCATTTACATTCGGGTGGGCGTTTTTCAGGTGCCCTTCATGTTATTTTCCTCAAGTCTTTAGTAAAATATACGAGGGAGGGTCACACTGTAAACATGTAATAGTGACGAGAGCTGCGGGTGGGATTTGCAACAAGTCATCCCCTCCAAACCTGAATGTGAATGAGGAAGAGGCCATCAACTCTTTCTCTTCCTCCTCCTCCTCCTCCTCCTCCTCCTCCTCCTCCTCCTCCTCCTCTCCCTGCTGCTGAAAACAAACATCTGCAGATTTCTGTTTCAGCTCCTCGTCCTCGTAACTAAAACCTGTGTGATCGACATTGTCTTCCTCTCCTTTGTCGTCTTCTGTGTCTTCATCTTTTTCCTCGTCCTCCTCCTAATCTTCTTTGTCCTCCTCTGTCGGGTCCTCTTCTTCCTCTCCTTCCTCTTTGTCATCTTCGCTCTCCATCTTCATCCATCTTTGCGTCCCCCTCTCTTCCTCTCGCTTCAACGCTGTTTGAGTGGCCGTGGTTCTGTCTCCAGATGTTACAGTTAACGTTAACCTGATCAGAATCAGAATCAGAGTCTGGACTAATGCCACAGAGTCAAACAACTTTGTCTTTGTGACAAATTTGTTTTGCAGTTGGAAGTAAAAACTAACAAATGAGCTGCACCAGATAATTAATGCTAAATAATGTCTGCACACAAAATATAGAATAGAGTCTGCCTTTAGCAGTAAAGTGGTCAGTATAGTGGAGGTAATGTAAATATGAATATGAACTGAAATATGATGATAGATAGATAGATAGATAGATAGATAGATAGATAGATAGATAGATAGATAGATAGATAGATAGATAGATAGATAGATAGATAGATAGATAGATAGATAGATAGATAGATAGATAGATAGATAGATGGATAGATGGATAGATGGATAGATGGATAGATAGATAGATAGATAGATAGATAGATAGATAGATAGATAGATAGATAGATAGATAGATAGATAGATAGATAGATAGATAGATAGATAGATAGATAGATAGATAGATAGATAGATAGATAGATAGATAGATAGATAGATAGATAGATAGATGATGTCATGCCTCTGAGGCTCTGCAGAGGGAGGCAGTAACAGGTAGAACAACCGACCTGCAGTCACACCTCATCCCCTCAGTCGTCCTCCTACGGTCCGTCACTCTGGAAGCGTCTGCTGCACCAGGATAGATGGAGAGTTCAACATCCGCTCAGCAAAATAGAAACATGACAACTAGAGTGTGAGTTTGAGCTGCACAGACGTGAGAGGAGGTGGAGGGGAGGTTTAATGATGAACCTGTCTGTCTGCCTGTCTGCCTGCCTGTCTGTCTGTCTGCCTGTCTGTCTGTCTGTCTGTCTGTCTGCCTGTCTGTCTGTCTGCCTGTCTGTCTGCCTGTCTGTCTGCCTGTCTGTCTGTCTGTCTGCAACTTCAACAAAGTGAGAAGGCTGAATCCCTGTGCTATCTAATATGAATTCTACAGATAAACATGAAACCATACCAATAGGAAATACAACAACACACTGCACAGCAGTTCTGCAGCACGATGCTACATATCAGACAGTAAAATAACACAAGTAAGATTATTGTGCATAAAATACTTGGTTACATTGTTATCGACATAAGTGGGATGGACAGGTCAGATTCAGATGTCTCCCATGCGGTTTGGACGGTTGCAGATTGATTCACATACTAACAGAACAGGACTGAGCAGGAATGCATTTACGTGTTTTTACATTTAACTCCTCGGCAAGTGTGAGCGCACTGTGAGTCGTGCAGCTGTGGTGTGATGCATTGCCTCTTTAAGGCAGACAATCTGAAGAGAGAGAGAGGGTGAGAGAGTGGGAGAGAGAGAGAGGGAGAGAGAGAGAGGGAGAGAGGGTGTTGGGGGAGAAGAGAGAGAAGTGAGAGCCAATAAGAGGCAGTGGGTGCAGACACACTCTGTTTGTGACACCTTGTGGTGGAGAGTGTGGGGGTGGCAGAGATGATGGAGAGAGAGGGGGCAACCATTGGGTAGAGAGAGAGAGGGAGAGAGAGTGAGAGAGAGAGAGAGAGAGAGGGGAGGGAGGGAGAGATCAAAGCAGAGAAAGAGAACGAGGAGGAGAGAGGAGGATGCGAGATAGCAGCTCAGCAGAGAGAGTGAGCGCCCCGGCTGTTTGCTCCTCTCTTCCTCAGAGCCTGTTATCTTCTCTCTGTGTGACTCATGGAAGTGGTTTAGGTGAGTGGAGCCACACACACACACACACACACACACACACACACACACACACAGAGGGCGGTGTGTGTGTGCGTCTGCTCCGTGGGCAGGTGAGCATCTGTGTGCATGGTCTCCTCCACCAGAGAACTTCTGCAGAGTTTGAGCAGCGCTGCTCTGGGAGCCTGAGCTGAGGGAGCGTGAGAAGCTGTGAAGCTGCAGATCTTCTGACAGCCTGAGCAGCGTCTACTGTCTGGGTATTGACAGGCGGCTGCAGAGGGACTCAGGGCTGGAGGAGGAGGAGGAGGAGGAGGAGGAGGAGGAGGAGGAGGAGGAGGAGATGAGTCAAATCTGAGCCCCGGGGACCGGAGAGAGGAGCAGCATCACTGGTGATCATCCTAAATCTATTCCAGAGAAGCAGAGAAGAGAGTAGAGAGATAATCCTGCGTGAGGCTGCTTTCTTTCTGCTTGCTTTTCTGTGTTTGTCCAGATTGAGTGTGTGTGTGTGTGTGTGTGTGTGTGTGTGTGTGTGTGTGTGTGTGTGTGTGTGTGTGTGTGTGTGTGTGTGTGTGTGTGTGTGTGTGTTGGGGGCGTCCCAGCCCATCACTCTCCAGTCTGTGGGTTTGTCCCCTGCTCAGAGGTCTGTGGCTCCGCTGAGCTCTCGGCGTGTGGCTCAAACCCACGAGGTGGGAACAAGCTGCCTCCGTCTCTCAGCGGGATGAGAGTGATTTACTGCCGCTCCCATCAGCCCGGCTGTGTTTGGCTGGGTTTGACCTGTAATGCTGCCTAATGGCATCATATGTCACGCTGTGAGAGGACACCGTCCAACAGGACGCTGAGGCGGCCGCGTCCAGACGTGATGTGACGTGGTTATTGATGTTGGTTCTCGTCCTGACCCCCATCACCACCACTACCACCAGAGGTGCCGGACAGGAAGGAATGGAGCTCTTAAAATTAGAAATTACATTTATCGTGGGCTGGATTTACCGGCAGTGAGGACCTCCATCACTCTCGCTCTGTAAAGGACAACTCCAGAGGATATTTTTATCTGTGTTGGCCGGCCCACAAAACCGTGATTGAATGTGGGGACTATTAGGGTCATCTCCTCCGGATCGATGCCGGCTCCTCTGTCCGGTTCCTCGGTTTCCCTGCAGCTCATCGACTCGGCGGCCGCTCCTTACCTGCGTCAACCTCGGTTGTGATTGGAATAGATTTTATACGGAGGAATCGATAGAGCAACACAGCGTTTACCTGGGCCGACCTCGTTCCCGAGCTGTGAGGAGAGAGGAAGCGTCCCCGACGTGTTCTTAGATTCACTTTATGGATGTTTTTCTCGCGCTCGGCTCCAGCTCCTCAGATTCCTCAACAGCCCAGCGAGCTTCGCTCAGACCGAAGGCGTGGTATTAATGTTTCAGCGCGAGGAGAAGTAGCTCACGCTGCAGGATCAATACGCTGAAACAATGTCAGAGCAAAACAAAGCTGCCAGTAAACACAGCTAACAACCAGCGCCGAGGCTGTTCCGCTTCCTTAATGTTGGAACAATCGAGTGAGAACTGAAAGGAAAAGGAAAACCATCTCAGGGACAGATTCATAACTCCCTCTCTATCAATAATCTGCTCTCTCCGCTTTCTGCATTCACCAAAGACTGTGCAGAGAAAGTGAGTTTGAGGAGGATAAGACACATTTGGGGGTGACACAGTAGATGGTGGTTAGCACTCTCACCTCCGGGGTTTTGAACTGGGGCTCAGACCGTGTCTGCATGGGAGCATGCATGTCTCTAAAGTGTCCCTAGATGCCTGTAGCAATTATTATTACAACAGGGCAGGTGTTGATATTTTAGCCTCTTTCTTCCTAAACTGAACTTTCTAAACCAAACTCTGTCAAGCAGCAAAAATCAATAAGATTCGTCCTCATTAGAAGAGACGTGGTCGCACACTGAAATCTGATCGATCCGGTTGTGAATCTTCAGACCAATCAGGGTTCAGAGTCTCAGTAAAAACCACGTCTCAGGTGGTGATGTTCTCCTCACAATCAGGCCTCAGCAGGGAAGACAAACAGAAACACGCTCAAAGGCCTCGATTCACATGACAATAGATAACAGAAAGTAAAAGGCGAGCGCGTCCTTCGACCGTCTGTCCCGTTTTCATCTTAAAGTGTGGAGAATGTGGAGGGTGGGAGAGCAGGCGAGGGAAGCCGCCTTCTGTTCGCACCACAGTTTACTCTGTGATGAAGGCTGCAGCTCGGCGTCCGGCCCCGGCTGCTGTTGTTGTGAGGACAAACACAGCATCAGGTTGGGAGGATCCCAGCGACAAGCAGATGCTGCGTCTGGCTAATCAGGTGCATCCGTGGCTGCAGGCTCGCGTTGGCAACGCCTCCTCAGTGACTCACTACACACGCTCTTATTTTGGAGGGTTTGATGGATAAATGTACACAAGACTGAGCATTTTCGGACATTTCATGCTGCTTTTTTGTGCTGTCTTGTGACAGATTTCTTGCAGTTTTTTAAGAGTTTTTATTCACACTTTATTAAAGGAGAGATGCTGTAAAAAGTTCACACAGCGTGCTGCAGGGAGAGCCAGCGGGCTGCCGTGATTAGTGACAGGGGGAGAATAACAATCAGGCCTGATTGGACAAAGAGACAAAAATGGACTGATATGAGTGAAACCTGTTTAGTTGGATGATGCAGATTCAGAATTTCAAGATTTTTTGGGTTTGTTTGAGGACAAAAAGATGCTACGATGTGGCACAGCATTGCATGACTGCCTCTTTTGCCTAGAGGTGGATTCTTATCTATCTTAGTATTATATTTACTCTTTTCTTTTATATACTATTCCTATCTTTACATTGTATGTAGGTTACATGTTTGTGAACTGACAATAAAGATCCTTTGAATCCTTGAGTCCTTAAATGCTATAAATACTGACGTACTCATTGTTCGACACATTATGAAACATTTCATACAAATACTCAAATATACACTACACACTGTATACTGTATCTATACATTGTATACTACACTATGCTGAGGGTGGAGCTCTTTTCTACCCAGACTCAGACGTAGTTTTTGTGGCTGGTTTTATGTAATTCTACATCCGGTCCGT
The DNA here is from genome assembly GCA_029224185.1 of Karalla daura. Taxonomy (NCBI): domain Eukaryota; kingdom Metazoa; phylum Chordata; class Actinopteri; order Chaetodontiformes; family Leiognathidae; genus Karalla; species Karalla daura. The sequence goes on from CM055196.1 coordinate 25,128,096, forward strand.
CCTGTCATCATGGTCTTTATTTCTGTGTTTTTCTCTTTCAGTTCGTCTCATTTTTCCGATCGAGGATCGATGAAATTCCTCAGAGCGTTCCCACATCCGACCTCCGACCCGACCGCACCAGCAGGCAGGTAAGACGCCGCCTCGTCTCCGGACCTTTCCACGGCATCTCGCGTCACGTTGAGCTGCCTGCACGGTGTGATCAGCAGCTGCAGAACATTAGCAAAACTTTCCTTCGTTTCCATCGTCACCACAATCAAATGTGAAAGGTCTCTGCTGAAATCTTTTGTAAAATCTCTGAACTTCTGCTCTAAATTGATGATTCATGCACCACAATGTGAAGAGAAAGCAGCAGGGAGAGTCTCTGCGTGGCTCTGATCAGACTCAGGTAGAAGAAACAAACAGTTTGAGCTCCTCACGGCGCTCTGCGTCTCGCAGCCTCATGCATTATTCCTTCAGCTGAGCTGGCTTCATCTAAATGACAGAAACTTCAACAATTAAAAAGTTTCCCTTGGTTTGGTTCATGGATCTGCCGTGGAGAGGCTCTGGAGAACACGTGCATTAAAGATTCATCTAAACATCTGCTCCTGGCTCAGGACAGCATGTGTTCCCGAGCCAAAGGGAAAACCAACAGAGAGGCAGGAGACGCAGCGAGGGAGAGTGCTTCTGTCTCGCTGACATCAGTTTCACTTCAATCCTGTTGTGATTTTTTGGCCCCGTTCTTCAAATCCAAACTCTGAGACCAGTCAACTTCAGCTTCAACTCCATCTACATCAGTTCATGTCAGTGTTATCGCAACAATTCTCCACATAGACCAAGTCCAGAGGCCCTGTGCAGAGATGCTGAATGAGGCTATGAAAACATTCCAGAAAAATGTCAGAAAAATGCCACACAGAAACAAAGCAGTTCTACAGCAAGTGATCACATTCAGCTCACACACACACACACACACACACACACACACACACACACGCATGCTGTCAAGGCCATCACTAACAGTTCTGACTTGTTGTTGTTGGACTCTCAGTTTCAGTTTTCCTGCCAAACAAGAGACGATTTATCTTCTGCCAACAAAGACTCACTAACTATGTTTAATGTTGTTTATTTCCCGTTTCAAATGTGGGAACTTGTCTGCAGTACACACACACACACACACACACACACAGACACACACACACACACACACGCACTCAGCTGGCCCCTCCTGCTTATCTCAGGTCACAGGTGAGATCCAGTCACACCACAGTTTCCAGTGTCCAGAGATGGGAAGATGCTAACGCTAACTCTTAATGCTACGTCTCTGCCCCTAATGCGACAGTGAATCTGAATGAATGGATCGATGAATTGAAAGTCAAAGGTGAACTCACAACCAGAGCTGTGGGAGCTCCCAGCGCAGTATGTTTTTGTATGACAGCAGGACGTAGCTTTACGTACCTGACGGCTCCCAGCTCCACGTCACCTGTCGAGTGGCAGACGTCCACAAAACTGCAGACGTGAAAAATGAAACTGAAAGGTTGATTTTGGAGAGGTTTGGCTTCGAGACGTGCCGTGAATGAGCATAAAAGCACAGAAATCATTCAACGAACATTAAGATGCATGTCAGCGTCATTCAGTGCTGTTTTAATGCGTCTCAGTGTCAGACTGAGCTGTGGAGCTGAAGGAGGCTGTGTGTGAGACCGTGCCCAGAGTCTGAGAGAGCGAGTGAACTTTGATCTTCAAGTGCAGGAGGAGAGTCAGCGAGGAGCGCCACAGCTCCTCCACCATGTCTGTTGTCTCCGCTAGATTAGCTTCTTATTTTCTCTTGTGTTTCGCTGCCGTTTGATCTCCTTCCCTCTAACTTTCGACAAGTTAAAAGAGGAAAGCCTGCGGCCGTCCCACAAGGCTTAATTATCCCTCAGACTCATAACAACCTGGTGAGAGGGGAGACCGTGATGAGAGCGGGAATAAGAGGAGATAGAGATGGTTGGATTAATGCAGATTGCCAGATTTTACCTGGACTCTGATCAAAAGCCCGTGTTGGCAGGCGGAGCACATAATTCTCTGCATTTGTCTCGTTGGAGCCAGAAACTTCTGGAGCCGAGGAGCTCAGCTGGAGAGACAGGACGGAGACATGTGAAGACGTGTCCCGCCCAGGGCCCACCTCTACAGCTGGGGGTACTTCAGCATCCACTTCTATAAAATATAGAACTAAATCAAGTCCATTCTTATATTCATTTTCTCTCGTGCGGTTCGATTTTGTAGAGGTCTTTCTTTCCAAGCTCAAATTTCCCAAGTTCAAGGATATTTTAGCATTTTGTGTCAGTGAATAAGACAAAAGACACGTCACAAATATTCCCCAATTTACACATACTAGACGGAGAGTGCAGCTTTGATGTTTGGGCTCCTTATTTTTCCTCATTTGGAACATTAGAGTTTTTTATCTGACCTCGACGGCCCCTGGAAGCAGCAGAGGAGAAGCTGCTCAGAGAGAAAGGCGTGAGGAGCAGAGCAGGAGACGCTCCTCAGAGAGACAGGAGTCACTCGGTCATGAAGTCTCACAGACGCACGATAAATCACAATCCTGGAAATGAGAACCTCGTCTGTGTCCCCGTGGAGGTTAGAACACGTCAACACTCAGACTGGAGGTGATCCGTCCTGCGTCTGCTGGATCCTGAACACTGAGCTGGTCTGAGGAGCAGGAGGAGCAGGAGGAGCAGGAGGAGCAGCTGACAGCTCTGGTCTGCTCCCACTAGGACAATAGTTATGATAATAATAATCTGCAGGTATCACAGTGGAGATGATGCTCTGAGGCTGGAGGTTCACAGGAAACCAGTGTCTCCTCCTCCTCCTCCTTCTTTCACTCCTCCTCTTTTCCACCTCCTATTAATCCTCTCCTCCTCCTCTTACTCCCTCTTTCTCCTCCTCTCTCCTGCTCCTCCTCTTTCTCTCCCCTCCCCTCTCCTCCTCCCTCCTGCTCCTCCTCTGAAGGTTAACCTTTCGAGCTGCTGTGAGATGATGATGTATGATGATATCAGATCTGAGAGGAGGGGAGCTGAGTGTCCTTGTCTAATGATTCAAATATCTATTTTCACCTTGTTGGGAGAAGTAATTATGACAGAGTCACGTGTGGCCGGGAGAGGACGAGTGTCCGGGCTGGAAGCCTCCATCCATCTGTCCGGGTGGTGTTGTTGTTGGGAGGTTGGATGAAACGTTCTCAGCTCCAGCAGGAGGAGGGAGCGCAGCGCGGCCTCATGTTTAGTGATGAGATGTTTGTTTAGACAGAATTAAAGCTGTTTTTGTTCCACTGTGAGGGCACCAGGGATTAGACAGTAATCTGGGATGTTTTTTATTGGTTATTGATTCATAGGAAATCTAGGGACACGTTGCATAGAGCTGCATCCTAACAGGAAGATCAGACATAGATTTTATAGAAATCTTCTATATTTTGAAGCTGATTGGAGACTGATGCTAATAGTGTGAGCAGATCCTCGTGACAAGATAAGTGATGAATGGATGAAATCTCAGAAAAAGCAAAGCGGAGCTCCTGAAGGCTTAGAAACACATCGACATTCAGTGTTGACATTTTCTGGGCCACTCTGACTCAACATCGTTTCATTTTAACTCTTACGCTGTTAAATCAGCAGCAAACACACAAAGTATCAACTGTAAAATGCATAAACTCTGTAACCTGATCTATAGTATTGTTTGTTAATGTTTTCTTTATATATTATTCATTACTTTCACTTTCACTGTGTCCATCAATACAATAACCAACACCAATACTGTCATTACAATAATGACATCATCATTAAGTATTGATGGTCTGTGAGCGGTCACATCCCAGCCCCACAGCTCCACAGTAATAAATGATAAGTGCTGATGTTATGCTACATAACGAGCACTAACCGGCTCGGAACGGTCCAGTAATGGTGGACTGTGTCATCGCTGTGAAGCAGAAGGACAATCAGATGTGAGATCATCAATCCTCCTGCCATCAGCGACCTGTCGGAGCGTGAAGAGCACGCGAGTCAAACCCCCGACGCTCCCGCTCCGTCCCCTGTCCTTCAGTCATCAGAGAGAGAGACGCTCCTCGTCTCCGACGCAGCCCAGACACATCCATCCCTCCTCCTGAGACACCTCCAGAGGCCCGCTCAGACCTCCAGGGTCCAGCGAGTGTGAGAACCTGAGCCGAGCAGGTCTGCACGGTGCTACCAGCTCCTCTTACCAGAGGAACGGCTCGTCAGAACATCTGTCTGTGGGCTCGCTGCTTGGGGCGGAGCATCATGTCACACCTGTGTGTCCCTGTGTCTTCTCTGGTTCATGTGTCTCTTTGTACTGTACTCACTTCCTCTTTGGAATGTACTTGCATAGATTTTTATCATGGTTTTTCACCAGTCATACTGTAGCTGGCCATCATGGCCAAAAACGCCTGGGGACTTGTCCAGCGGTCTCACGTATGCTAAGCTACAGGACGGAGCAGTGTTTCCCTGTCCCTGTGTCTCTGTCTGATTCTGGGTGTTTTGCCTTGTTCTTCCAGAGAGATAATCCTGCTGCTTCTTTTTTCAGATGAGTGTTTTTACCATCTGTGTTGTCGCCTGTTTTTGTAACCTGCCTGTTTTGTGGCCAGGGATTTCCAGTTGAATTGGTTTTGCCTTGTAAATAAAACAGACCCTTTGTTTGCTCCCTGAATCTGCCCTGAGCAATTTTCATTTGTTGCTTCCCTTCATCTCCTAGTTTCTATCTGGGGAGACAAACAGTTTCATTATCCTCTCTCTCTCTCTCTCTCTCTCTCTCTCTCTCTCTCTCTCTCTCTTCTAACTGTAGCTTACTTTAGCATTGTCAATCAGGTAAATCAAGAGGAGAATAATAATCCTCATTCACATCAACATCTAAGAGGAAGACCAACGGGTTGTTTTTCTGCTCCAGTTAGTCGGACGGTCAGGGACACATGCAGCTCTGGTTTAGGATGCCATCCTTTGTTGAGGCTGGGGGAGCTCCGTCGCCATGGTTACGGTTATGAATACATGTTCGCCGCCCGCGGACGCTCAACCTTTGTGTGAGAGCAGCAGAGCGACTCTGGACTCAGGCTGCGGTCTGTGCTGGTGAACAGCTGGATACAGATGTGACCTCTGGAGAAGTTACGCAGCTTCATGCTGTCTGTAAATGTTTGTTTGCGTTTTCAACATGTTGAACGTCTCTGTTTGTCATCTCTGATGACGTTTCTTTGGCCTTCGAGCTGCTCTGTCCCGAGTTCTCAGCCAGTAACATTCCTATTTTCTGGTGTTTTCTAGTCTTGCTTGGAACATGTTTTTACTCAGCATTCCTTCGTGATAATATGAATGTCAATCTTGGCAGAACTTTTTCAAAATGTGCAAAATTTGACTAAAAATGGGGAAATTTAGCTTCAGCTCAGATCTTGGTCATAAGCTACAGGCCTCATGTACAGTAAGGGTTGATTCACTAGACTAGGAATGGGGCTTGTTGTGAACTTTGTCCACCACCTCTTAGAGTTTCTGTGTGTGAGAAGATAAGATGAGATAAGATGTGAGCTATGTTGAAACTACTGCAGTGTTTGAGATTGTGGTGATAACAGGTCTCCTGTGAGAGCGCCACCTATGGACGACCCGCGCTCATAGTTTCCTGACAGAAGCTTTTGATCATACAAAAAAACAACTAGCAGTGTCTCAGATGTCTCAGAATCACTGACGTCTTCACACGTGAGACACTGATGTGACTGGTTATCTCTTCTACTGTCTGATGAGAGGGATTCTATTGTTGCCGGTTTTCAACTTTGCTGGTTTCCTGTGGTTGCTGGTTTTCTATTGTTGCTGGTTTTCTATGGTTTTCTATGGTTTCTATGGTTGTCAGCTGGAATCTTAAATGGTGACAATGTTCACTTCCTGTCTACTTTGTGGAAAAATGAGGTGATTGATTGAACAAAACTCCAAACTGCAATGAGGACATATTTACATACATAAACCAGTTCAGGATTAGATGTGAATTGTGTGGATGCATTAATCTTCACACCAACATCAAGTTTTATCCTCTTTAAGCTGAGAGGAGGAAGTTTAGGTTTCTGCTTCAGTTTTCCTCAGGTGTTTTTCGTTCCTCAGAGAAAAGTCAACAGACCAGACCGACAGCCGGTCTCTCAACAGCCTGAAAAGCCTTGATATGAAACCAGGCACATCGCACGTTATTATCTCAGAAAATGAGATTTGACTTCACCGTCTGCAAGCCTGGAAAGGTTCAATAGATACAGTAGATGGAGGAAAACGAGGAGTATTGACTCAGAGACGAACGTGAGGATTGATCTGACGAGCTGGTGTCGCTCGTTCCTCAGACTGGGAGTGAAGCAGCTTCTCCACCGGACTCAGCAAAAACACAGAAAAAATCATCTTGTCTGAAAAGAGAAACAGCCACAGAGATATGCTGCTCCCGCTGCTGCTCTCAGCCAGGAGAGACGCTCAACAAACAAAGTGAAAAATGTTTTCCTCCTCGTCCATATTTCCACTTTAAAGACGGAGGAAGACACAGAGAGGCCGACGCTCTGCTGCTATCTATCTATCTATCTATCTATCTATCTATCTATCTATCTATCTATCTATCTATCTATCTATCTATCTATCTATCTATCTATCTATCTATCTGTCTGTCCAACCCGTTCTCATCCCAACGCGTCAAATACCGACTATTTGTCACGCCCCTAAGCGTTGCATATGGACGCCAAGGGTACCCTTCCGCGTCTGTTTATTGACGCTCCGGGTTTTCCATTCACTCTCATGCAAACCCCAGCTCGGCAGGACGGGACGCTGAGAGCAGAGGCTCCAGCCAAAGCCCCTAAACGTCAAATAGAAACGCGGAGGGTAGAAATCCGCGTCCGGATTTGACGCTGCGAGTTCTGCATTGACTCTCATGCAGACCCCGGCTCGGCAGGACGGGACGCTGAGAGCAGAGGCTCCAGCCAAAGCCCCTAAACGTCAAATAGAACCGCGGAGGGTAGAAATCCGCGTCCGGATTTGACGCTGCGAGTTCTGCATTGACTCTCATGCAGACCCCGGCTCGGCAGGACGGGACGCTGAGAGCAGAGGCTCCAGCCAAAGCCCCTAAACGTCAAATAGAACCGCGGAGGGTAGAAATCCGCGTCCGGATTTGACGCTGCGAGTTCTGCATTGACTCTCATGCAGACCCCGGCTCGGCAGGACGGGACGCTGAGAGCAGAGGCTCCAGCCGTCCATTCACTCCCATAATAACCCGGTCACGCGAAGCATGACGCCGCTTACTACTGTCTCATTGAAGAACCGAGTATCCTCTGCCCGGAAGTGTTTTTCTCACTATTTTCTCACTATTTGTACACTTTGTCCCGAGAATATATCCACTGACACGTTAAACAAGGCCAAAATGTGAGATACCTGGCTAAATAACTACGTAAATAATGTGAATTTATACTAAAACAACAATGATAACAGTGGATAAATTGGATTTCAACAGACTGTTTACATTTACTTTGGACCCGCCCCCCTCACGTGTGCGGCGTGTTACCATGGAAACGAAAGGGTTGTTTCGCTTCGCATTTGTGCCGACATAATTCGCTTCCTTATAGTCTCCTTTTATTCCTTCAGTGAGTGGATATGATCTTTTGTTTGTTAGTTCTTACAAATAAACAAAAAAGCACAGGAAGTGGTTTTCAAACGTTGCTGAAGCAATTTTGACTTTGAATGCACCCTCTTCAGTCTGCGACACAAAGTGAGTGTTTACTATTTGCAGACTGAGGCAGGAATCGAAACTAAACTAATGAAGCGTCCGAGGTGTAGGGTTTCTTGAACTGCTCTTATGACTGCCAAAAACTCAGGAACTGAGACTATTGGAGAGGTAACCCCACAACTGTTTATTATGGTTTACTACGTTTTCACTCTGACACAACTCCAACTCCCAGCAGCCACCACGCCGCACTTTTTCATGACGTCATAGCCGCGCCGCACATGATAAGCTGGCTATGCAGTGTCTACTAGTTCTACACTAGTTCTAATAAATGTAAATGTTTATGATTCATAATGTACTGTGTCACATTAAATAAATATATATGTTGTAGTTATATATATTTCTTAGAAAGAGGTTTTCTGAACCCCCTGAAGCCTTAACCAAAAATGAACTACATTGCAATACACACTCATGTGCTCCGCCATTTTGTTTGTAGTCCTAATGTGTCTGAGTCAAAAGGGAGGAGGGGAGAGAAAAATACCTTCCCCTTAAAATTTCCTCCTGGTTTTTGTTTATGTTACTTGTCAGAAGGTCTTGTATTAGGATCTGCTGCCTCCAAGTTAATAGCACCTTCCTAGAGCAACTTTGCGTCCCCAAGGGCCCCCAAGGGTCTATGGAGGCAGGGCTCGGAGGATCTGTTCCAGGTCCGCTATGGGGTCTGCAGACTGAGTTTCAGGCCATTTGGTGTATTTTTGAGACCGTGGCAAGTCCTCAAAGGTGGGAAATGGCGAACGTTCAAAGCCCCGCCCTTTGAAAAGTATGGCTCCAATCAGGACCAAACCAACACATATCATCTTGTCCAGGGGCCCCCTACAACATACTAAAATGTCAGATTCACAGCACCTTTAGAAAGAGATCTCCTCCAGATTGGCCTTCAGAATCTGATGGTCTAGTTTGCTATAGCTTTTAGACCCTCTCATTGTTCAATCAGGGACTCCACATCAACACTTTGAGCTAAATGGCTGAAATTTTACTATGTTCAATAGTCGGTCAAGAGCATCCATCGTGCTGAGTTTCAGGCTCCTACTACCTCAGAAAGTGTCTGAGAGGGCCATACACAATTGAAGGACATGCCAAGGGTGACATGACAGCACCCCTCCAGCAGATGGCGCTCCATGTGACTGCCCATAACACTTATGGCAAGAACCAGCCCTCCATAGATTTTTTGAGCAATGAGGATGACATTTTAGAATGTTTATGGGGAGGTCAGAAGCAACACCGTTCAAGCAGGCCCCAAAATCTATAATAAGCTTCCAAGGTTCCTGACCACAATTTCTTCTTCTCATCAATCTTTCAATCTTCTCATCAGAGCTCAGAGATTCTCATATACCAAGTCAATATTCAAAGAAATATGTATAAACATGACATATTTCTGTCTCTCTCTGTCTGTCTCTCTCTGTGAGACGGAGAACGACCAAATAATAATAATAATAATAATCATAATCAATAATTTAATCCAGTCACTGCTGACAATGTGGATTGCACACAATTCTCTATTTGCATATTTCACTTTCAGTAGCTGCAATTAATTCGGTGACTTTTGTAGGTCTCATGGCATAGACTTTAGATGATAAAAAATCAAATAAAAATAATGTTTAGAAATTCCATTACAGTTTGAAAATTAAATGCATTTTAATTGACGTTTACTTTACAATAATTTAAAGTCTGTATACATTTTTTTGGGGAAACCCTGACGAGACTACCTGAAGCAACGCCGTCCTTTCGTTTCCATGGTAACACGCCGCACACGTGAGGGGGGCGGGTCCAAAGTAAATGTAAACAGTCTGTTGAAATCCAATTTATCCACTGTTATCATTGTTGTTTTAGTATAAATTCACATTATTTACGTAGTTATTTAGCCAGGTATCTCACATTTTGGCCTTGTTTAACGTGTCAGTGGATATATTCTCGGGACAAAGTGTACAAATAGTGAGAAAATAGTGAGAAAAACACTTCCGGGCAGAGGATACTCGGTTCTTCAATGAGACAGTAGTAAGCGGCGTCATGCTTCGCGTGACCGGGTTATTATGGGAGTGAATGGACGGCTGGAGCCTCTGCTCTCAGCGTCCCGTCCTGCCGAGCCGGGGTCTGCATGAGAGTCAATGCAGAACTCGCAGCGTCAAATCCGGATGCGGATTTCTACCCTCCGCGGTTCTATTTGACGTTTAGGGGCTTTGGCTGGAGCCTCTGCTCTCAGCGTCCCGTCCTGCCGAGCCGGGGTCTGCATGAGAGTCAATGCAGAACTCGCAGCGTCAAATCCGGATGCGGATTTCTACCCTCCGCGGTTCTATTTGACGTTTAGGGGCTTTGGCTGGAGCCTCTGCTCTCAGCGTCCCGTCCTGCCGAGCCGGGGTCTGCATGAGAGTCAATGCAGAACTCGCAGCGTCAAATCCGGACGCGGATTTCTACCCTCCGCGGTTCTATTTGACGTTTAGGGGCTTTGGCTGGAGCCTCTGCTCTCAGCGTCCCGTCCTGCCGAGCTGGGGTTTGCATGAGAGTGAATGGAAAACCCGGAGCGTCAATAAACAGACGCGGAAGGGTACCCTTGGCGTCCATATGCAACGCTTAGGGGCGTGACAAATAGTCGGTATTTGACGCGTTGGGATGAGAACGGGTTGGTCTGTCTGTCTGTCTGTCTGTCTGTCTGTCTGTCTGTCTGTCTGTCTGTCTGTCTGTCTGTCTGTCTATCTATCTATCTATCTATCTATCTATCTATCTATCTATCTGTCTGTCTGTCTGTCTGTCTGTCTATCTATCTATCTATCTATCTATCTATCTATCTATCTATCTATCTATCTATCTATCTATCTATCTATCTATCTATCTATCTATCTATCTATATTTTGTATATTTTATTGTTTGTTTAATTGTTTTTATTGTAGCATGTTATTTTTGCCTGAAAATACAATGAAAGTTAATCTCCTCTGATAAAATTTAAGGATTTAAGAGTCTTTCTTTCTCTCTTTTCTTTCTTTGCTCGACTCTAATTCAATCTATTTAAGTCAAGTGCAGTCAAATCTAATCTGCTCCAACGTGCTCTGATTCTGTCTAATCTAACGTAATCCAGCTCAGTCCACTTCACTTTGTGAGAAGATCAATAGTAACATTTTGGGATATTTTCTCACAATCTGCGTGTTGTGACATCACAAAGTGACAGGACTGGAAACAGCTTCTTATTTACTTCAGTAGAAATCCTGAAGATGTGTCCACTCACTGTGAGCTGTGACGTGAGTGTCTGCAGCATTTATAATTAGCAGCATGCTAAGTCCGCTAATTAGCATGTACGCAGTACAAACGCAGCTGATGTTAATGAGTTAATGCCATTAGTCCTGCAGGGCTTCCTTTTTCTTTTGCTCATAAACCAAAGTATCGGACGAACTTTAATTCTGTGTAATGATGACAGAGTTATTACAGTCGCTCCTGAGGGAGACGTTAAAATGTCATCACCATCCATCCAACAGCCTTTGAAAAGATTTTACAAAGATTTCTATCTTCTATCTTCTCTTTCTCTATCTATCTGTCTGTCTGTCTGTCTGTCTGTCTGTCTATCTATCTCTCTATCTATCTCTCTATCTATCTATCTATCTATCTATCTGAGGATGTTGTGATGTTGGAGACAGGAGTGCAGTTAGAGAAACTCTGAGGCGATGAGAGACTGGAGTGTTAGTCATCAAATGACGGTTATTTACATCAAGCCGGGATATTAGAGAGCGCGGGAGTGGGCCGAGCTCGAGACGGAGCTGGAACAGGACGCCTTCCAAGAACGAGTCGGCCTCTCGCTCGTCTGATTGATGAGTATTCTGGGAAACATCATCCTGAACGCGCGGTGATCTCCGGAGGATTTATTAGCATCCCATTATGTTCATCGTATAGTAGCAGCTCTCCCTCTCCGCTCTTGGCAGCAGCACCTGAGTAATGATGGTTTTTGTTGCTCCGCTCTCAGGCTACACTCTCGACACGGGCTCCCGGGCTCCGCTCCAGAAGCTCCTGCTCCGCTCTTCTCTTTCTGGTGGATCACTTGTTGGTGCCTCGGCTGGGACGTAATGACCTGATATCAACAAGAGCTGACGGAAACATCAGGAAGAAAAGTATTTGCACTGTAGTGTTTGTAATGCGCCTGCTGCAGCAAAATAATCTGCTATACAGGTAGCGAGCTGAAATTAGATAGGTAGTAAAACTATTCCATGATATCTATATATCCACCCATCCATCCATCCATCCATCCATCCATCCATCCATCCATCCATCCATCCATCCATCCATCCATCCATCCATCCATCAGGGAAATGTTGACATTAGAATGAGCTGTCAGTCCATGGCGGTTCATCTTCGACCTACTTCCTGTGGTGGGGAGGCTACTTCCTGAGGCTGCAGAGGTGCAGGAGCCCTGCTGTTCAGATGATCCAGCTCGTCCTGACTTCTTCTATCGATGCCGCCCGAGGTCGGGAGGCAAAGCGCGCAGTCAGCGTTGGTTTCCTCCAGCGATCCTTCCTCTACCTGTAGATGTGCTCTGTGTGCTTCAGCCCACTGGGACCATGTGTGAGGGCGACCTGACTTCACTCCCAACATCAAACCTGTGTGTGTGTGTGTGTGTGTGTGTGTGTGTGTGTGTGTGTGTGTGTGTGTGTGTGTGTGTGTGTGTATGTGTGTGTGTGTGTGTGTGTGTGTGTGTGTGTGTGTGTGTGGCACCGACTCCAGTGCTGAGGCAGCCCTGCACAGAAACACATAGAAAATATATGTCCAACACTCAGATACAGGACTGGAGGTCGATGTTCAAACACATTCATCCAAGTGTTTTTGTCATAAATCCCAATGGAAGCGGATGGATGGATGGATGGATGGATGGATGGATGGATGGATGGATGGATGGATGGATGGATGGATGGATGGATGGATGGATGGATGATGGATGGATGTACAGTTTGATGTATGGAGGCAAGGTTGGATGATAAATGGAAGGATAAATTAGTGGATGGATGGATGGATGGATGGATGATGGATAGATTCAAACAGATTCTCTTCCTCCTCCTCCTCCTCCTCCTCCTCCTCCTCCTCCTCCTCCTCTCCATCCTCTCCTCATCTTGATGCCACTCTTATTGCCACCGAGCTCACACTGATGTTTCCATTGCACTGTTACCATGGAGACCAGCATCACCCCCCGCCTCCTGTATCCATCACATCCCTACAGTAACCCCCCGCTTCCCAAACATGCACCTCCAAAAAAGAAAAGAAAAACAGAAGAAGAAGAAAAAGAAGAAGAGGAAGAGGAAGAAGAAGAAGCCCTGCAGCCTGCGCTCTGTGAGCTGGGAGAAGACGTGAGGCGCTTTGAGAATCCGTAATGATCCGTATCTTCCCTCTCAGCCAGTTTTCATTTCAGGTGTAAACCTCACTTCTCCCCCTGTGGGCTGGGAGAGGGGGGGGTGGAAGGGGGGGGGGGAGGGGGGAGGGGAGGGGGGGGTGTTTAACATTTATGCAGCTCTGTGTCGTCCACGTCCACAGTGACAAATAGCGAGTGTCTCACCTTGGGCCGTGGTTGACTCCACTCAGGAGGGAACGTCTGTTATTGAAAATATGGTTCAGACGGGCTCGACTGTCTGACCCCCCCCCCCCCCCCCACACACACACACACATTCCCCCACCCGGCCCTGTTGCCCCACAGCGAGCAAAATGCAATAACAGAAGAATTGATTACGTGGAGCGGAGAGAGCAGCACTCTGGCGCTCACAGAAAATGTGTTTACTGTAGTCGCTCTCGCTCTCTCTCTAAATGCCAAGAATCCGCTCTGGGCAGACGCTCCTCTGCCCCATGAATGATTAATGAGTCGGAGAGGCTGCATCATCGGCCTCACAAACACGTCTCCACCCAGGTAGAGCTGCAGCCTGGCAGGACAGTCGCACCGTCAGGCCTGGAAACACACGCTCCCCGCTTCAAACCTGGCAACCCGGAGGGGGAGGGGGGGGGGGGGGGGGGGGGGACAGACCCCGGGCCCCCGGGAACAGACGCAGGCCGATGCTGAAGTGGAGCTTTTATTGTGCAGAAACATCTCAGAGAGAAGTGGCCGTTTTGTTCCTCTCTGAGACGTACAGTACTCTCTCTCTCTGTCTCTCTCTCTCTCTCTCTCTCTCTCCCCCATCTCTCTCTCCCCCTCTCTCTCTCTCCCCCCTCTCTCTCTCTCTCTCTCTCTCTCTCTCTGTCTCTCTCTCTCTCTCTCTCTCTCTCTCTCTCTCCCTCTCTCTCTCCCCCTCTCTCTCTCCCCCCCCCCCCCTCTCTCTCTCTCTCTCTCTCTCTCTCTCTCTCTCTGATTGTAGAGAAAGTTCTGGAGACTTTTACTGTGTTTTTTGTGGGTGAAACGAGGCAGAGTGGAGCCTGCTGGTCTCGTGGCCTGTAGCTGTGCATTATAAACTCTTTAATCACTCGCAGTGATTTTACATTAACTACGGCCCGGCTGATTAATATCTCATCTTCACTCCATAACTCTGACTCTTCCTCAGCGCGGGGAGACGTGTCCGTGCTACACTGCTCTAGAGGCAGAACATACAGAGCAGGATGTTCAGGGAAACCTTTACTCCACCGTCACTTTCAGATGAGAAAGCAAAACAAATATTCATTTCTAGCTGGATTCTTCCTTTTTGATCTGTTCTATCTTCGTCACCTTGAGTCTCTCCTTCATTCATGTGTTGTCACTTCTGCACATGTAGGTGAACAGACGTAACGTGAAAGCATGGACCTTCATTCTCCAGCGTTCTTCACTGTCTGAGCTTCTATTTCTGACACGTTACCACAGCAGCATGAGGGAGAGACAGAAACAAGACCTCCTCCTCTTCCTCCTCTTCCTCCTTCCTCCACAGCAGGCAACAACTCGCAGCGTGTCTCTGACATATAAACAAGCTGCCACGTCTGTCAGGAGCCGGCTGCAGCACAGCGTAGTGGAGCCGCGGAGCGAAGCAGCCGCTGCCTCTCTCCTGCTGACGGCTCCGGCTGGGCCGCTCACGCTGCTCTCCACAACCTTTGTCTGAACGACGTGACACCAGGGTTCACAGGTCGTGGTTCAGGTGCAACAGACCGCAGAGCTGAGGCAGGCGGGCGTACGAGCTCCTGTTCAACTCAACTCACAGAACTTTATTTGTCCACAGGGACAAATGGAATAAACCTGAGCAGGCTGATTCATAAAGTGGGAGTGTAGAGCTGGTTCTGTTCTATGAGAGGCTGAAAACCTCCGAACAGTCAGACAAGCTGCAGGAATCCTGCCTGGAAGCGGCCCGGACACTCAGGCAGCCACGCCCCCCCCCCCCCCACCGCTCTCAGACAACGATTCACAACGATTCACACAGAAACAGTCACCACCTGTTGCACCTGTTCTGGAGGCCCGTCCTCAGTTCTACTCAGCATCAGTTTTATCTTTTTAACAAATGTGGAATAAGTGTTAAAAACATTTAGAATAATTCATTGAAATGTTCTTATCAAGTAGGATCAAGGATTTTTGATAACGTGAAAATGTGATTTCAACATCTGTATCTATTTCTTCACAACGTGTCCAAAACTTCAAAATAACAATTGTATCGACGTCAACATGTTCAAACGTTCATTTACGTCTGTAGGTTGATAACTTCATATACTTTTTTCATGTTCTAACTTGGAATAGGAGAGAGTTAAACATAAACCCTCGAGACATTTTCATCCTGAGGACAGAAACGTCTCATGTGTCTGATGTTGATCGCAGCTTCTGAGGGTTCAACGTTTCTTCAGGAGACGTCTCTCTCTCTCTGCTACTCTGCAGGCAGATGCTTGAGTGTTGTTGCAGTTTGTTAGCGATGAATGAAACAAGCCCGAGTTGCTCCAAAACGATCCCTTTGAAATATAATAAATGATGTAAAAAATAATGAGAGTGAAGCGTGTTTGCGCCCGTGGCGCTGCGAACACGCTGACAACCTCTGCTTCAGTAGCTTCACATCACTGGAACAAACTGTTTCCAGACGGACCATGAATATTTCATCTTTAGGATGAAGTGATCGATGCTGGAGCGTGTGTCGGAGCCTCTGACGGGAGGCTGAATGAAACCAGCCCCCTCCCCCCGCACACACACACACACACACACACACAGCCCCCCCCCCCCCCCAGGCCTGAGCCGCGTTGTTGTCCTGGTGGGGGAATCAGCCTGTTCACGTCTGGATTCTTTTCTGTGCTTCAAAACAGTTTTTATAGCTTCAAAACATCAAAACTGCCATCAAAGTTAAAGGACAAATGTGCAAAAGCGCCAAAGTTTATTGATCCTCTGAAAACACTGTCGCGTCCTTCAGGATTAATAGGACGCATTGATTGTTCATCAGCTGCTGCCAGGACATGGAAACGTGTCACGACTTGTTTTTTGTGTTGGTCTTCCCTGCTCTTCTAACTGAATCAGATCACGAGATGTAACTTTGGATTTACATGTTAATTTACTAAACGAGGAGTTGTCTCCGCATGATGGAGGTCCAGAGCGTTGGAACATTTACCGATCGCTGAAACTTATTAGATCATTAACAGCAGGACTGACTTCGCTGGAAATGGTTCACGCAATTAAAGCAGATTTTTATTGAGGTTTAATTTTCATAGCTGGCTTATTATTATCATCACACCCTCACCCACTGGGAGCCCCCAGTTCTACTCACACCCACTGGTCAGATCCAATACCTCCTCTGCTGCTCTCAATCAGCCAAGAGAACAAAGAACATTATTTTGGCACTAAAAATATGGTGCTAGCCTGGATTTGTTGAGCCACAACTGAGTAAATAAATCATCGAGGAAGGAATAAATAATGGCTGGAAACGCTGAAAAAGCAGCATAACCTGCTATCTGCTCTCCAGGCCTCAGCAGCGCCGCCTCAGTCAGGTAAAGGAGGAGCAGCCTCGTCACGTAGACACTTTGAAAGACTTTGGTTTGTCTTTCTGATGTGAGGCTTCAGCGGATCCGGTCCTGCTGTGGATTCAGTTCTCTATCTGTGACCCGCTCCACATCACAGCCCTCTTCCTCCTGTCTCAGAGAAGCGACAGGGAAAGGTCTGGACGAGCTGCGGAGTTAAATAACAGGCTGATGGGAGCTGTGATGCTGCAGAGTGTGACTGAGCACCTGAAAACCAACAAGCTGCGGGCGCGTCTCCTCCCCAGCTGCATCCCCTCAGACCCTCCCAGGGCTTTTCTCACTCCGACCTGGCAACCCGCTCTGGGTCGTTCCCACTCGCTGCTACAAAGCAGGCGTTGTGTGCGTCGTGGAGTCGTGTTTTGATCTGCGTTTTTTGCCTGATATCAAACACTGCAACAGAAACTTGCATCATGCCTCCCCGCTGCGATTCCTTGTCTCTCCGCGGCTACAGAGGAATTTGCTGCCATCACTGAGAAGACTCATGACTTCAATTAGCCGCTTTCTTCCCTCTGTGTGCTGCTGCCTCTCCCCCAGCCCGATAGTAACCGTGTTAATGAGGGAAGAAATAACAGCTTTCATCTTTCTTTAAAGGCCCGACCCGATCGGGGAGCAGCTCTCAGCCTCATAACAACAAATCTTGTGTAGTTTCCGTGGTCGTCGTCTCACGGTAACGACACCTGGTGAGAACATTTACAGTTCAGCACGAGACGCTGCAGACGAGGAGAAGCTCTGCTCCCCTGATGCTGGGGGGAAGAAACTGGAAACAGAAAAACCAGTTTAAAATGCTCTCGGAGCAAGTTCTGTAATGAAACTCGTCTTTGGAAGTTAATAATTTGAGCGAATCCCAGAAATCCAAACAGGCGTGAGTACAGAGTCAAATCAGTTCCAGTCGACTCTTTCTGTCTCTAGTTTAGTGTAAACTCATAAAAAGTGTTCAGCAGCATCGCTTCACGTGGTTTCACTGGTGACGTGTTTCCAGAACAGCACAAAGTCTGTTTTAATTGGAGGTTATAGATTCTATCACTGAGAAATTAAAAAGCTTCAGGAGACTCCATGGTTACAGAGACATGCACAACGTGCAGCACAGCAAGCAGCTCTGATACTGAGCAGTGAAGAAAGGAGCGTGGGTTAAATACGCTCCAGGAAAAGGCCTTTAATAATGTAACTTGCACATGTTGCTAGTAATTTATGTTGTACAAACCTCCAAAATCCATACATTTGTGAGTAGAGGATCTTTTTCTTTTTCAATTTCAGAAAAAACCACAAAGAAAGACTTATGATCAAAGCCTCTCCTGGTTTTATTTCAAGCCTTCCAGCACAAAGACTTTATGGTCGATAATATTCAGACTGGCTTGAAGTTATAGATTTTATCAATGAGCAATTAAAGTAAGAAGCCCTGGGAGACACTGCAGTTACAGATATATGTACAACAGACCCCACACACAATAGAAATAAGTCACTGCTTCTCTCTCCTCCTCTCTCTGTGATGATGGAAACAGTCTGGTCAGTCAGAGGAGCAGTGTGCAAGCGAGGTGCCAGCGTGCAGCCGTGCAGCACAGGTGCAGATGTGCAGCACAGGTGCAGACGGCTGCATGTCTGCACGCGTCCCCAGCGCGTCTGCAGCCTGGCGTCCAGCAGCAGGAGGTGTCAGCGAGCAGCCGCCTCCACCTTGATGAAGAAGTAAACACATGGATGTGCAGTCAGTAAACCTCAGAAAAAGTCTCTTTCTCCTGGAAGAAATGCTGTTTACTCACAGACGATGGCACAGCTCGCTCCCTCTGAACTCCATTAACATTTCCCAGTGAGTGTGGAACCACGTAGCAGCTTTAATTCTGACTGACTCCAGAGACTCGGTCCCACTGCAACCCTTGTTAACGTTACCAAGTCAGAATCTGGCCACAGCCTTGAAATCTGGACGCTGACTTGGTGGTTTCTGAGGGTTTGCTTCAAAAAGTGTTTTTTGTATTTCCTCCTCATAAACTGAACTCCAGAGGAGCAGAGTGAGAGCAGCTCCGGATCAGCGCCTGATATTTCTGTATTTCCTCAGTGAGTCAAGTTGTTCTCACACCAATCAGATCCAGAGTGAACCAGGGGGTGATGGAGCAGATTGGCTGACATTTTGCATCTTAAAATGATTCATCTTTCTCTCTGAGGATGCTTCTTTTTCTCATTTTCACTCTGATTTCTATTTTGCCTGAATGATTCAAAGCAGCTCTAATCAGACGGGTTGTTGTCTGCGAGCCACCGACTGATGTCACAACGTGTAAAGAGGATTACCATCGACGGCTCTGTTCCTCTTATAGGTTTACAGCAGCTTTGATCCCACTGTTTAGTGTTCTCCAGCATGTGGAGTCGTTTCCAGCCACCACAGCAGCTGCTCTGACAGGCAACCTGTGAGCACAGAGCCAGATCCACTAGATCTGCTGCAGCTGCTCTGGGGTCTACCAGTTGAAACGTATAGGCGTCTGACGTGGTGCAAACAGGAGCTGTCACTGAGGGATGTAGAAACAGACATATCAGATTGTAGCTATAGATAGATAGATAGATAGATGGATGGATGGATGGATGGATGGATGGATGGATGGATGGATGGATGGATGGATGGATGGATGGATGGATAGATAGATAGATAGATAGATAGATAGATAGATAGATAGATAGATAGATAGATAGATAGATAGATAGATAGATAGATAGATAGATAGATAGATAGATAGATAGATAGATAGATAGATAGATAGATAGATAGATAGATAGATAGATAGATAGATAGATAGATAGATAGATAGATAGATAGATGGATAGATGGATCGATGGATGGATCAACATGCTATTGTCCCTAAAACAAGCCAGTAGCATTATTTTACCAGTCACCCGCATGGTTTAGACGTGTGTGATGAATCAGTGTGCTCTCCTCTTCCTCTCGTTTAGCCTGCGCTCCGTGGAGGCTACAGTGTAAACAGACTGGAGCGGCAGAAAAGGCTCAAGGTTAAAGACGACCGTTATCGCACAGAAGCGTGAATATTTTAAAAGCTCCGTCTAAAAAAAGAAAAACTGTGGAACAAACAGCCCCAAAGACGTCAACATCAGTGACACTTCATCATTAGCCTTCCTGCTGCCTGTCGCGCTGCCACACCCACGCTCTCTGACACACACACACACACACACACACACACACACACACACACGCACACACACACACAGCTCATCAGCCTCCATGTGGGTTTGTACTCTGCTGCCTGGATGTCAACAGGCAAATGAACAATAGTGTTTACCAAATGGCTTTGTTGTTCGACACACAGGCTTATTAAAATGGCATCTCATTAGAGGCCCTGAGTAGCCATTTTATAAGAGATTAATTGCACCTTTTGAGAGCGTTTTCTCCTCGTTAGTATTCCGTGTTACTTATGGATTCGCTGTGACCACAACATCCCTCCATATTCATAATCCAGCAGGCTTAGAAACGGTTGGAGAACGAGCCAAAGGCGGAGCCGTGTCGTCGAGCGGAGCCCGGCTGAATTTCAAACACGGGATTTTCTGCTCTGGATGTAAAACAGGCTCAGTGTGTTTCCTGCTAAATTAATGAACTGTCCAACGCTTAATCTTCTGGTATCCGTTCACACCATTAGTCCGACGTCCCTCCTTCCTCCTCGTACAGCGATAGGCCGCAGCTCGCAACATAACAAGCAAACGTGCCATAAACTGAGGAGTGAGACAAAGAGCTGCAGCTGCACGCAGCTGTCAGCTTCAGAGCAGTAGCTTCAGGAGATTCACACAGGAACCCCAGAGAGTGATGTATGTGCAGCACTGCCCCGAAAAACTACTGAAAACTACTGGGTCTACTTCAACAACCACTTCTACGGTTTCTCCTTCCTCTGCTTTTACTTTAGATTAGATTAGATTAAACTTTATGGAGCCGTATGGTATGTTTGTTTTTACCATTTACCATTTTTTTACCATTACTCATTCATTTCTTATGGGAATTGTTTTTGCAGGTGTTTGCTAATAACACAAAAATATATATTTTTTGTATATTAATATATAACTTACCTAGGTGCTCTTAGCAGTTACATGCCATGTGATGAATGCAGTTATATGATGAAGAAGAGGAGGAAGAAAGTGGGAAATATCTACTTGAAGTCACTAGTTTAAAGCCCTCAAAGGCTGCTGAGGTTTGCATGTTGAAGATGTGGCATTTCAGGTCACTGTACTAGTTTAAAGCACAGATGAATCTGAACCAGTGAACCAGTGAACCAGTGAACCAGTGAACCAGTGAACCAGTGACCAAGTGAACCAGTGAATGACAACATGAGTCAGTGGATGTGGTCCCAGCGTGGCTTATCACACAGTCCAGAAAAAAAAGTGCATTTAACATTTGTAGATACAAGATACAACACCATATGATGATGTGTCATAATGTATCAAAGACAGGATCAAATTTAGATGGATGATGGATGGATGGATGGATGAGGGATGGGCGGATGGACAGATGGATGGATGGATGGAAGGACAGAGACCTGATGAAGACAGCAGAGGATGGTAGAGACCAGTAAAAGTTTCCTGTTGACCATGAAGGATTTAAAACGTTTCCACACTGACACTTTAAACTGTTCCAGCAGCATCAGTCTCAGAGCAGAGCAGCTCCAGCTCCAGCTCCAGCTCCAGCTCCAGCTCCAGCTCCAGCTCGGCCTCAGGCCTGTGATCAGGCTCCTGCTGAGCGGAGCAGAGAGCAGGGACCCAGCTCTGAGGAGCAGGGGCGGTGTGTGTGTGTGTGTGTGTGCGTGTGTGTGTGTGATGAGCATGGTCTCTTCTCTCTGAGGATGGAGGACAGTAGCTGGATATCGTGTCAGACACACTGTGTGTATTGAACTATATTCACAGAGTTCCACAACACCGTGAAGTTTATAAACTCGGAGGAATTAAAAGGAGAAGCAGCCCCTGGCAGCGTCCACAGCCCCTGGCAGCGTCCACAGCCCGTCAGGCAGCTCTGAACCGACCTGAAGGCTGCGTACACGCTCTCTCATTTTCCTGCTCAATCCACGGCGGACTCTCAACTTTACAGGACGACAGAGTCTTCTCGTTCCACTGTTATTCAGGCTGCCTCTGCACAGGACACAGAGAGGAGGAAACGCTCAGAGACGTGGATCCTTGTTGCACGGCACCAGAGCTTCACAGGTCCAAACTGTACAGATCAAATGATGAAAACAGAAATACAGCAGGGAACATCACACACAGTATTTAAAAACAAAACTAACTTTTAACACTAACAATAAACTGGAGATTACAAGAGAGAGAGGATGAAAGAGAGAAAGGATGGAGATGTGGTCACTGGATTACAGACATGCGCGTGTAGCACGTCCTCCTCCTGAGGCCTGCTGAGTTCCCACCGCTCTTGTAATCAGATTACTTTTAACCACATCAGCTGCTTAGAGAACGTCGAGCTTGTGCAGCTACAAGTTTCCCATCCGTCTTCTTTATGTCCGTCTCCATTTATTCACTGCAGGTCTGTGCTGAGGACACACACACACACACACACACACACACACACACACACACACACCTTCCCTCCAGTGATCCCAGTACCGCCAACACAGCCTGAAGGACCCTCCACACCATCAGTCTCAGGACGTCACTCTGACTTATTGACTGAAGCTCTTCCTGATCAGCGGGAACACAATCTCCCAAAGTGCTGCTCAGATCAAATGTTTGTGTTTAATCCTGATCTCAGGATGAGGAAGGTTGGGAACTGGGATTGTGACTTCTCTGTTGTTGAGCTGCTGGTTCTGACTACAGTCCAGTGCTGGTGGTTTTTGTGTTTGTTGCGTGTTGTTGCTTCGTGACTCCGCTGTCCGCTGCGAGGGTTTTATGCCAAAACAGGCTGAAAACGTCGATATTGGATGATCCTGTAAAGCCCGGGATTACGCCTGCTGCTAAAGCCTTTAAAGGGGCTCTTTAGGGATTTCACATAAGATGGGTTCACTCAGTCAGCACTGCCGCTTGGTACCATTTATAACAAATTACCAGATTGCGTCGCCCTCCATTTAACGTTTGATCTTCTCTCTGCCACTGCAGTTCAGTCAAAG
Source organism: Karalla daura (assembly GCA_029224185.1). Classification (NCBI taxonomy): domain Eukaryota; kingdom Metazoa; phylum Chordata; class Actinopteri; order Chaetodontiformes; family Leiognathidae; genus Karalla; species Karalla daura. The sequence continues at coordinate 25,150,811 of CM055196.1, forward strand.
TTCAGGGTGGTGAAGGAGCAGGAAAGGAGGTGGTGGCGGTCCAGGCGGGGGCGGTCCAGGCGGGGGCGGTCCAGGTGGTGGTGGTCCAGGTGGTGGCGGTCCAGGTGGGGGCGGGGCTCCAGAGGCCGTCAGTGCCTCAGGTGGACGGAGCTGTGAGCGGGCTGGCCTCCTGAGCAGTTCTGCACTCAAGTGTCTCTTCATCTAATCAGCCACGAGCCGGAGCACTGCAGGGTCGCAGGGCAGTTTAACTTGTACTTATGAAAGCAATTTGTCCTCGAATTACAGCCGAAGCTGCCTCGGACCGGATCCTGCAAATATTAACTGCATGATAAATACTCTGAATCGTTTGACTCGTACATTCAGCTTCAGTTTTCACCTGCGTTAGTTTTCATCCAGAAGATGAATCTGCAGTCTGAGAGAGTCGGGCGCGTTCCTCTGTTAAACTTCTCTAATTCCTCAATTCTGAGCAGTTTACGTTTTAAAACAAGAGATTAGTGGACGGGACAAATGTCCTCTCGCTGCCTCCTCTGGAGAGGCAGCTGTTAATGCGCGCTAGTAAAAAATAAACCCTCCAGTGAGGAAATATGACATGTTTTAATGCAGAGCCTCATTGGCATTCCCCTCTACCTGCCATTATTTTAATGGCTCTAATCTAGAGCGACTTCAGCCGTAGAGGCAGGCGCGCCGGGCACGTGAGCTGGCAGAGAGCACAGTAAACAACAGCAAATAGACGCAACAAATGGTGCTTATTTATTCATAGACATCCCCTCATTTCCATATAAATGTACGTGACCTATAGGCGGCTTTGTTGTTAGGTTTGCAGGGAGAAAGCAAACAAAAATCGAATTTCTTCGCTGCACTTTCTGTGGCGCGGAGCACGCGCCATCCTTGCACCTTGTTAGATATTCTTTCACCGTCTCAATATCTGATTTGGCAGGCTGCTATCTCAAATGATGTTGTGTGTGGGTGTGTGCCTGAGCCTGTGTGTGTGTGTGTGTGTGTGTGTTAAGATGCCTTTCGCGAGCACTTCCATAATATTGACTCACAGCTGTCATTGTGTCTCGCTCACTCTGTCCGCTGCTTCTCAGGTGGAGACAGAAGCACAAAGCGTCTCACGTCTCTGGCAGATGGCACATCGTGTTTCCCTCCAAAATGGAACGGAGAAATGAATAAGACGCTGAATGATGAGTTGTTTACTGAGTTACTGGACACACGAGCTGAGAGTGTCCCCGTCCCCGCAGCGTCCCACCCGGGGACAGGCCGGGGTTTGTGTCCTTTCAGACGGCTGCCAAACAGAACGGAGAGCGAGCGCGTAACTCTGCTCTCACCTCCAGGACGACATGCGTAGACAGAGCCGAGGGCGGCTGGAAGCTTTGTTTCCAACAGATGTCTCTCTGACGTCTCGCTCTGTGAGCGCTGAGATGGATGAGCAGAACGATGCGTTAGCAGCGCCGCTCTGCTCCAGCCAGACGGACGCTGGAACCAGCCTCCTGTGTCCGTGCCACATCTGTCACCAAGCGGCCCCTCATCATCACGCAATTAGAAATCCATCCAGCTCTGTGATTGATGCCTCAGGCCTGCAGCTCATCATCGTTTTCATTAAAGTGGCACTAATCAATATTTTTATATTAGCAATGGATCAACTGACAGCGATGGCTCTCTCAACATCGTCTGAAGTTTCTTCGTCTTTGAGCTCCTTGAGGTTTCACTGCCCACAGCTGGAGCTGCTGGTTAATTAGTCATCAATGATAAAACTAAAATTAGTGTCAGAACACCACGGTTTGGTATCAGAGAGGAGACAGTGACTGTACCACCTTCAGCTGGTAGTTAAATGACTTCTATAATGAACGTTTTCCATCAAAAAATTAATGGAAAATATATATAAACTTTTTAATATATGAATACATAAAAAGTTGAATCACAGATTATCGAGGAAGCTTCTCAAATAAGAGCAGACGACGAGCAGCTTTGTCTTCCATGCACAGCAGCTTTTGATCCATAATGTCAACGTCTTTTCCCAGAAGTCCACAAGGATCCAACTGAAGGATTCGTCAGTCCGTGTGTCAACACTCCCATATGTCTCTATGTGCAGCTGATGACTAAATGCCTTGTTCCTGTTTGACTCCCTGCAGTGAGAGGCGTGAGCATGAGGCTAATGTGGAAATCTGTGGACAAGATGAGATGTTTGAGGAAGCGTTCCATGTTCCCCTTCCTCGGCTTCCTCATCACCTTCCTGCTCTTCTTCAACCTCTACATGGACGATGGATACGTGCTGGTGAGGCTGCTCAGCCCTTCAGTGCTGCAGGCATCCTGACCCTGTCTGTCTTTCACTTTTCAATGTGTCTGTGGTTTCAGGAGGCTGAGAAGAGACAGCTGGGAGAGACACTGATGCATCCTGCCAGCTCCGACAGATACGTCCACACGTTCAGAGATCTGTCCAATTCCTCCGGGACCATCAACGTGACGTATCGCTACCTAGCAGGAATCCCAGTGCCACGTAAAAGTATGCGTTCCACACAAAGTCTTACTAGTGCTGAGCCCTAAGCTCTTGTTCTACTGACACTCACGTGACTTCTGTTTGCAGAGTATCTCACCATTGGTTTGTCGTCTGTCAAGAGAAAAAAGGGGAATTACCTTCTGGAGACGATCAAATCCATCTTCGACCAGTCCAGCTATGAGGAACTCAAAGAGATCGTGGTGGTGGTCCACCTGGCGGACTTTGACCTGGCCTGGTGTGAGAACCTGGTGCAGGAGATCACCAGGAAGTTTGCTCACCACATCATCGCTGGACGCCTCCTGGTGATCCACACTCCAGAGGAATACTACCCGTCTCTGGACGGGCTGAAAAGGAACTACAACGACCCGGAGGACCGGGTCCGTTTCCGCTCTAAGCAGAACGTGGACTACGCCTTTCTCCTCAACTTCTGCACCAACCTGTCACACTTCTACATGATGCTGGAGGACGACGTGCGCTGCTCCAGGAACTTCCTGACGGCGCTGAAGAAGGTGATCACCTCCAGAGAAGGTTCCTACTGGGTGATGCTGGAGTTCTCCAAGCTGGGCTACATCGGGAAGCTGTACCACTCCAAAGACCTGCCACGTCTGGCTCATTTCCTCCTCATGTTCTACCAGGAGATGCCCTGCGACTGGCTCCTCATCCACTTCCGGGGCCTGCTGGCCCAGAAGGACGTGATCCGCTTCAAGCCCTCGCTCTTCCAGCACATGGGCTACTACTCTTCTTACAAGGGCGCCGAGAACAAGCTGAAGGACGACGACTTTGAGGAGGACTCCATCGACATCCCGGACAACCCCCCCGCCAGCCTGTACACCAACATCAACGTCTTTGAGAACTACGACGCCACCAAGGCCTACAGCAGCATCGTCGATGAGTACTTCTGGGGCAAGCCTCCGTGTACCGGAGACTTCTTTGTCATCATATTCAACAAATCGGCGAAAATCAGCAGAATTAAAATCGTGACGGGCACGGAGGACAGGCAGAACGACATTCTTCACCACGGAGCGCTGGAAGTAGGACAGAAGTCTGTGGACACTAAGCAGGGACGACAGTGCTCGTCCTACATCACATTAGGGGAGTTTAAAGGCGGAAGCATCGAGGTCAACAATGTGGACCACAAGATCGGCTTTGACATCGAGTGCGTACGAATAGTCATCACAGCCAGCCAGAGAGAGTGGCTCATCATCAGGACTATCAGTCTATGGACGGCACAACCTGTCAGTCAGTTCACAAAGTAACACACTCTCTGTCTGTACGTATACACAGTGTTCAGTCTGGATGCAGTTTCTGTGTGCTCATTCCGGACTTCTTCTGGGAAATATGTGTGTCTGGAATTCCAAACAATCCATATTTTCTTGGGTTGTTCAGAGATCTTCATAATGTTTTCAATATAAAGTAATAAAACAACCAGTCGATACGGTACGGAGCCTTTATACCGGCTGGATCTTCATTTTCCTGAAGAGAAAATCTGGATATAAAACTGTTGAAAATACTCCACCGTTATATTGTTTTCCTTTGTCGTAGCACATAAAGAGCAGCACCACAGAATCATTGCTTCAAAGAATTGAAATCCATTCTCATAGGTTTGCTGTTTTGAGTGCAGACAGACGTTTTTATAGCCTGGTTACAAATGTTCTGCGAGCTCCCCATAAATTTTTGTAAAATAGAGTAATAAAGTGAAATGAAATGGTAAATCAGTGTCATTATGGGCCAGTGGTTTCAGGGAGTCGTGCACGCAGGCCGAGGCGATCGATAGCTGCTGGAGGGCTCCGTGTGGCTCTGAAGAGCGGCTTCCTGCCTCTCACATTCCTCACAAGCTAAAATATATATGAAAGAGGGAAAGAATCAAGGAGCAAAGTTTTAATGGCTTCTGTCTTGATGTGATATTCTGTTAGGACTGATGAGGTGCAGCTATGAGGATGAGCCCGAGGACCTGGTGATGAGAGAACGTAATAATAATTGCATGTCCCATCTGAAGGTGAAGGGAAATAAAAAAATCCTCATGGCTATTCTTTAATGACAGCCACACATCTCCTGCACGCATGCAACAATCAACTGGAAACAGCCTGGTAATAATGACCGGATTCCTTCAAGGGAAGAGGCAATTTAACCTGGGCTGGAAATAGTTTCCCACTGCAGTCGTTATTCCATCAAAGAGGCCCAGGGGTCAGAGCGGCGTTCTGGGGATGTGATGGATTCTGTGTACAGTGTTGACAGCTGCACTGTGCTTGTCATCATCTTTAACATCCTCGCATCGACCTAATTTCCTCTTCTACACAGAGGTAGCTTTGGCTCAGACCAAAGCTTTATTCTCCTGCAACATCAACGATTCTGACTTCAACTCTAGTTTGGTGTTGTCTGCTGCCCCCTGCTGGTCTGTGAGAGGAACCAAGTCACTGAGACGCTCCTCAACAAGGAGGGAGATCTGTAACTATATGTACAACTACTTATAAAACAGTGTTATGCCTAAAAGACTCATATAACATTATTACAAAGAAAGGTTAACCCTGAGTTGATTAGGCTTGTACATTATGTACTTCCAGGTGACTGAGTGCTATAACTCCATCACAGCAGCATTATTAATAATATACTTCCAAGGAAATAACTGGCAGCAGGAGCAATAAACACTCAACACCACATAATAACTTTTACGCCCGGCCCTTGTGTTGAAACTCTTTTACCGCAGCCTTTCTCAGAGCCTGGGTTAAAGGAATGAAGTCACCTCACAAAACCAACCAAAGTAGGAAGATGAGCGGAGGACAGAGTTCTCAACCTGCGACACAACAGTAAGAACCCACACCAGGGACAAACACAATAAAGCAGAGGAGAGCAAACACAGCAACTGCAGGAGGTGAACTGTGGATGCTGGCGTCCCTCCTCCCTCCCCCCTCCCCCCTCCTCCTCCCTCCTCCCCCCTCCTCCTCCCTCCTCCCCCCTCCTCCTCCCTCCTCCCTCAGGTCTCAGGGAGTTAGAGGTGTCACTTGTGCTGCAGCAGTGTCACTGTGCTAGTCGCCTTCAGGGGTCGTGTTTGCCAGTAAGAAGCAGATGGTCTGGCTGCAGACGAAGCAAAACCCAAAATGAGTTTTCATGTGAAAAATCGACTTTCCAGCAGCGACCCGGCTCACCTGGAGTCTCCAACGCTGTTAAAGCACTCTGCTGCGTCTGGGCTCTTTCAATACATCAGCAGCCTAAGATTTATTTATCACCATCCTCCGGGGTTTTCCTTCACATTTCAGTCTGCACATATTTCTCAGTTTCTTCCTCTTTGATGTCTTCGACTTTATTCGTATATTATTATCTTCCTCATGTGCCCTGAGGTGGCCTGCGCCGCTCTCCCGCCTTCTCGCTCAATCTATTTTCCCGCTCCTTCTCATTATATTCTCTACCTCTGCGTGTTTTTCTGAACCACCTGCTGCCTCCACGATTTCCTCCAGCCATCTGCAATCGGAATCAATCTCCCATTATCTGCAACTCACATTTATATAAAGGGAAGCAGACTCTGTAGTCTCTAACTGAGAGAAAACCATGGCATGGAGAACAGCAGTCACCACAAACAGAACATATCTGGCCATATCTATTTGATAATAGCAGATTTTATGCTGTGAATCCATAGTAGCAGGCAATCATCTGCAGTAACAGACAAGAGAGATAGTAAAAAGTAGAATCAGAATCACATTTATTGCAGAGCACAAAGTAATCTATTTATCCATACATCCAACCAAGCAACTCAGCTTCTATCACCATGGCATACTCCACATGCATTGTGACTGGTTTCCTGGTGAATTTCCAGCACAAGTATTACTAGTAAAATAGAATAGAATAGAATAGAATAGAATAGAATAGAATAGAATAGAATAGACTTTATAACGACTTTATACATCCTACAATCGTACCTCTAAGCAGTGGTAGTATTGGTCATAATCATAATAGTAGTATAGTAGCAGCAGTAGTAGTAGTAGTAGTAGTAGTAGCAGTAGTAGTAGTAGTGGTAGTAGTAACAGTGCTGCAGTAGATAGTAGTAGTAGTAGTAGTAGTGGTGGTGTTAGTTAAGTGGTAGTAATCAACAAGGTGTTGCTCTAGATATCTTAATAAATATCAATTATCACAATTATATCTCGTTATCAACTTCACAGTAAGCTAACCCTAACCCCTCTTAAATATTATATATTTACATAAAAACATTTAATTAAAATTCACCCATCGGAGCGTCTCTCCAGCGGTCCGTGACGTCAGAGTGAAGCGATGACACGTCATCAGCCGGCGCCCGTGTTGTGTCAACAGAAACAGAAAGCGCTCAGCCTCCGCCTGTGACGGGGTCTGCTGAAGGAGTCAGCGGTCTGTGTGTCTGTGGGTCGCAGTATCGAGCTGTGTCTGTGTGCAGACACCGTGTGGCCTCTCCTCCTCCACCTCTGGACGGGAAACAGCTGCTGCCCGCCCCGTGTCCTCCTCAGGGTGTAGCTCTGCGGCTAAAGGTAGCGCCGAGCGACTCTGTTTGTTTACATCAGGAGTAATGAAGACTGCTCAGTCGAGCTGACGTGACAGTTGTTATTTACCACTGTTAGGCTAGTTACCTCTGCTGCATGTTGTCTGTCTGAGATCAGACTGGTAATACACCGCTGACAGTTAATAACAGCCCTGGCCTCGGCTCGGTCCCCTATCTCCACATGTTAATCCGAACCCCAACAGTGTTGACCCAATTTAAGTATTTTATTCTTTGCTGAGTAGAAGAAGCCTCCTGCAGCTAGGCTTCATGTAAGGTTTATTCAGCATGTTCCAGAGTGACAGGCCAAAGTGCTTCGCAGTCGGAGCAGATAAGGACTTTGACACCTACATTTGTTTATTCTGTCCTGAGTTTCTCAAAGGGAACCTCACACGTACATCAGTAAAATACCTACCTTTCTCGTTAACTCATATAACTTTAACTAAGCTGTCGAACCACCTGACAGTAATTCTGATGCTGTATGGCATTTACAGTTTGGTCCTACACCCAGTGATTAAATGGTCAATGGTCAGATTATGATGTATAAAAAGTGACTTTTCCGCTTCCTCTCCGTCCAGGCTCCAGAGCTGGATGACCGTTGTGCAGCTGTGGACCTGTAAGTCGTGCTGCTGCCGCCGCCATGGGCCAGCAGCTCTCAGGTCAGGCGGTGATGAACCATCTGCCTGAGAAGCTGGTCAAACACGCAGGACTCGTCCGTGACAGCAGCTACCTCACCTACGAAGAGTTTCTGGCTCGAGTGGCTGAGCTCAACGACGTGTAAGTGTGAAGTCATTAACTCTGGAAGATCAGACTGTTGCCCATGCAAACACACATTTCAGCCAACTTCCTGGTTGTTCCAACCAGGCTGAGGCGCCTTTGGAAAGGCCCCTCCATGCTCAGGACTTGAAATGATTTTGCTCTGTTGCTTCAGAGTAGACTAATCTGATTCCTCTAAACTCAAGACACGTGGCCTCGCTGCTGATCTGCAGCCAGGAGGTCCTGCAGTGAGGGAAAGTCACATGATAAAGCATGATAAAACACATTATGCTGAGTGGTGATAACAGAGAGTGTCTGTATGGAATGAAACCTTGCTTAGACGTAAGGATCAACTTCTGCTGCAGAGCTACAGATTTACATCACTTTTTCCATTATTTCACATTAAGAGTGTGTGTGTACAGTTTACTGCCACAGCTAACAGCCACCCCTCCTCTCTCAGCACGGCCAAGCTGGCTGCTGGGCAGCAGAAGCACCTGCTGTTCGAGGTGCAGCCAGGATCTGACGCCACGGCCTTGTGGAAGATGGCCGTGAGGATCCTCTGCACCAAGGTGAGAACGAGCTGGTCACTGGCCAGGAGGAGCACACGCCCACACCTGTGATTCAGGAGGAGAAACAGTGTGTGTGGAAGAGAAAGTGGAATGTAACTTTGATCTCGAAGCATTCGAGTGTGTGCAGCCCCAGAGCGATCACATACACACCAGACAGACCCTAAACGACAGCAGGCGGAACCAAAACCCGAGAACTCCCTGAGCAGCGAGTTTTATTTCTCTTTCCTGGTGTAACGCTGTGGAGAAGTCTTCCTGTCCTGGAAGACGTACCAAATATTTATTATCAGACTTCTCATGTCTCTCAACTAAAGCCACATCATGGAGGAGCTACAGTGCAAACCACTCTGTCCCTGGCTTTGTTGAATACTGACAGGTTATTACTAAACACATCCTCGCGTCCTCATTCATGTTCACATTTCAGATGTTGAGAAGAGCCTGAATGCGTATTGCACACCATAGCTGCAGCGTTTCAGTTCCCACTTTGTTCAGGAAATGGTTGATAAGCCCTGTTATGAAAGGACATGAAACCATGTGATCATTCTTATGAGTGGCAGGTGAGGCAACCAATCAGAGTAAAGTCTACATGTGGTTGCCAAAAAAGGAACCAGACCTCTACACATAGTCTGCAATCTTCCTATAGCTCAAAATAGTGCTATGAAATAGCATCTGAGACATGATAGATAGATAGATAGATAGATAGATAGATAGATAGATAGATAGATAGATAGATAGATAGATAGATAGATAGATAGATAGATAGATAGATAGATAGATAGATAGATAGATAGATAGATAGATAGATGCTTTATTGATCCCTCTGGGTCCAGTCACGGCACCATCTTGCACCTTTATATCTTGTATTGTAGCAGCATGTTTGTCCGCTCTGTGCAGTTTGTTCCCTGCGTCATGTTTGCCTCGGTCCTCTCCCAGATAAACAAAGAGAGCGGGATGGTGGAAGTGTCACGTATCATGAACCTGTACCAGTTCATCCAGCTGTACCGTGACATCACCAGCCAGGCAGCTGAGGTGCTGTCTGTAGAGGGCGCCACCGAGGGCCCGTCCGCCCAGCTGCCCTCCACCGACTCCTGTCAGGCCAGCATGTGGATGGGCAGGTACGGCACCTGCAGGGGTCACATGACCCTCTGACCTGACCTCTGTATCACTCTCTGAATGACTTTCAGCATCACCACTCCTACGCTGCCCCATTTATAGTGCTTTACAGAGGCGCGGAAATATGATGGAAACACTGGAAAATGAAATGGACTCAATCAAAGAAATAAATTATTGACATTCAAACTTAATTTAAAGTGTTAAACTGAAGTCAAAGACGAGTAGATAAAAGAATAGATCTGTTAGATCTGTTGTGTGTTTGCCTTCCTTTATTTATAAAAACCACATCCCGTGTGTGTGTGTGTGTGTGTGTGTGTGTGTGTGTGTGTGTGTGTGTGTGTGTGTGTGTGTGTGTGTGTGTGTGTGTGTGTGTGTGTGTGTGTGTGTGCAGAGTGAAGCAGCTGACTGATGAAGAGGAGTGCTGCATCTGCATGGACGGGAAGGCCGACCTCATCCTGCCCTGCGCTCACAGCTTCTGCCAGAAGTGTATTGATAAGTGGTGAGTGTGGGTCTGGCTGCAGCAGTCAGCCAGGGGCCAGGCCTCCAGCTGAGACGACGCCTCTCCCTCTCTGTGTCTGCAGGAGCGGCCAGAGCCGCAACTGCCCCATATGCCGCCTGCAGGTGACGGCGGCCAACGACTCCTGGGTCATGTCTGACTTCCCCACCGAGGACGACATGGCCGGCTACATCCTGAACCTGGCCGACGAGGCGGGCCACCCACACAGGCCTTAGGGTGCAGCGCACCCAGACCACAGCTCAGCCCAGCCCAGCCCAGTAGACGTCACCTAGACTGGACAGTGTGATCATTTAAAGCTAACATGTACCTGAAGGTAGCAGCAGCTCCCCTGCTCCCTGTCATCGTCTCTTTTACAACCAACAGATACCCCTGGATGCTCTCTGTAACCCAAGTACTGTAGCTGTGGTGCTTTGTGGGAACTGTGTGTCCTAACACATTCACTATGTGCAATATACTCAAATTAATGATAATCTATTAGCCTAACACACATAATAACCCAAAGTACCGTCATACAGGCAGCTTTAGGGGGGAGAGCAGTCACAGTGGACGAGCTGAGGTGCGTTTATTTACTTTGACTCATATTCAGAAATGTGAGTTTTATAGTTTGACATTTGGTGACAAAACTCTTAGTTGCTTTATGGGTGAGAATTTAATACAAAGACACCAGCCACATCGTCTGAGAGCTGAGCACAGAGGGGAGGCAGGTCTACAGTACTAAAGCAACAATAAAGCTCATTAATTAACATGTTAAGTGTTTGAACATGGAGTAACAGATCAGTCAACAGTGAACCTACCATCCGTGGTACAGTGGTCCAGCTGTTCCCCTGCAGCTTCCAGGAGGATCACGCTCCACTAAATGTCAGACTTTAAACTGAACACAGAAAGATCAGACCAAGTTGATGTTGCTGGTGAAAGGCTGTGCAGTGTGGTGTAACCCTGCATGTTCCCGTCTCCCCGCTCCGGCCTCCCCAGCCTGGTCTCCCTGCTCAGGCCTCCCCAGCCTGGTCTCCCTGCTCAGGCCTCTGCAGCCTGGTCTCCCTGCTCCGGCCTCTCCAGCCTGGTCTCCCTGCTCAGGCCTCTCCAGCCTGGTCTCCCTGCTCAGGCCTCTCCAGCCTGGTCTCCCTGCTCCTGCCTCTCCAGCCTGGTCTCCCTGCTCCTGCCTCTCCAGCCTGGTCTCCCTGCTCAGGCCTCTGCAGCCTGGTCTCCCTGCTTCGGCCTCTGCAGCCTGGTCTCCCTGCTCAGGCCTCTGCAGCCTGGTCTCCCTGCTCAGGCCTCTCCAGCCTGGTCTCCCTGCTCAGGCCTCTCCAGCCTGGTCTCCCTGCTCCTGCCTCTCCAGCCTGGTCTCCCTGCTCAGGCCTCTGCAGCCTGGTCTCCCTGCTCAGGCCTCTCCAGCCTGGTCTCCCTGCTCAGGCCTCTCCAGCCTGGTCTCCCTGCTCCTGCCTCTCCAGCCTGGTCTCCCTGCTCAGGCCTCTGCAGCCTGGTCTCCCTGCTCAGGCCTCTCCAGCCTGGTCTCCCTGCTCAGGCCTCTCCAGCCTGGTCTCCCTGCTCAGGCCTCTGCAGCCTGGTCTCCCTGCTCCTGTTCTCTCTCTAGCTTTCTACTTTCATGACACGGCTTCAGTGTTGCTAATAACCACTGTCTGGCATCTGCGCTCTTCTTGCCCTCTTACTTCTAAAGTATGTATATATTTGTACTTTACTATAACTTCCAGGTTATTTTACTGTAATCTCTGTAGCAGTACTGTAGGGAACAGCACCAAAAACACGATTATTAAACAAAATGGATTTACTGAGAAATTCTGCATCTTTGCTCCAGTCTGAAAGTTTCATTTTGACTAAGTATCTGCATCTTCCTGTCTGGACCGCATGGACTGAAGGCAGAAGCTGTCAGTTGCTGTGGCGTATGAGAGCTGGATCCACGCTGAAGTCTTTCATCAAATGTGAAAATGTGTAGACTTTCATCATTCTCCAAGTTTCATTTTGCTGAGATCTGACGCGTTATTGAATGCTGATTTAACATGTTGTTTTGTGACATTTGTCATATTAATCCCTATCAGAGATTAGATTAGATTGTCCATATATGAAACTCAATTATTCAGAATTAACATGAGAAGCTTTTTATTTTTACAGCGTAGTTGTTTTCTTGAGTAAGTGTGTGATAACGTGTGAATAATCTTTTGACCAAAAGTGTGTTTTGGTCATGATGCTGAAAGCTGCACTTTGAGTCCTCTCTGTAACTGCTGCTGGTGCTGCTGGTGCTGCTGGTGCTGCTGGTCTGAGGCCAGAACAGACCAGTTGAACTCTGGAAAATAAAGAGTCTGGTCTGGTCTGGTGCTGCATCAGAGCTGCAGCCTCACCACTCTGTGGCGCCTTCACTAGAAGCAAAGTCATTTCTGGTCATAAATCACTTTAGATTCTCTGATCCTTCACATCACATGTACATTTACTGGTTTTACTGGTTTAGAGGTGTGTCCACTTCATCCTGTATCGTCCCAAATAAAGAGACACTCACTTTTTGCACTTAAGCACTGTGTTTGTTCAGTCATTTTAAGAGGAAATGGTGATAACACAGCTGTTATCTACAGATGCCTTAACAGCGACTGTTCATATAAATGAGTTGATGGTGGCCTGTGTTTGTGAAGTGGATCATCCTAACATCTGCATTTCATCAATCACGTCCGTCTCCTCAGTGTCTGGGTTCTCAAGCATGAGCTCCACACTGTCCTGATACGTTATCTGCGTTTGATTGCTGCTCTTCTTCCTAAACTGGTCAAAGATTCTCACTGGAAACTCTGGGATCAAAGTCGCTGATAACTCCTCCAGTTTTATCTCACAAAGTTTGTTTAGACGTGAAGCTTTATCTGCAAACAGTCTGACTCACTCAGGGTGTGTGTGTGTGTGTGTGTGTGTGTGTGTAGAAGAACTTGTGTTTTCTAAAGTTTGCACTCAGTTCATTTTAGAGCTCATGGACACAAAAAAGTTGCAGAAATTATTTTTCAGCCTTTATTTACATGTGAAACAATCCATGAAAAAAAAATATAAAAGATTAGATTCAACTGGAATCTCTTCAGTAACTCCTACTCAGTTTCTGGACCATAAAGGTCACATGTCTCATCCTAATATTGGGTCTAATACTGAGTTTGCAAGGTAAATCTGCTGTGGACTCTGCCTGTGCCAGACCCACACACACACACACACACACACACACACACACACACACACACACACACACACACACACACACACACACATCAGCGTAACAACTGTGAAGCAGGCCTGACTGATGCACCTTTACAGGTATGTGGAAAGACACTGTGCACTGCACACCATTCATGTGAAAACACATTTCTATGCAAACAAAGTGAGGCACGCGACAGGTGACGTACGTCACAGGCACATCGAGGTCTAAAAGTCACGTTTCATCACGCCACAAACACACGACAGAAGCAGTAGAAACGTTATCAAATCTGAACCAAAGGGTGATAACAAACATCTTCTCCCTCCCTGAGGAGCCGTCCCTCCCTGAGGAGCCGTCCCTCCCTGAGGAGCCGTCCCTCCCTGAGGAGCCGTCCCTCCCTGAGGAGCCGTCCCTCCCTGAGGAGTCTGCAGAGCCAGCTGAGCTCAGTCTGCGGGGTTGGTCCCCACGTCGGCCTTCACGGCGTCCACCAGGAAGCTGAGCTCGTTGCGTAAGGTCTCGTGGCGGTACGCCATCCGGATCTGAGCCACGTTGGTCCTGCGGATGTCGTTCCCGTCCGGACCTCCCTGGAGGTAGTTGGAACCGATGAAGTGCTTTTTCTCCTGCAGGTGAACAGGTGACATTAGATGAGAAGAAGCTCAGTGTGTGCCGTGTTTATCTGTTAGCTTCACTTCTGTTTTCTTTAAACTGTTCAGAGCGGTGACTGACTGAGCGGCGACTTCAGTGACAGTGAAGGACAAATGTATCTCTGCACATTTTTACCATTACTTCCTGATAGATTTTACCTGCTTTGCCAGATTTTCTTTTTTACCTGCATCACTTATTGTTTGCACTGTCTTGACTCTTTGAATCCAGAGCAACATTCAGTTATGATTTCATCTGTTTCTTAACAAGTAACAAGTTACTATTTGTTGTATTATATTGTCTGTGAGGACTTTGCCAGCATCGTTCACTTTATTCGATCATTCAACACGTTCTCCTCTGGGACAGAGCATTATCTGCTGCTGAGTTCATCTCAGCTGTAGGTCTTACTGCACCACTCATATATTCAGATACATGCATATGCATGTATATGGTATATTTCATTCAGATATTCTCTAAATGTTGATATGTTTTGTGCTACTACCAGTTTACCACTCAGAGAAACTTGTCTCACGGCACCTTGTTGAACACCTTGTTGGAGTCCTACCTTAGAGTCCAGGTGGTGATTTCATTTCACCCCTGAGTGAAGCCGAGCCGTCAGGACTCACCTGTTCAGTGTGTAAAGGTCAGTTCTGTCTGTCTGGTCGTGTTATGGAGATAAATATGTGAGTAGCATTGTCTTCCTCCTCTCAGCGGCCCCGGGCGGCCTACCAGGGTGCAGCCGTGCAGCTCCAGGGGAACGTACCTGGTGAGACAGGCCGCTCTGCAGCACGCTGTTCCGGGCGATCTCACACAGGTCGCAGGTGCTCAGCTTCCACAGCTGGGCCGCGATGGCATACTCCTCCATCAGGGCCTCCTGAGGGCGTCCAGAGGAGCAGGGCTCATGAGGAGACTTCCTTTGCATTTTAGACTAGGTCTTACTGGTACACTCAGGAGCAAGCACAGCTTGTACAGCGCTCGACTACAGATCCACATAGAGTGTGATTGTTGATGTCACTTCCTGCTGGCATGTCTGACCTTCGTGTAGTGGAACTGCATGGGGTCGTCGGTGGACAGCGACACACACAGGCCTTTCTTCAGGAACTCCTGCAGAGGGTTCTTGGAGTACTCCAGAAACAGGCTGTTGTTGCTCAGAGGGGACATGGCGATGGGCACCTGGGCCAGGTAGTACAGGTACTGCAGCACGGGGCTCTGGGCAGGGACACCAGCAAGGTCAAGAGGGAAACAGCTTCAGCATTACAGCATTCACAGGATTTAGTATGTCTACACTCTATTATCTATCCATGCATATTACTACCTACACATTGCTGTCTATCTAGACAATATAAGCAGATGAACTGAACTGAATTACAAACAGTATGTTAACAATAACAACAGAGAAGTAGAGAGGCCAACAGCATATTCTATGATATCTGCTCTGAGAGCTCAGCACCTTCTTCAGGTTGAGTCCGTGGGAGATGTTGTCGGCTGTGAGGAAGGCGGTGACCAGGTGGGTGATGGAACCAGCTTCTCCACAGTGAGGGCGGAACTGGAAGGTGTTGAGTCCTCGCTCCCTGCAGAGAGACAGATTGTAATCTGATAGATTCACATATTCATCCTGGGTGTCGCTGCTGGCAGGACAGGTGTTCAGTTTGTGGTGAAATGTCAGTGTCTCTACTCCTGGCTCCTCCTCAGGTTCTGGCTCCAACATATCAGGCTGGATGTAGAAGTATCATCACCTCTGGGCACCCTCCAGTTACCCTCCAGTTACCCTCCAGTTACTCTCCAACTACTCTCCAGTTACCCTCCAGTTACCCTCCAGTTACCCTCCAGTTACCCTCCAGTTACTCTCCAACTACTCTCCAGTTACTCTCCAGTTACCCTCCAGTTACTCTCCAGTTACCCTCCAGTTACCCTCCAGTTACTCTCCAATTACTCTCCAGTTACTACTTTGTGAAGGGCATCTACACTCATGTAAAGACACGTCAAGTCACATAGAGTCATGTAGAATAACGTAAAGTCATGTAATCTTTCATGTGAGTGGCAGGAGAGACAACCAATCAGAATGAAGCCCATGTGTGGTTGCCAGATCAGCATGAAAGAGGCCAGATCTGAGCAGAAACTCTCCCAGGATTGGGATTAAAACAGGATTGAAACAGAGCAGCAGAGCTCCAGGCTGTGCTTCTCGGGTCAGGACTCACTTGCGCAGGTTGTTGAGCACCATGATGTTGGCGTACATGTAGAACAGGTAGTAGGTGTAGGGCGGGTTCTCAGGCGCCGTCCAGGCCTCGGGCTTCGGGCTCTTGTAGGAGAACATGTGGTCGCTGTGTTTGGATTCATCGTCCACGCTGTCGAAGCCCGTCACCTGCAGCGCCACAGAGTGTTAGCACAGCTTCAGCTCCCTGTCAGCTCCACCTGCCCCCACCTGCCCTCCATCTGCCCTCCACCTGCCCCCCACCTGCCCTCCACCTGCCCTCATCCTGCCTCCCACCTGCCCCCCACCTGCCCTCCACCTGCCCCCCACCTGCCCTCATCCTGCCTCCCACCTGCCCTCCAACCTGCCCTCATCCTGCCTCCCACCTGCCCCCCATCTGCCCTCCACCTGCCCTCCACCTGCCCCCCACCTGCCCTCATCCTGCCTCCCACCTGCCCCCCACCTGCCCCCCACCTGCCCTCCACCTGCCCTCCATCTGCCCTCATCCTGCCTCCCACCTGCCCCCCTACCTGCCCTCATCCTGCCCTCCACCTGCCCTCCACCGGCCCCCCACCTGCCCCCCATCCTGCCCTCCACCTGCCCCCCGCCGACACCTACGTATTTCAGGAAGACGTGCGTGGCTCTGTGCTTCTGCGGGTTGACTGTGGCCTGGAAGAGCGGGAGGAAGATGTTCTCCAGCATCTTAGCGTAGTGAGGTATTAACTTCTTTGACCTGAAGATGTCACTGCAAGACAAAAGAGTAGGAAGCAGCTCATCTGTCTGCAGAAACAATAAGGAATGTTTGTTTATTCATGCATGTTCAATACTTAAACTGGGCCCAGGTTTTACAGTGTTAACTCATAGGACTTCAGCATTCAAACCAACTTTGTTGAATATGAGATCTTTATTTCGTCAGACGTTATTTCCTCACTCTCTCTCTTTAATTAGGTTCTGTGTTTCAGACTTGTCGAGGGCTTCACTCACTAGATCCTGGGAACCTGGATCATCCACCTCATGTTGGGCGAGTGCACCTTGTGCTGGATGAACCAGGTGGCCAGGCTGTCCCACTCGCTGGGCGAGCGGCCGTAGATGGACAGCCGGGGCTCGGCGTGCTGGTACTTGCTCTCCTCCAGCTCTTTGGCAACTTCCTGAAACAGAGACCACAAGAAGTCAGTGTGTTGCTTGATAAGGCAGAAGTGAAGTTTGGTAATTACTCGCAGGAAGGAACGCAAATAGTTCACTTCCGTGCTTTTTCTGAGAGGAGTGAACATAATGTGGAGTAGGAACGCATCCGAACACACCTCATCCTCAAACCAGCCCTGATAGACAGCTCAAAGCGCTACGAAATGATCTATAATGACAGTTTACATTATAGATAATGACATTATCAGTAAATTACAGTTTATA
>CM055196.1:25173172-25213172 GCA_029224185.1 Karalla daura
TGGTCACCCTCTGGTACTCTGGGAATCCCTCCGGCAGGCCGGGCTCGGGGGTGGGGGGTCCCAGCATGGACACCCCCATGGCCTGCGCCCAGTCACTCCCGATGGGAATCTGCAGGGACACGGACTGGGATCGTTTCAGCATGAAGTTCTTCTTCCTGGGGACAGACAGGACAAGGAGCGTGCTGAGCTCTGTGACCGGCTGCTCTGGGCCCGGCCTGCAGCCGCTCTGCCTCTGGCTCCTACCTCTTGGCCGACTCTTGGGACTGCTGCTCCGCCAGCTCCTTCTGCAGCGCCCGCTCCCGGTCCTCGTGCAGGCCGATGGGACAGTCCTCCGGCACGGTGAACATGGCCAGAGCGTCTTTGGTGTCCTCCTCCCTCAGGGCCGAGGCGAACACCTTCTCGGCCAGAGCGCGCACCTTCTCGTCCACCTCGCTCATGGACATCCGCTGGAAGCAGCGCGGCATCTCTGGAGGAGACAGAGGAGGAGGTCTCCTTTCACCGTGGCTGTCTGATGACTCTTATATCAAATAATCGTGTTCACTTTGGAATGATGGTGGATGAAAACCCTGCATAGAGGTGGTGAGCTCTAGATTTAAGTGATTGGAGCAGCTGGTTGGGCCACAGAATGATGCAGAAACTGAAAAATTGTTATTTCCTCTTTCACAAAGGGTCTTTTTTCAGAGGACTAAAGAAACAGGAATATATTCACAGTCTCAATAGTGAATGGGGAGTGGATTAGTTGTCCCAGCTCCAGTGACTCTGAGTCTGAGCAGCGCTCTGGGAGGCTGAGGCCTGACTGCTCCATTAGCAGCTGAAGGATGCTGTGGTCAGTGGTCTTCAAACTCAGATTACAGCCTCAGTGCCATAGCACGGTCTTAAAACCGGAGCTGCGTTGTATTTTATCTTAATGGAGATATGATGAAATGTGGCAGCACTTAAAGGAGGAATAACATTAGTGGTGGCAGTGGACGCGGTTCCCGCCAGATAGAACCTGAGAGCGGTGGAGGCGGCTTGGAGGTCTGAGGGATGAACCTGGAACGTTCTGCAGACTCCTCGGCTCAGCTTACTCCAGTAAACACGTCGAGGGGCTGACTCGTGTTTCAGTCTTGGCCATGTGTTCTACAGTAAACACGGTCAGTCACTGTGGCAGGGGTCCCATGCTGGCAGCCAGACCTGGCGCCCCCCTGGGGACAGGTGCCCCCCCCCTGGGATAACTGGGACCTGGGAATGCTGTGCCCCAGAGTCAACAGAACATACTGTGCCCCGTGGAGCGCTTCCTTCTGCTGCAACACTTACTGAGAACCAGACGTTGATAAATCGATGTTGTGAAGATTATTTATTGTGGCTTCATGAGCGGTTAAGTTTCGGTCTGGAGCTCTTGGTGTTAGAATTTACTTCAGGGTCAATGCAGATTCCCTGTGGGTCAGTGCAATATCAAGTCAAGTTTCAGTTTTATGAAGCTTTGCTTCTGCTTGGGGAATCTTCAAGAGCCAGTGGTTTTCACTGGTTCTACGTCTCTAAGCTCTACTCAAACATTGTTTCTGCGACTCCGCCTGAAAGTCTTTGCACAGACTCAACTCAAAATCAACTTGGGAACTAAGCAAACATTCCCAACGTGTCTCGAGACGAGGACTGGGAAGATTCTCATGGCAGATTTTTCTTGCTCCTTCTTTCTTGGGAAAAGAACATCTGCTGCAGCTCACATACCACGGTTTAGGTCCCCAGACCCTTTGGTTGGAAAACATTGATGTTTATTTGCATTGACCCATTTCTCCTCCGTGCCCATGGCATCGACCAGCTTCCTATTTTTAAAACTCCGAGCCTGTGAATTCATCCTTTGATCAGATTACATGATGGATGGCAGAGTCGGTTTTTAGAATCGGAGCTTGCTTAATCCTCGGGTGTGAAAGTGCTGTTGCTATCCAACCTCCCATCAGCGGTGGAAGACGTTCCACTAGCCTGGTCAACATAGATAGATAGATAGATAGATAGATAGATAGATAGATAGATAGATAGATAGATAGATAGATAGATAGATAGATAGATAGATAGATAGATAGATAGATAGATAGATAGATAGATAGATAGATAGATAGATAGATAGATAGATAGATAGATAGATAGATAGATAGATAGATAGATAGATAGATAGATAGATAGATAGATAGATAGATAGATAGATAGATAGATAGATAGATAGATAGATAGATAGATAGATAGATAGATAAGGTACTGTTGACTTCACCAGAGCAGAGGTGGAAGATAAAACGATTCCTCCAGACTCTGGACAGTACAGATACTGCACAGTCTACACTAAAAACCTCTAAGCTCTAACATAGATAGATCTATCTGAGAGAAAAGGAAGAAGGAAACGCGAGAAATAACAATAAGTGAGCAGTGGATCTCAGATCAGATGAGCCATGTGTCCGTGGAGTCGTGGCTGGGCTCCAGACGCCCCAGTTAACATCTCGCCCTCTCAGCTTTCCTCCCGTTCCTCGGGCGGCACGTTTCTCCAGCCGTCCATTCCTGCCGATCCTCTGACACACGTGTACGTTCTGTGCACTGAGACAGCTGAGCGGCCTGGGCCTGACCTTGACCTACATCCCTCCACGCCAGCAACCTGAGCCTGACGGAGCAGCGTGGGCGTGTTGGGGGGGTCCTCCGACACGTGTCAATCAGGTTCATTCAGCGATCTGACCCATCGACGTGGTCCCCACACACTACATGACTTCTCCTAGCACTCCTGACCCTAATACTGACCCTAACCAGGGAAACAGTAACAGCCACTTTAAATCACACCATTTGTTTTAGCTCTCGTTGCTGCCAATAACTTTGTTTCTTTTCTGATGCAGCGTGAACGTTTTGTCTCCTCCGTTAGCTGCTTTGGACAGAAGTGATTAACGACTAGATAGTGAATGAACCTCTCTCATTATCACATCACAGAGTCATTAAACAGCTTGACGGTCAGGGTGGGAGGCTCTGTCTGTCTCTTACCTTCAGCTGTGAGTTTAGCCATGTCTGACTCTCAGTCTCTGCCTGTGGAGTCACGTGTTTCAGCTTTCATGTGTCTGTCTCTCCCAGGCTCTCTGTCTCTAGCTTTGAGCCCGGGGCTCCACTGTTTTCACCTGCCACTTGTTCTCTCGTCTCAGAGGACAGTGTGAAAGTGTCTCTGAGGCCTCTGGACGGGGTCTTCGGGTCTGAGTCTGTCTCTGAGCGTCCTCTCTCTCTGACTGGCTGAGTCAGGCTGGGCTCTGCTGTTTATGTGCTGCGCTGCCTGTATGTATAATGCAGCTGCTGGTTGTTGCTGTCTTGAGTGTCCCTCTCTGCCTCTATTTTAGGGAGCGCAGCTCCATGGCAACACTGGCTGCTACCAAAGCTGGTATGTCACAACTGGCACCAACATGTTAGCAGCTCTTGGAGAGACGGGCCAGTGAAGGGGGAATGAGGTGATACCAAGGCCGTGGGAAAACGTCACTCTGAGTAATTCCTCATAAACGCTCAGTGAAGAACAGCTCTGTCCACTGCTGGCTGATTTCAGCTGAAGTCAGCAGGCCCAGCCACCCTGAACGCTCCACGATTCAGCTCACAAGCAAGGGTTTAGAAAGCTGCAATTCACGTGTTCATTGTTGAGAGTTGACAGTAACTCGTTCATTTATTCAAGGAGAAACAGAATCTACTGAGGAACCATGAGCTTTAGCTAGAGCGGTTCTTGAGTTTGGTTGTTTTTACTGTTACACCCTGAAATAAACTGATATTTAAAGTATTTTCTGGAGGAAAAAAAGCATTTATCTGATACATTTTACAGTTGCTGTTTGGGTGTTTTTTCGTTCCTAATAGTAAATCAGGGTTTGATGTTTCCTGCACCGTTTTCGAAAAGCTTGTCTAGAAATACAATTTGCAGAAATAACTATATTTATTTATAGAACAATCATCCTCAGTGGGTGAAACTTCCCCCAACATGAGGCTTAAAGCTGAGCGTGAAGTAGACTGTGCTACAGCGTTAAACACACACACACAGTATTCACAATAGAAAAATACACACACACAATATGTGTGTACATATATATATTTATATTCATATATATATACGCACACACATATTTTTATTCATTTTTTCCAGTCAATGTGTGGTAAAGTAAGAAAGTAGAGCAAAGTTACTGAGTAGAGCTGCGTGCTCAGGTTCCTGTCCTGCAGGAGGAGTAGAGGAGGAGCCGGGACCAGAGACCGGAGCTCCTCCACCTGAAGGAGCTCCTCCACCTGAAGGAGCTCTGGTCTGGTCTGGTCTGGTCTGGTATTGTATGGTCTGGCCCAGTCTGTCCTGGTATGGTATGGTCTGGTATGGTCTGGTCTGGTTTGGTCTGGTCTGGTTTGGTCTGGTCAGATCTGGTCTGGTCTGGTCTGGTCTGGTATTGTATGGTCTGGTCTGGTCTGGTCTGGTCTGGTCTGGTCTGGTCTGGTCTGGTCTGGTCTAGTATGGTATGGTCTGGTCTGGTCAGATCTGATCTGGTCTGGTCTGATCTGGTCAGATCTGGTCTGGTCTGGTCTGTCCTGGTATGGTATGGTCTGGTCTGGTCTGGTCTGGTCTGGTCTGGTCTGGTCTGGTCTGGTATGGTCTGGTATGGTCTGGTCTGATCTGGTCTGGTCTGGTCTGGTCTGGTCTGGTCTGGTCTGGTCTGGTATGGTCTGGTCTGGGCTCTTTGTGTTGAAAAGTAACTAATATAAAACAAATGTGATTTGATCTGAGTGAATGCTCGTCTGTCACTCACCGTTAGCGTAGCAGGGCGTGGACTGCTGCTTACAGAGGGGGGCGTCCCGGCGGTTCATTCTGACTCTGGCTCAGGGTCAGGGTTCTGGTTCTGGGTCAGGGTTCTGGGTCCGGGTCAGGGTTCTGGTTCAAGGTTCTGGTTCAAGGTTCTGGTTCTGGGTCAGGGTTCTGGGTCCGGGTCAGGGTTCAGCTCTGAGCTGGAGGAGACACAGTCCACAGTGTGACACCTCACATCTTAAAGCTGTTACACATGAACATGTGAGGATCGGCCAGGTAAGTAACAGCTGGCCAGACAAGGTGACAGAGCACTTTAACTACATGACTTTTTTAATTAAGTCAAAGTTCTCTGACCTCAGGAGTTTTCTTGAGTCTCTGAGACAAAAAAATCAAATGTTATTGGGATGAAGATAATAATAGTAATAATAATAATAATGTGTTGCAGCAGTATATACCATGCAGGTACACAACAACACACACACACACACACACACACACACAGGATAAGCTGCCACAGTTCAGAGACTTTACGCAACACTTTAGCACACAATAACAGTGTTTGAACAGGAGCATTAGAGGGTTTAGGAGACCAGGGTGCAGCTCAGCTCCACCCTCTCACAGTCCAGTTCATCCAAGTCATTCATCCCTGTCACCACTCTATAAGGTTTATCATCATTCAAACAATCAACAATTCAAGAATTATTCTCATCTGTGGACAAATCTCCCCTGGTTTTATTTAATACTCAGGATTATTTTCATATGTAGCTGCATCCTTTATACGTATTAAACCTTTTGTTTTGTTGTTCTCTGACTAGGAACCATCTGTCCCTCTGTTTTTGTCAAACTGGAAATTCAGGAACAAGTGATCCAGCCTCGAACATGTCGACAAGCTCAGACCTGGAAGCTGTGGCTGTGGAGGTGTCATCGCGCTTTGTTAAGTGTCACTCACACAGTGTGGCACATGAGCAGCCAGCCAGCTACCAGCCACAGGTGTCTGAGGTAGACACACACTGGCTCAGTGCACCAATGAGAAGCCAGGTCTGTGGTCGACCTCAGAAGTGTCTGTGGGTGTTTCACTCAGACTTCTGAAGAGGAAAAGGCGCTGGTCGCTGATTGGGCAAGCCTGTCTATGTAGGAATTTCCTGTTTTGTTTTGTTATTGCATTTCCTGAGTGCAGTGCCAGACGTTACATTTGTGTGCCTGATGCACATTGTGCATCCATGCAACGTGACTGTGGACTGGTTTCTGTGTGTATTTGGATATACAAATGTTCTCAGAATGAACGGTATGCAAACCATCTAACAGGCGTCAGAGGGTTCACAGTAACATTCTCCTGATAAGGTCCGTGAGGAGAGATCTGCTCTGTTGTTTCGCCCTCAAGTGAATCTACAAACTCCAAACTAGTGGTTCCATATTGGACCTGCAGTCCCTTCTGTTAGTGCTAAACGGAGCTAAAGGATAAAGTCGTCCCTCCAGCGTCTGATGCTACACAGAGGCACTCAGACTTTGACTATGGAGCAGCAGCTCTCTCTCTCTCCTGCATATCTGCACAGTTTCCAACAAGCTGTGACAAGATGGTGGAATGCACTGGTCGACCACTGAGGTGTCAGACGAGCACTGTGCCATAAGAGTGATAGCAGGTATATATCAGGAGGTTAAACTCTGCTAATGGTTATGCTTTGAGGTTGTTTAGTCCTGGGAGTGAGTCAATCAAGCACTGCAATACATTTGCAGTAAAAATGTTTATGGTACCTGCAGGATGCATCTCAGTGACTGGGAGCTGCTGATGAAATGTGTGTTGCTAACTCTTTGTTCTCTCTATCAAACTGGGCAAACATCTTGACCATAGTAAACACAGTTGCTTAAGATTATCACTGTGTTATCATCCTGATTGCAGGCACCTCATTGACTTGGCAGGTTGGATTATCAGATCATCAAATAAGCTGGAAATTCAAGTTGAACTATGACAGGCTGAACGGAGCTTTGAACCTTTCCAGGAAAAGAGGAGTTCACCCAGGTGAGTCACCCACTCCTCCGCTGACTGCTTTCTTCTGCAGAATTTGCCTGAGTCAATACGTGTCCAGCATAAGAAGCCAGTATGAAAGAACTGATAAGATGTAGGACTACCGATAACCATGCAAAGTTCCACACTGGCTCACACTGATGGTGATCCAGGTGAGAGAAGGGATGTTTGAGGGGAGCGATGAGCAGAAGCAGACCTGTGGGAAAGTCTCTCCTTTGTTATTGGACAGTGGGAACATAGAAACAGTTCACCTGCCCTGCACAAACATTACATGACCGTCAGTGCTCAGAGCAGAAGCTGAGAATTGTTATGTGAGTAGTTTCATTCACAGACCATTCTTGGCTCTTCTCTGTAGCAGCCACTAAACATTCAGACTCTTCCATTCTAAGACATGAACCCTCTCTGACAGACAAGTCTTTCAGACATGAATCCTGAGGTTATTAGTTTGATATTAGTGCAGCGAGTCTCAGAGAGAGAGCAGAGCTACTTACTGTGTGCAGGCTGTGCTGAGTGGCAGTAGGAGCCGTACAAGGCGTCAGAGGACAGAGGAGCGCGCTCACCCTGCCAGGACGGACAAACGTCTGGCTCCAAACGCCCTGGGAGTCCAGCGGAGCGTAGAGGAAGTGTTCAGCATCAGTGTGTGCCTGGCGCAGACGTGTGAGGGAGTGTTTATTTGGACTCAAACTTCCGTCACTCTGTGCCGACCCTGCTGGCCGTGGCCACGCCCCCTCCTGTCTGAGACCTGCTGCTGCAGCTCGCCTTGACCTGTGACCCCGGGCCGGGCCGCGCTGGTCCTGACTGCAGGGAGCAGAGTCTGGTGTCCAGACAGACAGACAGAGCTGCCAGCCATCACCAGCAGCAGGTCTGAACCTGGAAGGTCCCTCACGCTGCTCAGGTGCTCAGCTCGGCTGACAGGAAGCTTCGCTCTCACTCCTCCCTCAGTTTGGAGCATTTATCTGCTGGAAAGAGACAAACACTGTGGATACAAAGAGTGGGGCAGCGTCAGTCAGGATGTCTGCAGTAAGTATCCTGCAGTGTCCTGGTAACAATACAACAACAGCGCCACCATCTGGACGATCTGGGAACATCTGGAGAGAACATCTGTCATTTCTCCAGCTTTATCACAGCATGGACACACGCACACACACACACATGCACACACACACACACACACACAAGCACACGCACACACACACGCACACACGCACACACACACACACACACACACACACACACACACACACACACACAAGCACACACACACACACACACACACACACACACACACACATGCACACGCACACGCACACACACACACACACACACACACACTAGGGCATGTTGGACCGTGGGGGGGACCAGAGAAGCTGGAGAACATCCAGATCCACACAGAGAAAAATGACATTAAACACACTATATGAAGCCATATTCGAGTAATGAAAGCAGAAGGATGTATAATGGAACGATGTGAGTTACAACATGTGCATTGTTGCACAATACATGTCACGGTCCTCCTACAGATGGGAGGGGGGGGGTGGGGGGGGGGGGGTCACAAACCCGTGACCTTTAGGTTTTCAATCTGGGTGTTTGACCACGAGACCTCAACTTTACTTTCATTTGTGAGTGAACTTTTTATTTATGAAGCACATTTCAATCAGATTGAAGTGTTGCCCGTTACATATTTTTAAATGCCAAACCACCCAGGATCTGTTCCTCGCTCAGTTTCACATCTTTATGTAACTAATATCCCAAACATCTGCTTCCTTCCTCTCTCCGCTGTCTCGGTGAAGACTCTCGGTCAGTGGGACAGTTTTTGTGTCTCAACGCACTCATCAGAGACAGATGCTGAGCTACTAACTAACCAGCTAACCTGGCCTCTGACTGTGTGCTGGGTAAGCTCTGGTTTCTTATCTCTGGACTCTGATCCCAGATGATATCAGCTGATACAGTCCATTTAGGCCCCTCCGTCTAATTAGCAGTGTGATATGTCAGGAATTTAACAGAGAGAGCTGAGCAGCTCAAACCCATGATGTTGAAATGTTTTTGTGGTAAATGGAGCCTTGTAAATTATATGTGTACGGTGAATTGCTAGGATGACCTAAATAGTTCTGGGGAGAGCTGCGTTCATGTTGTTTCAGTTACTCTCCGTGACCTTATTAAATTAGTGAAGCTGAGGTTTTAAACTCTCTGACGTTGGGGGGAAAGGTTGATGTAAGGAACTTGATTTTGACTTTATTGTTTTGCAAACAAACATCTGGAAAGTCAAAGATCAGTTTTATATGATAATCTGCTCTCGGGACTTTGATGTCCTAATGAAAACAACCAGATTTATGATGGAAAAGTTTGTAATTTCAGTGCAGTGTGACCACAGCCCTCGGTCTCACTGGAGGTCAAATTCCATAGTGATTCATATCTGCTCAGTCCTCGGCTCCGTGTTCCCGGTCTGAAGACCAGCATGCAGCTCTTTTCTCTCCATTCATCAGAACTTGGATTTCGCCTTTTGCCAAAAGATAATTCATTTTGTGAAACGTCTTGTTTACTCAATTTCAGGAACACGTTGCACCCAGACAAATCTAATTTCAGAACATGCATTTCTCTTTGAGCGAGTGCAGCTGACAAACGTGAGATTATTTCTGAGAAAGGAATGCACCAGCAGCGCTTCACTCCTGGCCTCCCCAACACTCAGTCACATGAAAAGATGAGGTACGGCACGTTATGCACTCCTCGAAGCCTCCTGCCACAGTGCAAACGACTTCAACGTTGCTTCAAGGTCTTTTCATTGATGCATTCATTCATTTATTTACAAAAACAAGCAACTATTACGGTTCCTGCCACGCTCACCACATCTGTTTCCCAACACAGCGTCAAGTGATTTCAGCGGAGTAATGAGTACATCAGGATTTATTACATTCACACAGAAGTAGCAGATAAAGGCTCTAAAGGTTCAACGTTTAACATGAGGGCAGGAGGTGGTGTTTGGAAACATCTGGGCAGATGTTGGTTCTGAAGCTAGATGGCAGCACTGCTCCACTCCTCCTCAGTCCTTCCACTCCATCCCAGGTCGAGACGTTCCATCTTCCCTGCACAGCTTTCTAGTTGCTGTGTTTCCAGACAGATGTCAGTCAAACATCTGCAGTGACTGGTTCCCTGTGAGCTTTAATGGCAGGCTCAGAGCCGAGATCAACATTCACACAGTAACGATAAGTTAAACTCCAAAAAGAGACATGTTGAGTATGTGTTTGCTTGTATAAAAATATAGTCGTATGTTTAAATACAAGGTAGCTTAATATATCCCGATGTACAAGCTGATAACTCTATACTTCAATCAACTACACGAGGGGCCCAGTACATATCGTATAAGTTGCACTTCACAAGCAGCTCGTTACATTCAGTTCACTTGTGAATGTCTTCCTGTTCGCTTCAGTTTCAGCTTCAGTGCAGAGTGAAGACGAGCGGGCCCCAGCGGGGCCTCGCTGTCCCCGCGGCTCCCGGCACGTCAGAGCCGATGTGCGGGGAGGCCGAGGGCCCGGGGTGGGAGCTGAAGGAGAGAACGCTCCGCTCTCTCTCTCTCTCTCTACCTGCAGCTAAACATGTACAAACAGTGTGTGTCCTGGTCGCTGGTCCAGAGCGCGAGCCTCTCCTCAGTGCATGTGCCTGCAGGGCGGCTGCTCGGCCTCCTCGCTCCTCCTCCTCTCGCTCCCCGCCGGCAGGGCGAGCTGAGGGTCCTCCGGCAGGGAGCGGCGGCGGCGGCGGCCGTAGCCGCTGGCGCCCATCTTCTCCTTGGGGGCGTCGCACTTCACTTTGCTGTTCTCATACAGCTTGTGCAGCAGGTCGTGGTACGCACACGTGATGAAGTGGCAGCCAGACGACTTGGACGATGTGGACCTCCTCGGTCTGACCTTCAGCTCCAAGCTGGACGAGGAGGAGAAGAAATACTTTATGCTCTGTTTTCACACAACTTGTTAAATGGGAATCTGGCAGGACGCAGCGTGTTGACAGGGGTTTAACTCCAAACTGTTGTCGAGATTTATGTGAATCTGTGTAAACGTATCAGCGCAGTGTTCAGTTACTCAGCCTTTTAAAAACATCTTTTCTCACATTTTGGCGTTTCATGTCTGAAGCTTCTGTGACTCTCATCCACTAATGTTCACATTCCTCAGGTCTGCTCTGGTTACCTGGGCGGAGGTGAGGCCGCGCTCCCAAACTGCCCCTCGGTGGCTGTCGCCTGACTGCCACGCACCTCTCTCTTCATGCGGGTCAGCAGCCACACTCTGAACCTGCAGCACGCACACACACACACACACACACACACACACACACACACACACACACACACACACACACACTGGGTCACCAGAGGAACCCTCAACATTGATAACACTCATCAAGACTTGGATCTCTTGGATCCTTTAGCTGCCAGGCTGTCCTGTGTTGGCTGGTATCAGCTCACACACAGTGAATGGAGCAGCTCATACTCTCTACATAAGTAAAGTGAACACACTGAAGAACTGCTACATGTTCATACGGTAATAACAGTCATTTTCCTGACCTAGGAGCAGGTGACTGGAGCAGTGGCTCACCTCTTCCTCAGGCTGGCGTCCAGCTCCTGGCCGGCTCCTCTGTCCAGTGGCATGACGGTGGAGAAGATGCAGCAGCAGATGACAGTGTGCAGGGCTAATCTCATCTTGGCTGGAAGCAGAGCCAAGAGCAGTCAGAGAAAGGACTTCACATCAAGATCATCGTTTGATCGGTCTGTGAAGATGTGTGAGGCGGGTTTCTGAAGAAGCATCATCATCAAATGAGTAAAAACTCAAAAGCTGCAGACCTCCAGTCTCCCACTGCACAGCTCATCACTTGTTAAACATGCGTGTCGAAGCCTTTTAGAAACGGTCACTTACCTCAGACTGTGTCCTGTAGCTTGAGGTGCAGGGTTTTTAATGCACATCCAAGTGTGTTGTGTACAGTTGGGCAGCGTGCGTGTTGTTTCCAGGGCTGTAAAGAGTTTACCATGAGTGGAAGTCTGAAGTTTACACGGCTAAAATGAGAGGCTTTATAGAGGGAGGGAGGGAGCTGTACCTGAATGCCAGACCCAGTGGGAGGGACTGGAGGACAGTTCATGTCAACCCCGTCCACCCCACATGTAGACACACACACACACACACACACACAGATTAGTATCCAGTCAGCACAGACTCACAGAATGATGCAAATCTTAATTCTGCTTTTTTTCTCTTTTGGGAAATAGATAAAAGAATTGTTTGGCTCTGAGCCTCTTTATTTTTAGCAGTGCCAGTGGGAGACGTATGTGCCTTTACATGAAGCCATTAACATAGTTTCTCTGTTTCTGATGATATTTATGTGGAAACTGGGTGTCCCTGAAGGTTATGTGGTTCATTCAGTTGCCAACGCGTGTTGTAAGGCAGCTCAGCGGGGTGTTTTCATTCTAGATGAGATGTTTCTGGAAAGCTCCATCTCAGCCCCAGTTAATAATTAGTGATTGAAAATACTGAGTGCGTATAAAAAGAGACGGTTGTTGAGGCAACCTCACGTCCTGGGGACGTTTAAGGACAGGCCGTGCTTTAACGAGAGGCTTAATCACACCCTACGCCCAGCTTCGCTTGTTTCCACCTTTCTAAGCAGGTGCAGCGTGTTCAGCATGTGTGACGGTTTACCAGGCACCAGACCTCCATCTATCCTCCCTTCATCTCACCTGCTTCATCTCATGTGGGGTGAATACTCAGAATACACCCTGGACAGGTCTCCAGTCCATTACAGGCCAAAAAAACTCCATATTTTAGTAGCATGTCCAAAACTAATAATAATAAACTTCATGAGAGGTTTTACAGCGCTGAGGAGTCGACTGCAGTTGTTAACACTGCAGAGTCGATGCTTCAGTGGGGTTTCAAGTTTATCTCAGGAGTCAAGGTCGGTCAGTTTCACACAAAGACACTTCAGACTGTGCTCAGTGTGCAGACGCAGCCCTGACACGCTTGTAAACGGGTCTGTAATGTAAAAACGTGTCGTTTCACAAAACTGCAAAACTCAGAAATCTCAACCTTGCTCCAGCCGGTGAAAATGTTCCTGAAACTGTTCCGAACATTTTCCGCTGAAGTGAACGGAGCGAAGCAGTTTGACATGGTTGCTCAGCCAGTTATGTTTTAGTGTTCTCAAAAAATTCTCATTGTAGCCAGAACTAATGGCTCCGCTCAAGATGGTTAGGAGCTGGAACACTTTAGGCAACAGATGCAGCATCTTCTCTCCCCTCCAGTTTAATCACTTCTCAGCTCTGAGCCTCTCAGAAACAAACCTGCTCCTCTCCTGGGCTCATCCTCACATTCACCCATAGATTCAACTCTGTCAGTGACTAAATTTACCATCGGAGGTTGTGTAATCCTGCACATCAGGACCTCTCGCCTCAGGTCCAACCTGCTTTTTGAGTGTTGGGACTTGTCCCACATGTAATAAAGTTCAGCAGAGTTGAATAGAACGGATTTCTATTTTAAAAATGCAATAATGACCCTACAACAGCAATTACCATACTACCATGCAACAACACCTCTGTTCAGTCTGTCTCAACTTGTCTTGACCATATTTAGAACATGTGGATAATTTGCAGATGGTAAATTTGTAACACAGATAAAAGAAGCATCAACAAACTGTCTGATACTGAAATGTGATTTCCTTGTGTGCGTCACTGTGACTTCATTTGTGCAGATGCTTTTATCCAAAACAACTTTCTCAGGAAAATAAAAAAACACTCCAGCGACATCACAGATATGGAGACATAGGACCACAGCAGATCCTTCTCCTCGTTCTCATTTTACTGGGGAATTACGTATAGTTGTGAAGTTCAGTTGCTTCAGTAAAGTGTGAAGAGAGGTCATGAACGAATCCCTCGCTCCAGGCCGTGTCATCTACGCCGTGGCCTTTAATTGAACTCAGAGTTGACAGATTGAAAAAAGTTTCTCCGTTTGCCCCAAACTTGTGTTGACCTGTGCTCAGCTGATGCAACCCCCCCCCCACACCCCACAGCTCGTCCTCTCCTTGTCCGGAGGCTGTGTTTCACCCGGACACGGTGCCAACGTTGGGTTTGTTTTGATACGACTCTACAAAACCCACTGACACGTAAAGGTTTGATGGTCTATAGAAGCACATGACTCATGCGTTTGGACGCCTCAGACAGATAAACACGGCTGCCGTGGCAACAACAGGCCCAGAAGGCGCCGCTTCGATCCGTGTTTTGACACGATCCTCTCGCTCTCGTCCTCCCACCGCTCCACGCTCCGTCCAGCTCCGAGCGCCTGCTCCTGCTGCTGCAGAGCTGCAGAGATGCAAAGCTGCAGAGATACAGAGCTGCAGAGATACAGAGCTGCAGAGCTGCAGAGATACAGAGCTGCAGAGCTAAAGAGCTAAAGAGCTGCAGAGCTGCAGAGATACAGAGCTGCAGAGCTACAGAGCTGCAGAGCTACAGAGATACAGAGCCACAGAGTTGCAGAGATACAGAGTCACAGAGTTGCAGAGATACAGAGCTGCAGAGATACAAAGCTGCAGAGCTACAGAGCTGCAGAGATACAAAGCTGCAGAGCTACAGAGCTACAATGATACAGAGTTGCAGAGATACAGAGCCACAGAGTTGCAGCGCTGCAGAGCTAAAGAGCTACAGAGCTGCAGAGCTACAGAGAACAGAGCTACATAGATACAGAGCTATACAGCTACAAAGCTGCAGAACTGCAGAGCTACAGAGATGCAGATATACAGAGCTACAGAGCTACAGAGCTACAGGGCTACAGATACAGAGCTACAGAGCTACAGAGCAGAGCTGATGAGAAAGTGTGTGAGCACTGGCTGATGGATGCGTTCCGTGTCCAGCCCGTGGCCAGGATCTTTTCAGACTCGCTTTGAGCTGTTGCTGCAAGAACCGCTTCAATGTTTCAGGTACAAGAAATCAAGACAATATGGAGGCGCTGCGGGGGCGGACCAGGCCCAGATTGATTTTCACAGTCAGGGGTCAGTGGAGCACATGTGAGCGAAGCGCTGGCGGGAACCCACCGTGGATATTATTAGACATCCAGGGTCTATTTATAGCTCGCTCTCTGTTCGAACGTCTCTCTACATCGATGGGAAACGGTCGTAATTACAGAGATTATAACGACTCCTCCGCTGCCTGGTGCTGCGCTACGCTGCCTCAGCTCAGACGTGTGCATGTCTCTCCTTCCAAACAGAGTAAATCATGCTGTATCCTGGTTTCTCAGGCTTCAGGATGGACAGTATTTCATATTCACATGAAGCACAAGTTGTTTGTCAAGATGTTCATGAATTCACATCCTGATTCTGGTCTCTTCTTTGTGGAGTCTGCATGTTTAGGTCATTGTGGAGACTCTTAATTGCCTGTAGTTGTGAGTGAGAGTGTGTGTGATCCACTGTATGTAGGAACACATTGTGGCTCTGATTCTGTTGTTAAGATGAATTAGTTCTGTTTGGTGAGCCAACATCAAATGGCAATTTAGAAAAGTGAGTATTTCCTCTTTTCTATTGGGAACGAAGAAGATGAGATGATGGATAAATGGATGAAGAAGAAGAAAACATGGAACGAATGATTGAGGCTGAACACATTACGCTCAGCTGAACTGAACTTCATATATCATGTATCATCTCATGCATATCACGTATGCATCTTTACAACAAGGAGATCTGGGTATATAATCTGTAATCTGTATCACAGATTTGATACAGGTTATTCAGAATAATTGTAATAATAATTAATAATTGTGAGCTCTCGGTCTGAAGAAGAGGCCCCCGGCTCGACCTTGGGTTGAGATGACAGACATGTCCTGCAGGGGGCGTGAATGTCTCCATCCACTAAAAAAGGTCAAAACAAAGAATGATGAAACAGTAGAAAAGAATCACTGAGTTCGTCTGTTTCCTGAGCAGAACAATGCGATGGTGATGTGGTCCAGTCGTGATGTCCACGATGAAGAATCTCAGCAAATGTTTAAGAATTTCCATCACAAATGCTCAGTCGTGTTCGCTGTGTTTATCCTATAATGAATCATAGAAGCGTTGATGACAACTGCACTTTACCACCATGTGTTCAGCATTCTTCTTTAATCTGCAGAAAAATATCTGCAAACTTCTGACGTGCATCAAGAGAGACACGTGTCCAGGCACAGATTGGATTCGATACCAGGAGAATTATCCCATTCATCTGGATTATCCAGAAGACAGAAGTTTGGTGAATATTTTGGACACATTTGCTCACAGACAAACATGAACTCAGCCACAAACAACCCCTCACACGTTCAACAAACGGCCTCAGAAAGTGGAGCAGCTTCCACTGCCTCGTCTTTCCGAGAAGCCGTACGTCATTCCCGCGTCTCCACGACACCAGGACTGAGGTAGAAAG
This sequence comes from Karalla daura, assembly GCA_029224185.1. Lineage (NCBI taxonomy): Eukaryota > Metazoa > Chordata > Actinopteri > Chaetodontiformes > Leiognathidae > Karalla > Karalla daura. The sequence continues at coordinate 25,189,361 of CM055196.1, forward strand.
CTTCTTCTTCATCGTTGGAGACAAGAAGTTCACAGAGGTCTGCTGTGATAGTCATCCATGTCCTCTGTCTACATGCAGGAGGAAACATTCCCCATGTTTCTGCCATAAATCAAATAAATATGAACAAATAACTTGGAAGGTAGCCACCATTAGTCATTAGCCAGAATGAGCAGAGGATTAATGACAGAATACTTCCAGTTACAGCAGTGACTCCATCATTCCTGCCCGGTGACCTGCTCCTTTCTGCAGATTTCAGATTTACACCATGTGGGACCTGAGAGACCTGGGAATCTGTCGCGGGAATTCCAGAGAATCAAGCTGAGAACAGTGCGAGTGAAGTGTCTCAACAGCGTTCCCGGGAGACCCGTCCATCACAGCTGAGCGTGGCAGCAGAGGAACCTCTCCTCTGAACGAGAAGTGGATCTGCTGTGGAGGGCCCGATGTGTGCAGAGTCACGTTCTCTGCCAGTTTAGACAGGTCGTTAGTCATCCCATCACCTCAAACATGTCGGAATGGTTGGGAATGCTGAGGATGCCGTGGTGCAGTATGGCAGGGTAGATGGATAGATAGATAGATAGATAGATAGATAGATAGATAGATAGATAGATAGATAGATAGATAGATAGATAGATAGATAGATAGATAGATAGATAGATAGATAGATAGATAGATAGATAGATAGATAGATAGATAGATAGATAGATAGATAGATAGATAGATAGATAGATAGATAGATAGATAGATAGATAGATAGATAGATAAGTAGACAGACAGACAGACAGACAGACAGACAGACAGACAGACAGATACATACATACATACATACATACATACATACATACATACATACATACATATATACATACATACATACATACATACATACATACATACATACATACATACATACATACATACATACATACATACATACATACATACATACATACATACATACATACATAGATATATAGATGAATAGACAGATAAATGTACTTTATGTCACACTGGGCAGCAGCAGCAGTTTAGCACAGGAAGTGAGTCACAGTATTTCAGGGCTACATCAACAACAGTAAACAGTATAAATAAGCTGCTGGTTAGCTGGTGTGTAGCTCCGTATGCTAACGGCGCAGAGTGGCGTGTAGATCATATGTGATGTGCGTTATCATGCTGCAGTCGGCTGCTGAGCTGCAGAGACGCTGGTGCTGTTGTGCAGCGTTGGGAGGACATTCGATACGTCGCGTGTGTGTGTGAGCTGTGGATCACTGTGAGTCTGGCAGAGATGGAAGATGAAATGATCCCTCCATAACTTGGATTGGAATCTGGAAATCTTATCTCCTAACACTGTAAAACACCATTTTACTGGATGTTTTGCTCACACGGCTTCACTAGATCTTGTTTTATTGTCTCACTAAAAAATGTGACACAATCCACCAGAGCAGCCCGTTGTTTTGTTTTTTTTCCAAATTGTTTTTTTCTTTTTTTTCTGTTTCTCTGTTTTGAAAGCGAAGGTCCAGGATCCCGCTAAAGTACGAGCTCGGACTGTCTCCCGGGAGCTGTTACTGAATTAGATTTGTATTTGACCGAGCTACTTTAAAGCGGTTTTATCTAAAGATAAATCTGCTTTTAGAATCTCTCACCACCAACTGAGCTGTTGCAGAGACGAGTCCCCAGACGCCAGACGTGAAATGCATACGACCACAAACGCCTCAGAGCCGCGGCTCCTTCACCTCGTTTGACTTATTGGTTTACCTGAGACGTTCTGGCAAATGCTCCCCTGCAGCACGTCTCTCTCTCTGAGAGAGTTAAGATGAAACTCCCAGCTCACAGTCACTCTTTTTAAGGCTGTAGAAGACAAAGAAGAAGACAAATTGAGGGAAAGGCAGTTAGTTTCTTCTTAGAAGCTGAAACTAGTAAATTATCCTTGTTCTCTAGTTAACATAGAAGCTATGAGCTCTGGTTCCATCAGAGCCTCCCAGTCTATACTCATTCCTGTTTGTAGCTGTGTTAATATCACACTCTGTTCATGCTGATCTGGCAACCATATGATTGGCTGTCTCTCATGCCTCTTCCTTCCTGTCACCTAATATGACATGACAATACACAACTTTCTTTGACTATCAGTGAATTGATGTGACGCTCTCATTCATCCAGGTCATTATGATCTACAGACCTGGTGAGTAGGTTCTAGAACAGCCCTGGGTCACATGTTCCAGGTAATGCAAATGTGTAATGTGTAGTGGATTAGCATTAGAATCTAAGAATCTGCCTCGGTTTACGACTCCTAGGGAGCTTTACATGTCTTAATGCACCTCTGCACGACTTTATACGACTTTGAGTGACTAAACGTCATTTTATGTGACTGTGTGTGATCATGAGGGACTCATCATGACTCTGTTCAGATTCACCCTGCAGTATCCCTTTTTTTAAAGTTCTCAGCATCTAAAATGTAAACATGAGTGAGAACATGAAGATGGGTTTGGACGCACAGACTCCATTCTCGGTCCCCTTTAAATGCCTTCAGCTACACTCAGAGCATTGTTTAAAGTTTCCTCTTTTCTTACAGACATTTCTTTGTTTATTGATGAACAGTTGAAACAACAGTTCCTCCTGAAAGCAAAGTCACATTGTTCCAAGATAAATCTCAGTGTCGGAGAGTCTTCAGCACTGCATGCAGAGCTGCAGGACTCACAGCAGCTCTGAATGGTTTCCAGGTGTTTAGCCTTAATAACACTGTGACACGTCAAGTAACGTCCGATCGCGTTTCCTGTCCAACAGCTTCAACACAAACTATGTTGTTGTGCTAACGATGCTGGGTGACCTGCAGCTGACTGCGTGACTGTGCTCTCCATTTCTCACTTGTCTCTCATTGTTGCGCTGAAAGTGCAAGTACGTCAGGGATCAATTTGGAGAGTCCTGAAATTCCAGTGGGTGGAGAACAGGCTGGAAAAGAGATTTCAAACGCCAAAAAACCTCAGCACCTGACAGCGCGCTCATCGATTTTTATCAACAACGCTGTCAGACACAGATGTGTTGTTTGTCCGGGGCTGCGCTCCAGCCCTCGCCGTCATCCTCCCGCTGATATTTATAGAACCTCCTCCATGTGGCTGTCGTGAGCTGAGCTGCTTCCAGGACTCTGGTGTGTGAGTGACCCTAACAAACGACACACAAAAATGTGTTGACCATAAACTAGACGTGAAAGCCTGATCATGTGAAGGGGCCTCGCCTCGCATTCGCATGGTGATGCCGTTCAGATGCTGCAGCTACGTCCTGCTCCACCACACTGCACCACCTTCGCCCTCAGGAACGGGGAATGCAGCTCACAGCGAGTGCTTGGTGGATGTGAGAGCTGGGCGCGGGGTCCTCGGGATTCATCGCTCGCTGTCCACAGTTGTTTATCCTCTTTATTTTTGCACTCAGGCAACAAGCAGAGCGAATGTAGATCACATTTCCAAGATGTTTTGGGGCTTTGTTCCAAGTTGCCCTCTCTCTCCAATTCTAACAGATGGACGTCCCTCAAGTGGCCCATAAATGTGTTTCGAAAATAGCCTGTTTACTATAGTTATCCCTCTGAAGTTAAAACGGGGTAATTGCAGGGCGATACGTCCTGCTCCATCACATTCTGCCGCTCTGAGTCATTGTCCATCTGAAAACTGGACCTGGCTCCTGCGGCCGCGTCCCCCTGACGGGTCCAGACCTTTGAAGTGTGACCCCAGCACTCGGAGCAGCTAAATGACTGTATAACACTTCATTAGAGTTTGGGAGCTCATCTCCAGCTCTGGAGCCAGAGGATTACTGTCACATTGTCCTCATTACAACTTTATAGTCCGAGGCGTGTTTCATCACTTTCAGATTAAGTGGAGAGATGGATTGGGTAACGGGGAGGATCTATCTGGCTGTTCTCTGACAGGCTCCTCGGATAGAGCCTCACCTCTCTTGTTTCAGTGGCTTTGAAGGTTTCTTGAATCTTTTTCAGACGTGGAGCATGTTTGGCTGCTGGCCTCCAGTGTCTGTTGGAGTGAAGGCTGTTTGTCATCCAGACGTGTTGGTCTGGTTCACGGAGCGCTCCTCACGGATTAGCAGACGTGTTCTCGGGCATTTGACGCCTGATGGATGAGATCCGCTGCCGTTTGTGACTTTGTGAAGTGATGTGAGCGGAGAAAAGTGTCGTACTGATGGGTTTGAAAACTCGTCCTGCCATCCCTGCCTTTATCAATAACCGTCACAGCCACTCGCATCTCTGAGAGGTCCAGAGCGTCTCTGAGGAGCCGCCCACGCTCTCTGTGGCTTCACACAGTCGCACATTCTGAAGCTTTAACCCTGAGAAGACGAACCCTGACCTGACGGTTTATCAGACTTCAACCTGTAAAACATCTGAAAACTGGGAAACGTCTCAACAGCGTCAACACAAGCCTAGTGTGGGAGAAACAGCAGATCACACAGTTCAGTCTTTTTCCAGCTCGGCTTCAAATGGCAAATGATGAATGTTATAGGATGATGTTATGTTATTCTATGTAAGTGTGTTACTGTATGTGATTGTATGTGGACGTGTTGCAGTCTTTATCCTGAGATGTTTTACTTTCTCTTTCTCATTCCAATCTATGAAAGAAAGAAACTCCAGTTGTCACTTCAATAAATGCCGACTCTCCAGTTTAGCCCAGTGCTGAAGGATTTGTGTGAAGGACAAATTATGAATGAATGAATATCTAAGTAACCGTGTCTTCTTCTCACTGTTTTCTTTTCTATAATTGTTGCAAGTTGTAACCCAAGGCCTGGCTGCCGTATTGTATTTCCTGATCTCTTCTTGTATAAATATTTCCTAAAACACACAATCGCTCGAGATGATCCAGGAGTGAAACATGAATGAAGATGAAGCGTAGGAAGTCTTTCTGTGTGTAGTTTGCATGATCTGATCCTTTCTTTCTTTGTTTTCTTTTCCTCTCACTGACCAAAATAAAAGATGTTTAGGTTGGCTGGAGACTAACTGAGCAAAGGTGTGTGTGTGTGTGTGTGTGTGTGTGTGTGTGTGTGTGTGTGTGTGTGTGTGTGTGTGTGTGTGTCCTATGATATACTGGCAGCTGGAACAGGCTCTTGCAGGACCTGACTGGGTCTGAGGATTACATAAAGAGAAGGCCTGAATGGATGTATGCTTGTGCTCTGCCTACAGACACATATTGAATGCCAGAGGAGCAGGAAACGCTGCAGCACCAGCTCAGGCTGCTTAGAGCCCATCAGCCTGCTGGGCCAGGAGCGACTCAGTCCTGAGTGTAACAGATGAGTCGAGCATGCGAGAGGAATGATGTAACTGCAGGCGAGCCAGCAACGGGATTCTCACGCTTGTAGCCATCAAAGCAGCGCTGGTTGGTCTCTGAGCCGGTTGGATGTCCACATCCAACCAGACGCAGTGGTCAGAGGGCTGCAGAGGTGAGGGTCAGCTGGTCAGACATCAGCCCTGCACCAGAGCCTGGCTCCAGTCAGCAGGCCCACTGGAAAACCAGGCTGAGGGTCATCTCAAAGAATGACCTGGTGATCGGCTACACACACTCACACACACTCACACACACACACACACACACACTCATACACACACACACTCATACACACACACACTCACACACACACACACACTCACACACACACTCATACACACACACACTCATACACACACACACTCACACACACTCACACACACACACACACTCACACACACACACACTCATACACACACACACTCATACACACACAGACTCATACACACACACACACTTACACACTCACACACACTCACACACACACACACTCACACACACACTCACACACACACACACTCATACACACACAGACTCATACACACACACACACTTACACACCCACACACACTCACACACACACACACTCACACACACACTCACACACTCTGCTCCACGCTGCTCCTCCTGGTCATGTGTGACAGGTGGACGGCGCGGTGCGTCGGTGGTTCGCACCATCTCCTCTTACCGTCTCTCAGGTCGTGTTTCCTAATCTCCCGTTGTGCACATTTATCCCAGAGCTCCTGATAAACACTCACACTAGATAATCTGAGAGTGATGGTCAATATCATACATGGATGACATAGTAATATGGATTTAATGTATGATAGAGATGTGCAGCAGGGTCAACAGATGTGAACATGTCATTGTTCTGGGTTATACTGGGAGGGCTATTCTGGGAGTTATACTGGGAGGCCTGACTCCAGCTGCTCCAGGTTCATGTTCACACATGTAAAGGTCGACTCTGTGACTCCAGGACTACGTTCATACTGGAGGTCTGAATCCCAGGTGACTGGTTGTTCTCATTGTCCTGTGGCTGTGCTGTCCCAGTGTGAACAGGAGACGTGACATCACAGCACGTGACTCTGCGTGACTGCATGTCCCTTTACACGACTTAATGCAACTTAACGTGAACTTTATGGGACGTAACGTGACTTTTTGTGACCATCAGACTCAGGTTGGACAGTCTGCTCCCTGAAGCATGTTCAGAGGAAGACGTCACGTTTGAGGTCAAGTTGCTCAGTCTGAGCAGACAACGTTACAACAGAATCAAGAACAGATGAACAACGAGAGGGGAGGAACAGATATTAATGGCGGCCTACAGTGGAGAAGTGTCTGAGTGGTCTGCGTGGAGGAGGAGCCACAACAAGTGATGAACATGATGAAACATGACTAGGTGACCTGACGTGATTTGATGTTATGCCATGTAACTTTTTGTAACTCAACATTCACTCTGTGAATCTACTGTTAATCTACGTGCATTTACATGACTTTACAAACGATGGACAAACTGGATGAAATGTGACATGAGTGCTCAGGCCGAGATCGAAGCATCTTGTGAAAGTGTCCTTGACAACACACAGTTCATGGTCCAGTGAGGAGGGCAGGAGAAGATGAAGAACAAAGCTGGTTTACAGTAAAGCTCCCTGGGTCCTTGGTCTGTCTCTCCTCTGTGACGTAAGGTCAAATGAAATGCTACTGATTGAAAAACATCAGATCTGATTTGATCTGCTCCCACTGTCATCACAACACCAGACAGAGTTCTATATGAAACATCAGCCTCAGGACCGTGAGCCCCTGGTGAGATGATGGATGGAAACAGGTCAAAAGTATCTTTCTAATGGATGAAAGTGAGTGTATGTGCAGCCTCCAGTGATTAACAGGACCAACAGTAAATAACCTGGAGATGTCTCATCACTGAAACATGTCAGCTATGCCAGTGACATTGTGAATCCAGGTGATTCTATTGTTGCCAAATGTTTCTGTGCTGTGCAGCCGTATTTTCAGAGTTTTTCCCCTTCGCTTGAAGAATGATTGTTAAGCGACCTCTTGCGAGCTCAGGTGTTCAGAATCTGCCAAAACAGCTGCAGCAAATTGAGGGAACGGACTCAGAAACGAGGCCACGCGTGATCACGGTTGCACGATCAGAATTTGTTTTGCGTTCTCTCGGATCTTTTTGTTGTCAATATGCTCGCATAGTTATGGAAATGCTTCTTGGCTGCAGCTCGGAAACAAATTTCTCTCGTGACTGCAACGTAAAAGTGATTTATCTGAACACGAGAGCATCGTGGAAAATCTCAATCACTTTTTGGGCACATGTCTGAGCGGGGGGGGGTCACCATCTTTCCCAGTGCTGAGATGAACGTTCTCAGGTGGTCTGAGGAGTGGTGTATTTCTCGCTCTGTGAAGTGAAGTCACGTTAGGTTGAGTCAGAGAGGAGGTTCAGATAACCCGACAGCGAGCCAGGGCTGCTCTGGCGTTTTGCGGCTGGTCCGGTCGGACTGAAGTGTGTCGCGTTGAGGGAGGATGACAGAGATGATCTGGTCTGCTCACCTCTGGCCTGGTGGAGACGTACAGCCCACTCTGCTGACTCTGCGACCTGCTTCCTGTCGCAGCCCCGGCTCGGCTATTTTTAGCATGATTTCATACACTCAGCGCAATTAAGTAGGATGCTGGTAAACAATGCTGTGGTCGGACGCCAGCTCCAAACTTGGCCGCGGTGAGTCAGACGGTTTCAAGCGAAGGAGGAATAACTTCATGTGCTGGCAGCGCTACAGTACAGTCCATGGGGGTTGCAAACGTTTCTCTCTCTTTCTCTTTTTTCTTTTTTTCCACAGAAACACTTGTGTTTTTTATTTGCGCCTTGCCACACATTCTTGTGTGTTCATGGGGGAGGAAGAGGATGAGACGCTGACTTTTGAAGTCTTCTGTCTTGTCACGTAAAGCATTCCTCGAAGATGGAGCAGAACCACGGCCGAGCGGTCACCTCCACGCTGCCTCGCTAAGAAGCAGAGTATAGATAGATAGATAGATAGATAGATAGATAGATAGATAGATAGATAGATAGATAGATAGATAGATAGATAGATAGATAGATAGACAGACAGACAGACAGACAGACAGACAGACAGACAGACAGACAGGTATAATCTGCTAACATGTACAGTCCTACGGTGACCTCTGACCTGTGAGGAGGGTAAAAACACCCCCGGGGGGTGAGAGTGGCACAGCGCTCACCTTTAGCTCTCCGCTTTGCATTGTCAGAGGATATTTATATCTGGAATGAACAATTGGGAAAGATGGGTTTGATTTCCCCGCTGCAGCCTCGGGCTCGGCCTTCCTGTGGGTGCAGAGTCAACCTCGCTCAGATGGGATGATTGGAGCCAGATCCTTTGTCCCAAATTCCGTCTCCTTGCACCCTTGAACCTCACGAAATCTCTAAACTCAAACCTTCAGTTGTCGGTGCGAGTTTGCCGATGCAGCAGCGAGCCGGCGCTGCAGTGAGTGCAGTGAAAGGAGGGGGAGGTGGCGGGCGAGCGGCGTGCAGGTGAGCGGGCCGGAGCGGACTTCCTGTCCGAGCGCGACGCGGTCGGCGGCGCCAGGTGGAATGCTGCTGTGAATCCCTCGCGCTCTGGAGCCACTCAGTGTTCCTCATTTTTATGAGGCTGAGGAGGACATCTGTTTGCGTCGTTGACCCTTACAGGAATCCTCCGGGGACCTTTTAATCTTCCGTAGAGATCCATAATGTGAAGATGCAGTGATATGCTATTTTTGTCCACTCTCTTGCCAGATGCTTCGCTGAACTCTTAATACGAGCGTATCGCACCCCCGGGCTCCATGAATTGTCATATGTAATAGTGTGGTGGAAGTTAAATGTTCCGCAGGCGTTTTATTTTACTGTCCGGAGCGTACCCCCTCTCTGCTCCGGGGGCTCCTCGCAGCCCCGCTCGCTGTAAATACCCAGAATTCCTCAAACCTTCGAACCCTATATATTTTGAATTCCTCAGACGCCTTTAGACACTTTGTAAATTCAGATGCTCTCGCACTCGAGGGAGCAGTGAGACCCCTTAACCCCGCCTCGTCTTTATTTTCCACACACACACACACACACACACTCTCTCTCTCTCTCTCCTACCCCCTGCGATGGATTCCAGATCGGGAATTTAATGCATTTCTGTTTCGCATCACCTCCCAGGAATGCGCCACGCGTGCCACAAGCCTCATAACCTCAGGCTGATGAGTGTGAGGATGTTTGAAAGAGAGAGAGAGGGATGATGGGATACAGACGCTGCTGGGGGTTGTGAGGAGGAGGAGGGAGGAGGAGGAAGAGGAGGAGGAGCGGGGGGTTGACAGAGCACATCCGGTGTGGCACTTGGCGTTAATGACAGGCCATCTTCTTGCATAAAGCAATGTTAGTGCAGCTGTGGTATGTGCCGAGCGCATCTGGACGGCAGATTTTCTGGAAGGCTGTGTGTGTGTGTGTGTGTGTGTGTGTGCGTGCGTGCGTGTGTGTGTGTGTGTGTGTTTGTTTGGTCTGTCCTGTCTCACTCAAATTAACGACTGTTGCACGATACGAGGGAGGATGGAGTGAATTAACTTAGTTGGGGTTCTTTTAAGGGGGGGTCGATCTAAAAGTGGAGATTTTACAAGGTCGTCTGTTTTGTATAACGTTTAGATTCTGTTTTTGTTTTTGTTTTTTCTTTGATAACTCTGGCAGTGTCAACACGCAGTGACTGGTGACAGGATTAGATGCTCGCTGCGTGTTGGGATCTGTGGCAGGACCTGCCTCCAGATCATCACCTATCTTTACGTGTCAACATGCAGGTACTTAGTTAGTACTTCGTTAGGTACCAGGTACTCAGTTAGGTGATGTGACCACAGGAACGCTCTGGAGTGGCAGCCTGTCACTTACAGCCTGCTCCCTAGAATCCAAGAGATCGCTCTGAAACAAAACAATTTTGTTTTTGAATCCAAAGGATCTTCGAGTGTTGACATCATAGCAATTTGAAGTTGAGGAGAACAATTTCCCAATATTGACACTATATTTAACGATCAATCTGGAAGTCATGAAAACCTGACTCTGATTCTATGTGAGTAAAGTTGAGGCCGAGCTCAGGGCAACATATTTCTATCACTCCTTCTGCCTCGGCTTCACATATTAAAATCCAGGATTAGAGACTGTTTGTTGTTTGATAAAGGATAAGAAGAGGAAGCATAGCTGGACTCGCAGTGCGGAGGTCCCGGGTTTGCATCCCGGTCTGTCTGCGTGTTTTCCATGTGTGTGTGAAGGTTTCTCTCTGCACTGACTCAACTTTCCTCTGATCGATCGTTACTTTCAACACGAATGCTTTCGATATTAAAGCTGCAGCAGATTTCTCATTTAGAGTCATGTTAATGTAGGGTTTTTTATTATTCTTTTACATTACTTGTACAAAGTTCCTTGAGGACTTTTAGATCTGATTAGACAACTTTTTGGTGTTTATGGTTCTCTAAGTTGTGGAAAAATGTATTTTAGTATTTTGGTCTTTAAAAACAATGACTCATCACAAAGTATAATGTAAACTCTGCACAGTTTTCAGCCCATGTTTTTCTGATTATTGTGTCACGGATTCTGTCTGTTTTGCCTCACTTCTCAGATGACCTTGAATCCTTTATCTGGCAGATGTTACGTAAGGAACAATTTAATTATGCATTATTAGAATTACACAATAACAGCTAATAAGAGCTCATGGTGATGTTTGCACATCCTGCAGGACACCGCAGACAGGTCATCTCCTCTATTTTGGAAAATAGAAGCTTGACATAGTGAAGTCATGGAAATAGTCACCTAACGTGTCCCCTGATGCTCTACAGTTTACTACACTTGGTCTAATCTCTGGTCGAATCTCAGCAGTGATACTGTACTCCTCTCGTGTCTGTGACGGGGTTTTATGGCTCTCTGCTGCCCTCTGCTGAGATGAAGGCATCCAAACAGGCAAACATGCAGTTACCGGTTACACAAGATCTGGTTTATTACACAGTTCAGTCTTTAGATTTTTACATATATATAAAAACACAGGATGGAAATCACAATGTTCATGTATCAAAGGCACTGGTGGTTACAGTACACACGTCCAGCAGTTAGAATCTGATAAAATGCCCTAAATCTGACACAGTGTTCACAGGAAACGTTAGAAACCAGTTCTTTAGAAAGACGCAAACACACATCAACAAACTGGAGAAAAAGCAACTTTGATGATAACGATTAAGAGTTAGTGAATCGTAGGTGTTATTTCATATCGGATCGTTACTTGTGGAGATAACTTTGTTAATGGCTTTAAATTAAAGTATGTACAACAATCCCTCATCTGTTCATGTCAACATGGTCCCAAAGATTCTAGAGGAAATGGTAAAGATTACTTGATTCAGAATCGTCATCATGTCTGGTCAGACTCTGGACCACAGTAGTGCCTTTCACATACAAACTAACAAGAAATCATTAAAGACGCGAGTTCGCTCTCTTTCACACCCCACATGATTCTTTTTAATCAGCTGCTCGACATTAAGAATGAGTTAATGCATATTGTTAACTTGGTAAGATTTGACAGTGTGCTGGTCCTACGGGAGTTTACCTGGTCTAAATTCACCCAACGAGGCCTAGTGTGCTGATCTAGCTCTGAGCTAACGCTAATTAACGGAGGAGCTCCACTTTAAGCTGTCTGAGCTGGCTGTGGATGTTATCTATCAGTATTAGAAGCTCTTTTACATCCCATACACAGCTTTGGAAGCCGTCACTCCCCCCATGTATCTGGAGCTGCTCAGCTCCATAGAAACTGTCACCTCGACCTGTTCTGTTCCTTCATCTATGGGATCCTCCACTGAGACACAACTGGGAAAGATTCCTAGAGGGGAGAAAGCTCAGAAAGCTCTGCGACTATTTACTGCCCCCTGCACATTAAAACCCCTCTGATCCTGGTCTTTCTTGCATTTCAGTCTCCCCCAGCACCTCCCGGCCTCCCTCTCTCAGGCGGGAGCGTGTTTGTGTGTTTGGGGGCTCTACTGGGCCTGCGTGGGCTCTTTCTTCATCTCCTGCCACTTCTTCTCTCTCAGGTTGAGCTCTGCATCAGAAAACGCTGCCGGGCCCCAGTTGGTGATCAGCCTCTGACCTTTGGAACCTGGAGGTGAAAATAACCATCAATAATCAGCATCATGCGCGCTTACAGTCACAGAGCGCAGAGCAGCAGTCACTTCAGAGGCTTCCTGTTGTGTTTTGTAATGTGATCCATGAAAAACTGTGAAAACTTTCACATAAGAGATGAATGGTATGATGGTCTTCACCTGGACACACTGTTCAGACTCTAAACTGGACAAACATGTCTCCTCTGTCGACGTGGTGGTTTTAACGAGGTTTATAGTTTTTGACCAGTTACCATTCAATGACTGTAATCACAGAGCCATTCTACTCTCACTCTGCAGTGGGAATGTTCCATTCACCAACATGAGGTAGTGGGGATAATCAGGGCAAAAAAAACTTTGAAGAACCCACAATATCCATATCAGTGTAAGCATAGATGTTTAAATAGGATGAAATGCACTGAAATTGATTTATTATTAATGTGTAAGCAAAATAATGAGCTTCATTGTTTCTAACATTCACACCACCCCCGCCCCACAGCTCACAATGGTTCAGTCCAACTGCCACCAGCTGTAGCTCTGCCTGCCTTCTCACTGACAAACTGTTGTTTTTTTTTTCATTTCTCTCTCTTCTTTTTTTCTCATTTTCTTTTCTAAACATCTCCAGCACAGGTCGACCTTCACCTGGAGACACCTGGAGACACTAGTCTCCTCTGTTTGTGTGGTGTTAAGAGCCTCTCTACTCTCAGCCTGCTGTCTGACTGTCGTCACCATGGCGACCTAGAGGAGAGGCTCCATACTGCTGCTGCAGCGGTACAGGCAGTAACAGTCCTGGAAGTTTTCACTGTGTTTTTGAGACATGATCCTGCATCACATGATCCTGCAAAACCTTCTAGTTCTGGTACCACAGCGACCCCAATGAACGCGGTCTATCTGGTAGCACCTTAACAGTTGCTCAGTGCTCGTCATCCTCTTGTCTTTGCTTGTTCTGAGACACTTCAAGTGCATGACGTGTCAACGTGTAACTACAGCGTCAGATGCAGTTAGTTCACATTGAAATAAACATGAACCATGTTTCAGCTGCTTTGACTCGTAGATGAACTGTCCAGCGTGTGGCCATGGAAACACTGATATTAATTCTATTAGTTGTTATTTCACTGTGTAGTAAACAGCCTTGTTGATATGACGCCTGCAGCCAAAGAATCTGTGGAATCTGCTGGTGTGGTGTTGTTCTCTGTCCTCAGCTGTTCTGCTGAGGACAGAGCTGCTCCACTAATGAAGTCTACCGGGAAATTAGGAGGCGCCATCGAATTTATTCACGGCAGGAGTCGGTAACTCAGAACGAGACGCTCTGACACAACACAGAGGAGACCTCCAGTGGTCATGTCTTCTCCAGACCAGCATCAGACTGGTTTCCATGGAAACACGAAGAGCTGTTGGTTACCTGGCTGAATGAGCCGCAGCAGTCCCTCGTGCTCGGCCACCTTGTGTTTCCAGCTCTTGGTGTTGTTGGTTGCATCTTCCAGCTTCTTCACCACCGTCTGGTCACACCACAGAGGACATGAGGGACAGATCGTCCAGCTCAGAGTCAGAGACAACGCTGACCTCGAAGAAACTTAAAAACTTAATTGTTTGTTCCATTGAGTTGTGATGTATTGATACAGACACACTGTAGACCAGGTTTACTATTGCAGTTCTGCACATCATATTTTATGTAGTCACACTATCTTCTCTAATGTTGTTTAATTTTGATAACACTTTGACCAGAGGCTTTAAATAAGGTCATTAAACTTTAACTTTATTTGCCTCCTTGGGGGAACCATGGCTGTGGACAAAGGGAGACTGTAGCATGTACGTACAGAAACCAAAGTCTCACTTTAAAATCAGTCTGAGGAGCATCATGATCACCACCACAGAGGCAAGCAGCACCGTCTTCCTTCCGTTCTTACTCACACGTTACGTACATTTAAACCACAGATTGTTATCACACTATATTCTGGTTCGGTCCTCTATCGGCATATTAATCATCTTAAGAGAGGAACCAAAAAATGTGTTTGCATTCATACATATGCAGTGTTGTGTTCTTATAGTGTCTAGTAACGTCCTGGAAGTTCTGAGGGACCCACCTGGTACTGCTCCAGCGCGCCCTGCCTGTCCTGCTCCAGCTGCTCCAGCTGCTGCATGGCGGCCTGCAGGGCGCTCTCCTTGGCCAGCCGCTCCTTCTCCAGCTCCTGCTTCTCCGCCTCCGTCTCAGAGATGGCGCGTTGCTGCTGCAGGTGGATCTGCTCCAGCTCCAGCCTCTTGGTGGCCTCCTCCTCCAGTAACCTGCTCACACACACACACACACACACACACACACACACACACACACACACACACACACACACAAGCATGAGAATGATACAACACAAGCCTGATTGAGGAGATGGAGAACATCAAACTGAATCCAATCCAAGTGTTGTTTCTAAATCACATTTGTGAGTTCTGACTGGAACAATAAAAATGAATGTTTAAATCTGATGTTGTCACCAGGTGGCGCTGATGTGCAGCTGTGGTTTAGATTTTGATTCAAGTGTGAATAACTGGTAGCACTTCCTGATGAAATGCCAGTAGCAGGGTTAATGTTTGTCAGATATAAAGGTTTCTGGTTGTTCTGGTAGTGTGGGACTAAACTAAAAGCGTCAGCTCCAGTTTGTGTTCTGAGGAGTGAGAGTCGATCTGAGAGATCACTCAGACTCAGACTGGAGGTGTCTGGTCCTCTGTGTTTCCCACACAGAGCTCTGGTTTCGGTGGTCAGCGCGGCTGCTGGTGGACTCTGTGTCAGCAGAGAGGAAGGAAGGAGCGAAGGGAAACGTGCTGGAGAGGGAAGTTGGACTTCACCGTCTCCAACATCTGCCCCACACAGCTCCAGCTGTCTGTGAGCAGCTTTAAACCAGGACTGAAGCATGGATGAAAATCTCTGATCGAGTCATTTGCAACTAGATTTCCAGGCCCTTCTTTCCATTACCTTCCAGCTCCGCTCCCAATAGAACACATCCATCCATTCTTTCTTTATTTCTTCTCTCATTCATTCACTCATTCAGCCATTTTTCTATTCTGGCTAAATAGTGACACTTGTACCATGTGTATGTCTGTGCTTTGATGCCTGCGTGAGAAACCTTTCAGCTGCTGATAGAGAAATAAACGTGCGTAACGTCTGCTGAATGTGTCACAATAGCAGTGGACGGTTTGGAAACTAGAATCTGATGTTCCTGGTTTAACAGCAGAAACAACGGCTCAGGTTCATCTAGTTAGTACGGCTCCACCAATACTTCCCTGACATGACTCTGAACGACACAATCCTGTCTTTGTCCCCTCTCTTTGCCCCCCCCCCACCCCCCAGACTGTGTCCCTCACCGAGCCTGCAGCCTGCGGACGGCCTCCTCGTCCTGCCTGGCCCGCCTCTCGTCCTCCAGAGCGTCCTCCAGCTGCTTGTACATGTCCTCCAGCTCCCGGACACGCTGCAGATACTGCTCCAGCTCCGTGGACTTCTGAGCCACCTGCTCCTCCATCTGCTGCCGGACCTGCCCCCCCCCACCCCACCACCACCACCACCACAACATGGAGCTGTGATCAATCATCTCAAATCAATCATGTTACAGCTGCTGAACATCTTCAGGTTTCATTCAGGGAAGTGGAGGTTGATGATTTGTAAAGATAAGCCTTTACAGAGACCTGAGGAGGATTTCTCCCTGTTCTCTGTTAACATAGAAGCTATGGGACACTGGTTTCATCAGAAATTACACAAACAATATTTTTTGAGATGCAAACGTCATGGATGTTTAAACCATTAGGAAGTAAAACAACAGGAGAATAAAGAACAGGGAAACTAGAATCATGTTGGTTAAAGTACTTCTGTTTGTTCTTGGTAAGAACTGTTCTACATCCTTTGTAACTGTGTAAATATTACGCTCTGTTCCTGCTCAGATCTGGCTCCTTTCATGCTAATCTGGCAACCACACATAGGATTCACTCTGATTGGCTGTCTGTCCTGCCACTCACATGAACATGTCATGATGATCATGTGATGATTTTATGTTGTTAAATCCAGCCTGATTCAGAGGAGGAACCAGAGACTGAGGAGGAACCTGAGAAGGAACCAGAGACTGAGGAGGAACCTCAGGAGGAACCAGAGACTGAGGAGGAACCTGAGGAGGAACCAGAGACTGAGGAGGAACCTCAGGAGGAACCAGAGACTGAGGAGGAACCTGAGAAGGAACCAGAGACTGAGGAGCAACCTGAGGAGGAACCAGAGACTGAGGAGGAACCAGAGACTGAGGAGGAACCTGAGGAGGAACCAGAGACTGAGGAGGAACCTGAGGAGGAACCAGAGACTGAGGAGGAACCTGAGGAGGAACCTGAGACTGAGGAAGAACCAGGAGCAGAGACACTGACTTTCCCCACAAACTGGAAAACCAAACAGTCCTGTTCTGGGGGGGGGGGGGGCTTCATGCATGTCATATTTATTCCACTGCCATTCAAAAACCCTACATTTATTTTTAGATACGAATGAGGATGTGATGCTGTAACCAGGAATAGACTGTCTATGTTTCATACCTCTGAGGGTTTCCTTTAAGTCACTGATGGACAAAGATCTCCTGTGTCACATCCACCTCCAGCTTACATCAGGTATTATGAGCAGAGACTTACAGGAAACCTTTATTGCTCAAACTGAAATGCCTGTTGAATTGAAGTGAACTAGACAGAAATATCTAAACCACTGCCTGTTTCACGGTCTCTTTCAGCACCAGCATCGCTAAAAATATCTCCTCTGAAGTTTCAGTTTTCAGCTTTGAATGACTGGTAACAGTCTGCTTTACCATCGTCACCTGCAGAGGAATATGAAACATATCGCTCGGAGCTCAGTCAGTCTTCAATGGTTTCAGAACTGCTTTTGAGAGGAAGTTGTGCTGAAGCTGATCTTGCTCCATCACTTGTTATTTTGAAGAAATGATTCAATGGAAGGCGTGACAGGCAGAGTGACGTACCAGTTTCTCTTTCTCCAGGTCCATCCTGTAGCGGTCCTGCAGCTCCGTCTGGGTCTGGAGGCGTCTGCGCTCCTCTTCTGCTGCGTTAGCCGCCGTGTCCTCCAGAGCCTGGACAGAGGAGCGCAGTCAGACCCTCACAGGGATCACAAATATCATGGCACACTCCTCGTCCACACTCAGGAAACAAGTTCTCACCCTTGAATTTATGTGTTTGACAGAACCAAAGAGGGTGAACACAGTAAAATGTTTATTTAGAGAATTGAAATAGAAAGCAGCACATGAATAATGCTGTAGCAGCATTTTTTAAATATTGTAGAGTGAAAAGAAGCAACTGACTGGGCTGCACCCTGGAGCCTCAGCTCCAGGTTCAGCTCCAGGCTGCAGCCTCTGGCCTGTGCAGGCCGAGTTGGAGCTGCAGCCTGTAGCTGTAGCCTGGAGCAGCCTGGAGCTGCAGCCTGTAGTTGTAGCCTGTAGCTGTAGCCTGGAGCAGCCTGGAGCTGCAGCCTGTAGCTGCATCCTGGAGCAGCCTGGAGCTGCAGCCTGTAGCTGTAGCCTGGAGCTGCAGCCTGTGGCTGCAGCCTGGAGCTGCAGCCTGTAGCTGCATCCTGGAGCAGCCTGGAGCAGCCTGGAGCTGCAGCCTGGAGCAGCCTGGAGCTGCAGCCTGGAGCAGCCTGGAGCTGCAGCCTGTAGCTGTAGCCTGGAGCTGCAGCCTGGAGCTGCATTCTGGAGCAGCCTGGAGCTGCAGCCTGTAGCCGCATCCTGGAGCAGCCTGGAGCAGCCTGGAGCTGCAGCCTGGAGCAGCCTGGAGCTGCAGCCTCAGCCTGGTGCTGATCGGTGTCACCCAGCTGTGAATGGTCTGCAGCAGAAAGCAGATCAGTGCGATTCACTGAGTCTCACAGTGGCTCGCAGTCATTGTGCATTCAGTCCGTCTGCACGCAGCTTTTCACCTCAATGAGAGATTGTTGGGCCTGCACGTCGCCCAGACAAAGACTGGCCGTTGTCTGTGTCTCTGCTGCGCTGCCTGTTGCTCAACCGCTCTGGGAGCTGCTGCAACGCCGTGATGCAGCAACACGCGTGTTGTAAGCGTGACCTGCCGACTGTCCCGTGTGACCTGCAGGCTGCGAGCTGCCTCCTGAGGCGTCTTACAAAACGGTGCTGTGAGTGAGGCGGACGTTATGAAACCATGAACGCAGAATGTTCAGAACATGGATATGATGTCACTCAGGGTGAGAACATCTACTACGCACCCATTAACGGCAAAATACGTGGGCGGAAGTGACAGTTTCATAACATCTGCACCTAATTACTCAGAATCATGAGTGTCTGGCCCCGGATGATCTCTGTTACACACCTGACACACTGACAGAAGGAAATCTGAGTCTGAGGCATGTGAAGCATTCAGGGACAGTTGTCTGAGGAAGATTACAACTTCCTGCCGGACTCAGTTCAGCTGTTTGAACACTTCATCAGCACTTTTATACATACAAAGCATCTGTATATTCTGTGTTCATACTGCATACTATTCTATGAATATGTTAAACATGAACAGCATGGACAAATTCTGTTTTGAGTTTGTTCTATTATTATTCATCCTATTCTAGTTGACTATTCTCATTCTATTGTTCTGTTTGTTTTGCTGCTGGACACCGAACAAAAATGACAATAAGAGTCCTGATGATTCATTCCACTCAAAACAAAAAAGTTCAAACTTAAACTTCAGAGTTTGTCCTGGTAGAAGTACGACTCAGGGGGTTTGTGATCAGCTGGATGACTCAGGTCTATTTAACCAGTTTGATGCGAGGTGACACCTCCCATTAAGCCCATTAGCAGAGGAAGTCATCACTCCGTGTCGTGTGAGTGAGACAGGTCAGCGGGCTGTCAGACGAGAGCGTGAGTCAGGTTCAGGGAGACTTACTGGAAAAACTCCACCAGTGGAGACCAGTCACCCCCCGGCTCGCTTCCTGCCTCAATACACATTCCTGTGTTTGCAGCCACTGAATGACTATTCATGGGAGGAGGAGTGGTGGGGGGGGGGGGGGGGGGGGGGGGAGGGGGGGGGGGCAGGGAGGGGTGGGTTCTATTATTAGTATTCATGAGCTGGCAACCAGTTTCAGCAGAGAACCAGAGTTCTGAGGTGACCTATTTTGATTGTTGTGCAAAAAATTCAGCAAGTGTGTGTGTGTGTGTGTGTGCATGCGTGTGTGTGTGTGTGTGTGCGCACGTGCATGTGTGTGTGTGTGTATGTATGTGTGCGTGTGTGTGTGCAGATGTGTGTGTGTGTGTGGGGCTCCACAGATAATGCACCGTACTGTTTGAGGTGTGACTTTATCTCAGAGGAATGTTGTCGAATCAGCTTCGAGGGTTTGTTAAGCTGCAGGTGTCACCACAGACAAAAACCTGCTGAGGGAAACGTCTATTTATAACAACTGTTTTATAACGTCTATTTATAATATCTGTTTTATAACGTCTATTCATAATATCTGTTTATGACGTCTGTTTATAACAAGTCGGTTTTAGGGATGAAATCATTACTAGGAGGTGTTTGTTTTCTGTGCTCATAATGTTGAATAATAATAAAATATCAGTTAGGCTACACGATCAGAAACCATAGTGAATTGAAGCAATAATTTTACAAAAGAAAGAAGGAAAAAGAATAAAGACAGAAAAGATAAAGAATAAAGAAGGAAAAGAACACTGAGCGTGAGCAGCATTTCACTGAGAGCTGGCCCCATCTGATAAATGCATCCTATACATATAGGTACAGTATAGGTACATTTAGGTACAGTATAAGTATACATATAGGTACAGTATGGGCACACATATAGGTACACTATATACAGTACCTCACAAAGTGACAACTATTTTAATGCATTGCTTGAGCTGTGTTTAGTTATTCTGAGAGGGCTGTACAGGCTGTACAGGCTGTACACTATTATTACAGTATTAAGTGGTATTAACACTTCATTTCTGAAATCGTTTCTCTCTCTCTGTCTTTGGAGCTGTGAAGAGCCGTCCCTCTCTCTGGGGAATCCCCTGGTTGTATTTCCCGACTCCTTCCAGTGAATCCTTCCTGGTCTGCTGCTGGTGTGTGTGTGTGTGTGGGTGCGTGCATGCGTGTGTGTGCGTGTGTGAGTCCACACCTTCCTCATGCTCTCCAGCTCCTGCTGCTTGGCCTCGTTGGCCGTCTGCAGCTCCCTCATCCTCAGCTCCAGCTCCTCCTGCTCCGCCTGCTGCCTCAGACGCAGCTCGCGCCGCTTGTGGCGAGCCTCGCGGTGCGGCGCCGGGCGGCCCTGACGCAGCAGGGCCACACAGGTCTGCACGGCTGCAGCACGCACGCACACACACACACACACACACACACATCAAACAGTCGTGAGACCCTGGGCCAGACTGGAGGCTGAGCTGAAGCACAGGTGCTGCAGCTGCTCTCACCCTGGATCCACTCCTGCTTCTTCTTCTTGTCTGACGCGCTGATCTCGAAGCTCTTGTGTGACGACTTGATGAGGAAGAGACACTTCTTTCCCTCTTTGTCAGGAAGAGGCTGCAGCCACACACACACACACACGCACCATCAGCATCTGGATATCTCACATCTGGATGTCAGACTAGCTGTGAGAGACAGGGGAGCGGAGGAGCAGCTCCATACCTCCACGCAGCAGTTCCCGTCCAGGAGGATGTCTCCCTTCTGCTCAGCCAGGTCTTCACCCACGTAGTAGGAGATGGTGCTGGGCTTCAGCATGAACCAGCGCTCCGTCCAGTTCTTCCTCTTGTGGCCTTTCTTCATCATGTAGCCCTGCAGCCAGAGGAGATCAGACTGGTTGGTCCAAACAAAAAGTCTGAGACAACATTCAAACCTCCACGTCACTTCTCATCTTCTCCTCTGAGTGACCTCAGAAGCTGCAGAAGATCTGCAGCTCTGCCTGCAGCTCACCACAAATTCCTACTCCTTCATTATATTTGGGAGAAAGACATTAATTTAGTTGACAGACATTCAACTCTGTCTGCTCCTGAGCCTCGCTCTGTGGGACAGGACTGGAGTTCAGCAACGCTGCTCAGGGGAGGGCAGCTGCAGGTGTAGTGAACTGAGTGGAGGAGGAGGAGGAGGAGGAGGAGGAGGAGGAGGAGCAGGAGCAGGAGCAGGGGGAGGCTGCAGTTTGTTGGAACAATGGAGCCTTATGGTGCAGAGGAGTCAGATATCAGGCTTTGTTCAGGTCAGCGTCTGTCGGTTGTTGGTTGGGCTTCATCGAGTCGAGGGAAACTTCACCACAACTCAAAGATTCTGTCAGGACAAACAGCTCACAGTCTCCATCCACACAATGGAGCCAGACGAAACCATCAAACTGTAGAGCTTATGCATCTGTGAAGCTGCACAATATCTACAGAGGAAAATAAAACCTTTCTTCAGACCAGTCCATCTGGTTTCATCTCGCCTCATTAACACGGCGTGATGTGAAACCAGCACAGCCTTCATCTTCCTGCCGTTTATCACAGCTGAAGCGCTTCCACCCACTGTTCAGTGAAAATCACCTTTAAAGAGGACCTAGAACAGTGTGGACCACTCCTCCCTCTTCACTATGATTGATCTCTGGTCGTCTCTGGTCATAACTCAGCAGCTGACCTGGTGTTTGCCTCCAGGTCTGCCTGCAGCAGCCTGTCTGTGCTCAGAGCGGCTGAGGGGGCGGAGCCTGCTGACTGTGGCCGAGCTGAGCGTCCCACCTGTTTGAGCACGTCCAGGATGAGCTCCAGGTAGACCTCGTTGATGCCCATGGAGAGCGTCTGCCGGTCCATGCCTTTGCTGAAGTGTCCCGAGCCCACCAGGCGGATCAGGTCCCACACGTTGAGACTCTGCTGCTTGGAGTTGAGCTGCATCTTGTAGTCCTCGAAGCGCTCCTCCACCCAGCTGCCGCCCATGGCCTCCGTCAGCTTACGCAGGAAGTACTCGATCTGGGAACGCACACACACGTAAACACTGACACACAGACTCAAACCCTGCTCTTATTCAGCGACACTGAGGAGCTCTGTCCCTGGCCTTCCACTGCTCTCCTCGCCGAGGCCTCGCTGGAGCTCATACATTTCTTCTGCAGAGCAATCTTCCTGTGATTCAACCCAACAATAAATCTTCCAGCGTTTGTTAAAGAACAGGAAGCTGGAAACTTCCTTTTCTGCTCTTGAGCAAGAGACGCTTGGGGCTGCGCTGCTCCGAGAGGCTGAGATCAGAGCCGGAGCTCAGGTCTGTGTGCCTGCTCACAGCCACTGTGGAGAAGGAACAGAAGTCCATTCATTTAGACCTGACTGCACTAGGAAGTTGACAGTGACAGTCTGGCTGATGCTGGCATGTTTGATTTACATTTACGTTCCAAACTTCCCCAATTGTGATGCTGTGGAGGAAGTGTTCACCCAGAGAGCAAAGAACCAGCGCCTGACCAGTGCAGGCACGTTTGATGCTCCTCTCACTTATTGTTCACAGATTTATTTATCAGAACAGCGCTAGGGTTAGGGTTAGATATGAGAGCCTGCACAGGAAGTCCAACGAGCCTCCGAACTGTTTGTTTGACTACAAATGGCAAATAAAATACAACAGCTATCAAGAGTTGAAATCAGGTGCTCAGAAACCATAAACATCCTCCTCGACAGGCGGTATTTTTAAACACTGATGCACTGAACTCTGTAATGTGTCGTGTTTTCTTCGTTGAAGTGAGAGTGAGGGTTAGGAGAAGGAGCTGCTCCTCAGGCCTCACCTCCTCGGTCACCATGATCAGCGGGTATCTGTCCTCAGACAGGAAGTTGAAGATGCACCAGATCTTGAAGGCGTCGTCGCCGGTGATGCAGAGCTGACTCTGGTCCAGGTTCTTCCTGCAGCACAACGTCCAGCACATCTTGTTGAACTCCTGACGGTCAAAGTTGTTGGTGACCTGCAGAAGGAGAGTCCATCGAGTTCAGGATGCTCAACGGGTGTGAAAAGAGCTTCTGGCTGGACCGTGCAGCCACTGATTCTAGACAGATGATGAGAGTTATTCAGCCCTGAAGGTCACATCACTGGTGGGCACCAGTCACTCATAGATGTTCAAAAGATTGTGATCAATGTTCAATAACTCATGTCCAGGATGAGCAGCAGCCAAAGGAGGTTCCTCACAGCCCGACAACCACGACGTTCTTGTTTACAACCTATAAATCTTACAGAAATAACAACAGGCTGAAGAAAATGTAAAACAACACTTTGAGTCCGACTCAGTGATGAACCACTGTGCCCCGTACTAAAACATCTATATGCTCCTCTCTTTTCACCTCCAATCTTTAGCTCTATTAGCTCCTGTATCCACTAGAGCCCCTAGAGTCCCACACAGATGAAACCCTGCCAACCCA
>CM055196.1:25215672-25320672 GCA_029224185.1 Karalla daura
AGCCCAGCTCAGCTCAGCTCAGCCCAGGTCAGCCCAGCTCAGCCCAGGTCAGCCCAGGTCAGCCCAGCTCAGCCCAGGTCAGCTCAGCCCAGGTCAACTCAGCCCAGGTCAGCTCAGCCCAGGTCAGCCCAGGTCAGCCCAGGTCAGCTCAGCTCAGCTCAGGTCAGCTGGATGAGCTGGACGAGCTGGATGAGTGGCACTATGTAAAAACCATGTTTCCAGTTAAACCAGTAGTTCATCCCAACATCGTCTGAAACTAACAAGACAATGAGCAGGGATGATGGTTTTGACTCTGAATGAGGTCAGTTTATCAGAATAACACACACACACACACACACACACCTATGATCTCATCAAATCATTACTCCACAATCACTTGTGTTGTCTTATAAGGTCAGATAGCTCAGCTCAGGTTTGCTCTGTCTTGTAGCTGACAAGTGAAGTGAGTCAGAGTGGCTGAGAATGACGCACACACATCAGCGAGCATTACTTCCTCTCTGTATTATAAACACACGCAAACACACACACACACACACATTTTCAGTTTGTAAAGATTTTTGTTTTGCCAGACTAGCACCTCCACCTCGATGCAAAACAGGGTTCTTCTTGTCCTGCATTTTTAGTTTTGGTCATACAGCATTCAGCATTCTCTCTCTCTCTCTCTCTCTCTCTCTCTCTCTCTCTCTCTCTCTCTCTCTCTCTCTCTCTCTCTCTCACACACACACACACACACACATGCTTGTGCATACATACATCCATGCTTGCACAGCTTCCCTGTGTGACTGGGTGGAGTTTCCTCAGGAGTGAGAGAAGCTGAATGCACCGAGCGACGCCCTCGCTCTCTACGGCCCCGTCACCTCCACTTCAATGGGGGGGTGGGACGCCGGTGTGTGTGGAAAAGTACGTAAAGGAGAGAGAGTGTGTGTGTGTGTGTGTGTGGGTGTGGGTATGTGTGTGTTTGGGAGGGCTATTTGTTCCCGCCCATGACCTCACATCTCTCTTCCTGAGCCTAAATCCAGAGCTGACTTTACCTTGCAGAACCTGAAGAGCCTGTCGCTGAGTCAAACAGAGACCAGAGACCCGGACTGGACATGACGGACACGTCTGTCAAATGGTGCATGTGAGAGAGAAATGTGGCCCGAGCAAAACACAGAGAGCACACGGTCTGGAATTAGACGAGTAAGAAGATGGAGAAGAGCTGGATGGATGGATGAACCCATGAATCGTGTGGTTTCTGAGTCCCGTCTTCACAGACTGGATCAGTTTTTAGGTTGATTAATGTGTCACTCATGAATCTGCAGCTCTGGGTGTGTGGTTGGGTGAGAGATGGAGCGTTGAGCTGAAGAGACCTGGAGGCCTTCCAACACATGACAGGCAGCCAACCAGCGCTCCTCCTCCTGCTCCCATCCAAACAACTCTCCTCCTGAGGATGATTTTAGTCACCTTCATTCTTACAAATGAGACGCTGACTGTTGAACTATAAGGGAAGGACGCGTCCAGTACAAAACTGCTGCAAACATATACTGTGTTTTTGGCTTTTTTTGCTATGATAAGAGTTTTGATAAGAGTCCAGTTCCAGTTCAATTCTTCAGTCATTTTTATATTGAAAAATCTGTTGTTTTGTTTTGTTAAAAAATCCAAAACAAAAAAACAGAAGTGAGGTGAACTAAGGGAAAACCATGGATGCCTGGAGGAAAGCCTGGTCAGTCTTCCATTCCATCACACACACACACACACACACACACACACACACACACACACACACACACACACACACACACACACGCTACACACTACATTAGTGAAGCAGTCAGTGACCATCCAGACTTCGCAGGTCTTGGACGGTTCAGTCGCTCAAACTCTCTGGGTCAGACTCAGCCTCAGCTCGTGCTTCACTTCATTCTTCAGACAAGAACCTGGGAGCTGAAGGCATCACTTCTGTCCTCCTGACACTGTGACTCCCTCTGACCATCACCGCCTCCACCGCCACACAGAGGAGCTTCATCTGGCTCCTCTGAGACGAGGAGGTGCAGGGAGGAGGTCTCCTTACCTTGTCCAGGATGAACTTGTTGAGGTACGGCATGTAGCCCTGGTTGGAGACGGGACCCTCGTCGTCGTCTTTGAAGTGCTCCTCCAGAGCCACGGGGTCGTGAGGGATCTTCATCACTGTGCACAAGTTGTGAGACAAGACCTGGAACAACAGGGAACAAGAGTCAGGAGCAGGAACAGGAATAATGCTGATTCCTTAAGGTAAATGAATTTGTCTGGCAGCTCATCTAAAAGCCTGAGGGCTGCAGGTCCAGAGGATCATCAGACAGATGAGCATCCTCCAACTCCATGTTCTCCTTCATCCAAGTGCTATGAAGTGGATGGTCCCAGTTGTTCAGAATGGACTCCAGCATCTCCAGAGCTTCATCTCTCCACCACATCCCAGTGGATCCATCAGAAACATGACTGAGGTCTCCTGATCTTATCAAAGAGCCTCAGGATGTTCAGTCTGGATCCAGCAGCAGCTCCATGGAGAACTCCACATGGAGGTGGTCCTGGCTGGATGTTCTCCAGGACTGTTCTCCTCTCTGAGTCTCCACCAGTATCTCCATCTCCTCTTCATTTCTTGAAGTGCTACAGGGAGTCACCTGGAGCTGCTTGGACATCATGGTGAACCCTGGACCTTCTGCACGGGTCCTACCAACTCATGTTATTGGTGCTTCTCTCCTTCATACACACACTTCTTCTCTGAGCTGCTTCTGCCCGGGGTTCCCTCAGCACCGGCGGTGATGCTACGGCTCATGTTGGATGTAGGTGATCAGGGACAAAGCTGCAGAGAACCGGCACGTCTGGAGGTGCAGCTGTGCCTGCCTGGCTGGGCCGCAGACCTGGTCTGAGTTCAGCCACATGCCACTCGGCTGCAGAGCGACCACTTCCTCATTCTCATCTCGAATATTTTTGGGCTGTTTCCATGCGAAGCGCCAGACGCCCGTGTCAGGAATAGGTCTTGCTCAAAAGTTCCGGTGAACAAACGCCAGCGTTTCCCAGAGGGCCGCAGGGTTCAGCAGCGGGTCTCTGCTCCGAGGGGGAGAGGAGGCGAGGGGGAGAGGAGGCGAGGGGGAGAGGAGGCGAGGGGGAGAGGAGGAGAGGAGGCGAGGGGGAGTTTCTCCTGTTTCACATAGAAACTCCAGCTTCTGTTTCACAGAAGCTGCAGTCCCAGTGGGACGTGTCCACGCTGGGCTGGGACTGTCCGCCCGGGCCAGAGGGAGGACGACCACTGCGAGCTGGACGTTTGTCTGTCTGACAGTACTGTGGGTGGATCACTGGGCAGCAGATTACAAGCTGTCAATCAAAGGCTGTCAATCAAAGGCTGTCAATCAAAGGCTGAGCTTCAGTCGTTAGATTCACACGTTGTCTGATTGTTCCTCAAACGCTCCAGAGCAGAACTGCACCAACCAGCTACTTCACCCTATTCAAATGAATCTGAGAGCTCGAACATGTCACACCTCTGATCGAGGTGTTCCACAGCTTAGTGAACCCATGTTTACTTTAATGATCATTTTCAAAACATTTTAAAAGGCAATGAATTCATTTCATAGGACAAAGTCGGCAGAAATCAGAAAATAATCAAAACCCTGC
Organism: Karalla daura; assembly: GCA_029224185.1. NCBI lineage: Eukaryota > Metazoa > Chordata > Actinopteri > Chaetodontiformes > Leiognathidae > Karalla > Karalla daura. The sequence goes on from CM055196.1 coordinate 25,219,300, forward strand.
TTTAAACTTGAGTTGTGCCTGTGATTTGTTAGTAGTTTTAATTCTCTTCTCTTCTCTCAGTGTCTCCATCATAAACACACACACACTGGAAGCGTTTTCAGCATAAATAAGCTAAAACTGAAGGAGTTTCTAACGAACCCTCCGCTGCTTCTTTCTCCCTCGTCTGTGTTGTTTTCAGCGCAGTTTGCTGTCGCTGTCTTCTAGTTTTGGCTCAGACAGAATCATGACGGAAGCTACAACCGCGTCCAACCAACAACAACAACAACAACAACAACAACAACAACAGCAGAGTTAGCAGCTGCTGGCAGGGCAGCATCGTCCAGGTGAGGCGCAGGGCCTCGGGCTGACAGCTTTACCTTCAGCTGGGACTTGGACACCTTCCCGCTGCGGTCCACGTCCAGCGCGGTGAAGGCGTGCCAGATGGACTTGAGGAGCTCATCCCGGAGAGACATGGTCCCGACAGCTGCATGGACGGCACACCTGCCGAGGGTCCGAGTCCGAGGGAGGGAGTGTGTGTGTGTGAGAGAGAGAGAGATAGAGAGAGAGAGAGAGAGAGAGAGAGAGAGAGGGAGGGAGAGTCTGACTCGTCCTCCGTCTGTATGAGTGTGTGTGTGTGAACTGTGTGGACACAATGAGGCGAAGCAACCACGTGACTCGGAGCTTCGTGTTTGGTTTGATGATGAGTGTGTGGAGCTGCAGCACCACTCAGCGAGAGCAACACACACACACACGCACACACACGCACACACACACGCGCGCACGCACGGATAGACGCACGCACGCGCACACACCTGTATTAGTTGAGTTAGATCCACTCTGTCACCTTGTTTCTATCTGAAGTAATTAAACAGATTTTGACAGTCCTCCCTGTTTGTGACGTGGCTCCAGAGCGACAGGTGGACAGAGGTTGATTAATGTGCGGCAGCAGTGACGGTGACAGTGACAGTTGCGTCATCTAGTGACGGTAATTAGAGTAGGTCGTCCAGTAACTGAGTACTTTTGTCCTCCACGCTGAACTACAGGATTGTGGATTTACTGCATTTAACTCCAAGTATTCTTGATTTTAATCCATTGTTGTTCCTCAAGCTTTATATTTTACTACAGTCTCTACTTTGTGAGTAAAGACATGGAGCAGGAGATGTAGATAGTGAGACTTTATTAAAAGAACATATGTACAGGTTACAACAGCAGAAACAAGGCTGTTTTGTGTTAAGAGGTTACAAGAACGTCAAGATGAGCTAGACAACTAAACAGCGACTGGAGATGAGCTTAATGTGAGGGAAACAACAGAACACATGAGAACCGAAGGAACAATGAAGGACAATGATTGTTCTAATGCTACAGGCAGGGCTGGCAGGACCCATCCACTCTACTGAGCCAGTTCATCCTGGAGTCTGAGCCTTCACAAACCAACTGGATGCTTTCCCTCAGAGATCATGCTGCGCATGATCCAGTTTCCATCCAACCGTAAAAAAAAGAAAGAAAATCACACGGTCGATAGATGGGAGGAAGAGGAGGGTGGACTCCTGCAACTTAAGAGCTGATGAACTCTTGGATGATCCAACATGAAACTGGCCAAACCCTGATACACACAAAAACATCAATAGCAGCAGTTTTCTTTCTTTTTTCTCTCAAAAACAAAACAAAAAAAGTCGTGGAAAGTTCCACGTGTTGCCTCCAAAGTGCTCGACTGACGAACAGAACGTGTCAGTTCTCAGACCCTCTGGTACCCAGCATCAGGCATTTGACAGGCAGTAAGGTGCGGTCGGCTACGGCAAAGTACATTCACACTGAAGAGAAGGAGAGGGAGGGAGAGAGAGAGAGGAAGAGAGGTGGACAGAGATGGAGGGAGACAGGAGGAGAGAGCTCCTCTGCCACATCCATCATCCACAAACAGGCTTCGTCGAGGGAAGTGCAAGGACAGAGTGATGTCTACGTAAGTCTACGTACAGACTGACAGAGTGGGAGAGGTACAGGAACTACCTCCCAGGATTAACTGGTTGACTGTTTCCCCAGAGGGAGGAAGACAGAAACATCCTCTGAGGAAGAAGAGCTGAACTATGTTGAGTCTGTCGTGATGAGATCCAGGTCCAACACGCTGCTCCTCCAGCGAGCAGCAGAGAGGACGCGACCTCTGAACTCTGACTAAAGGTCCATGAGCCTTTGTGTGTGAGCTGCTCAGTAGATGGTGAGGCTGACGGAGCGGTTCATCTTCTTGCCGATGAGTCTGGAGGTTCTGGGGTTGGACTGGACTGTGGACCGGGTCAGGATGCGGTCGGTGGACAGGACCTTCTCCTCTGCTGCAGCTCGGGCCTGCTGAGCCTTCTTCAGCTCCCTGAGGACCAACCGAGGAGTGAGAGCGTTAGAGACGGGCAGAACCAGATCCTCTGACTATCATCCAGACTACAGGCGACCTACAGGCTTCTTCTCTGGTGTTAACATAGAAGCTACGAACACTAGAGCGTTTGTGGACCTGCTGTATGTCGTTATTCAACTAAACCATGTTAAGATGTTCTCACTCTCTGTCTCCTTTAAAGATCTGAGCCGAGTCAAGCTGTGGTCTCTACAGCGGCTCCAGAGCAGCTGCAGCTGCATAGAAAGTGAGTGAAGAGGAACTAAAGGGTGAGCGTGACGTGAACGTACTTCTGGAGCAGTGCGTTCTTGAACTTCTCTGCGTTGAGCTCCACTCGCAGCTGGTCTGCGCTCATCCTGGCAGCAGTGAGCAGCACCGGGTGTTTGATGAGGTCGGAGGTTGATGGGCGCTTGCTTGGGTCAGGGTGGATCATCAGCTGCAGGAAGTAAACAAAGCGTTCAACCCAGGGAAAGCTTGGAAAGGACAGGTGGAGGTGCGCAGAGACGAGGGGCGACTGCTACCTTGAGGAGGCTGAGGAACTCTGGGGAAAGCACTTGAGGGATGGCCGGGAGTTTCCCCTTCCGGATCTCGTGCCATTTGTCTCCGTTGGTGGGAAGAGGCTCCGCCCCCGACGCGCTGACCACAGTCAACGCCAGAGCAAAGATGTCCGCCTTGGTCAGGTTACTGTAGTCCTGCAGCACAGGGGACAAGACAAGATAAGCACTTTATGAAGAGTCACAATACACAGCAGAGCACACAATAGTAATAATAAATAATGATAATAAATCATAAGTACTACTACTTACTACTTCCTACTACTAGCAGCAGTAATAGACACAACAATAGAAACAGCAGGAGACGAATTAGAGACAGTAACAAACCTCCTGTAAAACTTCATTGGCCAAGTATCTGCTGTCGCCCTCCTCCACCTGAGGGTTGTTCACTCTGGTCACATGACCCAGGTCACCTGGCAGGGCAGCAGAGAGGTCAAAGGTCAGAGGTGCAGGGTCACATAGAACAAGTTAATCTTCTAACAAATTCTTAAAGAGATTCCAAAAAAAGCTTTAAGACCTCGTCTCCGTCTCCACCTGTATCACATCTTTAACTCACTACATGTCATAGTGTGTAACAATAAGCCATACAACAGACTTCAGATCAACTTCCATAAAGAACCAATTAAATCAAAGGCTAAGTTTATTATAGTGACTGACTCAGTTATTGACCATAAAGACACCAGACTTGTTACAGTCAGACTGTGAAAGCCACCACAGCCCCGGAGCCTGTGAGGAAAGCAGCTCACCTATTTTATAGACGACGCTGGTCTTCAGACCGTCCTCCTCGTCAAACTCGTCACAGCTGGCCACGGCTTTCCTGGAGATGAAGATGTTGCCTGCGGATGAAGAAGCAGAGGTGTCAGTACAGACACAGACGTGTGAGCTAAGCACCAGAGCTCTCCTCAGCTCCCACTCACTGGGCTTGATGTCCATGTGGACCAGGGAGGTGGAGTGGATGTACTTGAGTCCTCTGGTGACCTGCAGCAGCAGGTCCTTCAGCTCCAGCTCCGACAGGTAGCTGAGCCGCCGGTAGTTCTCGCCGATGACGTCGGAGAGCGTGCCGCCGTTGCAGTACTCGTTCTGGATGAGCATGTGGTCGTCCTCGGCCCAGGCCGAGTAGTAGCGCACCACGTGGGGGTGCTGGCCCAGCACGGCGTGGGCGTACACCTCCCGCAGGGCGTTCTGTCTGTGGGCAGGAGCAGGAGGAGAAGCACGTCAGCACCCACACACTCCTGAGTACATTTTCTTTCAAAACACTACGATGAGACATTTTTACAGCTGTTGACTTGACTGGATGTTTTGGTCCTGAACAGCTTATTAGCGTTTCAGGTTTTGGGTTGGTATCAGAAATCTACATACTATTTTATTCTTGACTGAACATCATTAAATCTGATGTAATATTGTGAAAGTTTAAAGTTCTGAATTAGAACAAAACATTAACTCTAGTGGACACAAATTCCCCCTACAGGAGGTGAGGGTAAATTAAACACATGCCTGGAACAAGTTGTGTTTGAACCTGGACTTCCAGTCTCCAGATGTGAGCTTTCACCAGCTAGTCTTATTAACTTACTCGTCCACTGATCCTGCCAGGGGCTTCTTTGACCTCTTGATGGCGTAGATGCATCCATCGAGTCTCTTCACACACTTGAACACAGCACCAAACTCCCCGCAGCCGATCTTCTCCAGCTCCAGAAACTCAGAGGTGTATCTGGACATCATGTTGCTCTCCATCATGGTGATTCTCTGTAGACACAACACAAACATTCACCACATGTCACGGTCTTTTATTCTACCAATAGAAAGCTAAAAGATATTCATTGGGTATCTGACAGAAAAGATATTGACAGCACAAAGGGATTTAAAACAGTCACATGGTGTGTGTAAGTACCTTGGATGGTGGCAGGACCTCCTCCTCCCCCTCTCCGTCACTGGCCTCCATGTCCTCTCCGCAGGAGCTGAAAGATCAAAGACATGTGAGGACGTTGTTGCTCAGCATTCAGTCCAGCAGGGGGCGTCGGTGGGGGCTTCACAGGCATATGGCAGAGTTCACCAGTAACCATGAGGTCCTGGTTCCCAGCCAGAGTCCCCCAGCCTGAGCCAACGGCTCTAACGTATCAGGTTATTCTAACAAAAGGTCCGATCGGCCTCTGAGATAACAGGTAGAGTCGCTCAGCGCCCGATTAACAGCTTCACTCTGACGACACAGTACAAAGGTTGTTGAGCCCGACGGAGCTGAGAGGGAGAGCCGACTGAGGCTTCTTTGGCTACGATCTTAAACCGTTCAAAGGAGAAAAGAAAATGGGAAACTCACTCATTCCAGTGGGCGCGCTTCCTGTTGATCCTCTGCTGAGTGGCTGACTGGATGAGGAGCGAGTCGGGGGTGAAGGGGTTAAAGTTGACCTGCGGGGTCTGCTGCCTCCGGCTGCTGTCTGTGATTGACTTTCCTGAGGGCTCCACATTCTTGAACAGGGCAACTCTCCTGCTGGAGGAGCCCGAGCTGGAGCCCCTGGCTCTGGACAGCAAGCTCTGAAAAGAGACAGATTTACAGCTCGGTCAACACTTGGTTCTCTTACAAGCAGAGAGAGAAAAACATCCACAGGCATCTGAAAAGAATCTGCTTAGAGAAAGTGTGAATTCTAACAACCAGGGTGAATAAAGCTTAATCTAGTCTGCAGTTCTTAGATAATGCTGAGTAACACTTGCATCGGGACATGCCCAGACATAAAACCACAGGACATGAAATCATCTGGAAGCCTATGGAAGCCTGGAAGTGTTATGCAACGGTACAGTTGTGCGTTAAGTGGGTCACTGTGTTAACTGTTGGAGCAGAGAGATCCAAGGATCGCAGGAATTCAAAAACCTTGTTTGCATAAGCTTGGTGCTGCTGGAGCGTCTGCAGCTCTCTGAATCAGAACTGCAGAGGTCTAACAAGTTTGCAGGTTACCTACAAAAAAGTTCACAAAGTACACTGGTTCCCATCTAGCAAACTGAACTTTTGCACCTTTTCTATCAAAAGTAGTTCTCTAGGAGTGCAAGTTAACTAATTCATTCTGAAAGTTTCAGTCTGGCGAATGCCTGCAAATACGCCGGTTCCCAGCGTGTGGACTGTAGCTTTTGCAGCTTTTCTGACCTAATTAGGACAAATTAGAAGAGCATCGAAGAGCCCAAGACACTTATAAAATTGCTTGGCTGTGAGAATGTGCGTTTGCACAGTCACGTTAGGGCTAGAGAAGTGCAACACGTTTACGATGAGAGCGTGCATCTGCAAGGGCACAGAAACCCCAAACACACAGTTTAATTCCTGAAAGTTAACGACTGATTCCAACTTCTACGGATTTAAGATTAGTGTAACTTTTGCATCTTTCCTGGACAAATTACGACCGCAGACGTGAAACCTACATCCTCACTATGAGAACGCACTTATAAAGCAACACATACGCCTGAAAACGAGGGTCAAAACAGAATTCCTGCACATAATCTGTTCAAACTTGCAGCCTGAGCGTGAATGCAGGTTTCACTGACCTTTGGCGTGTGCGGCGTGTCGAACAGTCTGAGTTTCCTGAAGGTTTTGTGTGGAGGTGTGTCAGGACAGTCCGGGATAGGGGAGCTGGACCCGGACCCGTCTCCCTGCATGTAGCTGCGGTCCGGGGAGCCTCCGTACAGACGGGAGCTCTTCCTGGGGGACGGGGAGCATGTGGAGAAGCTGGGAGACCGGAGCAGAGCCGGGGACCCTCCGCAGGACTCCTCGTCCCACAGCTCCACCTCGTCGGAGCGGTCCAGCGGGCTGCAGCTGCCCTCCTCCTCCTCCTCCTCCTCTAGCACCGGTGTCCGCTGTCCAACCGGCACCGGGGAGTCCATCTCGGTGAAGCCGGACTCTCCCCCGGTGCTGTTGTTGACGTCCTCGATGGGCTCGTCCTCCCCGTCGCTGCCGGAGAAGAGCAACTTCTGGCGGATAGAGGCTCCGGGCCCGGGGGCCGGAGAGCCCAACCGGGGGCGGCGGCACAGCGACATGCTCTCGGTGTGGAAACCCCGGTAGAACCAACCGGTTTGAACCCGTAAAGTCTCAGATATAAAGTTCTGGTTCTAGTTTGGGTTTTGTAAACACAAACAACCCACCTCTTGCTACCTTAGCTGAAAGGTATCGACGCGAGTAGTCCAGTTTAAAGCCGAGTCTCCATCTTGTTTACTCCTCACGCCCCTCGCAGCGGTTAGCTTCACGAACTTTGATTAAAACTACAAAAAAAACTTCACAAAGTACCTTTCCTGTCGAGTGTCGATGTGTTCCTGGTACCTGTGGGGTGTGTGGTCGGTCCGGGACCCGGTTTAACAGCTGTAATACCGAACAAATGTTTACACTCACTTTGAATGAGTCAGATATACTGTCCGGCTCTTGATCACGCGCGTGGCGAAGGACTTCCCGCGACCGTTAGTCACGTGTGGTCGCACGGCCAATCAGAGCGTAGTCAGGATTTTTGAAAGAGGGGCGTTGCTATCAGGGCTCGGGACGTCTGACGTCACCGGGTCCGGGCAACAATATGGCGCGAACGCGTGTCTTTGATGTTCCCGCAGACGGAATACGATCAGGTCAGCCGAGGAGATGACAAGGGTTCGGACAGACATGTTAATGTACAATCAAGGCCTAATTTACAAAGATCAGCTGAATTCAAAGAGATAGATTGATAGGCTGATTGATGGATAGACTGATAGACAGAAACAGTATATGAGCATAATAAAAAATATGGTTGCCATGTAATCACATGTGATGTAAATAAAAAAACGCTCGTTCATTCATTTTGCTGCAAAGCTGCAGAAAGTTACTTATTGCATGTTCTTTAGATATATGGTATATTGCATCACATAAGATAAATTGATCTCTCCAGAACTTGGAATAAAACACCATTTTACTGGGTGTATTGTTCTAATGGACAGATAGATAACTGAACCACAAACCCAAACTCTTAGAAGGTAATCCCTCTTCACAATTTTAAATTAAGCAATTTCAGTAAGTGTTCTTATCTGCAATGCATACAAATCTTATAAACATGCCCAAACAAGGGTAACATCACCATGGTAACATGCTAAATCACAAGGAAAACATTTTAATTCTTAAGTTTTTAGCTTAGATAATACATCTTCAAAACATCCCCATTGTGGGATAAATAAAGGCACATTCTTGTTCATTTCACCTAGTATCGCTATACCACTGCCTGATATCGTTAACCCATCGACTGGTACATGTCCCAGACATGTCTTTCTTTCCACAACAATGGCTTGGGATGACATGACCCACAAAAACACCCTCAATACAGAACCTCTCTTTCTTGACACATTTTGTGGTTTTGATGATAGAATATTATATCATTGGTGTTAATTTCAAAGATGATACTCAGATATTTATAGGGAAGCAGTCAATCACACATCTTTCACTTTTTTTGTTTAATTAGAAATAGCATTAGCTGTACACTGCACTGTGAACTGTGCACCATAATATGAAAGCATTTCCCTCCCTCTCCCTTCTTTTCGGGTGAGGGACAAAATAGCATAGCAGTACTCCAGTTATCAAAATCCTATGTACAAATAAAAGCTTAAGTCTTTCATGGAAAAAAACACGGAGGACAAGTCTCGATTTCCTCCAGCGATAAAATCCGTTTGAGATGCTTTCAATTCCTAATTCATAGTCCTTCATCAATTCATCGATCAGTTCATCAATCGTCCAGTCCCGGCGACTCTCCTTGTTGTATTCTTGATGCTATTCTGATGGCTTCCTCCAGGGAAGGCTGGTCGCTGAGCTGCAGAGGAAGAGGAAAGCGGAGGGCACGATTAAACGGGTCCTGATAAGCGCTGTTAATCCATTCCTACACGCTGATGTATTTACTGTGCCACCTCTTTAAAAGACAATGCGACCCCTGACCGTGACTGACTGGGAGGCTGCTGGACTCCCCTGATGACCGTCACATGGTGGCAGATGTAAAAGAGTATTTGTTTTATCATTAGCATGACACAGGGAGTGGAGCAGGGTTAATGGCAGCTCCGCTTCTTTAGGACAGATGAGGATGGTCATCAGACCTGCTTTCTTTGAAGCACTCATGAGCCCTCAGGAGCTGTAAGGCTCAAATAATTCATACAAAGTAGTCTTTACATTGAAAATAACAGTATTTAATCTGTCCAATGGACAGATTAAAGATTATGTGTTTTCTATTCATTTCTATTATGAATTAACCCACAGTGGATTACACCAACTCTAATGTATGTTAAACATACATTGTGAGGCAGGTTAGAGTTCTGGAGGTCATCAAGGATTTGGTTTACATGTGTACTCACACACCCTGTGAGGGCTTTCCTTGTTTTAGCTTTAGACTGATCCTTAATCAAATGTCCCAGCAGGGAGGGGCATCAGCACACTGACAACCCCCCGAAAAGGGCTCCACCCCCTCCATGGTGTGCAAGTAACTCAAAGGCTCTAATTTAAATTTATATTGAGGTTTCTGTCCCTTAGAGACTCAGGTGATGTGAAGGTGATTGATCTGATGTTCTTCAGCTATGAATCTGCAGCGACACTGCAGGATAAACTACTGTAATAAGTTGTTATTGATGCCAGTTCATTCTCACAGCTGGAGTTTGGATTTAACCTGTTTGGATAACATTCTGTGGGATTGAGGGTGTGGACCCTGAAGTGACACCTGGCCACTTGGTTTCAGCAGCCAGCCTTTAACAACAGGGTGGGAACTGGGTGGGAACTGGGAGGGACCTGATTTCAATATCCTCCTGGATGAAACTCCTCCTCAGTATCACAGTGAGGTGTAGTTTCAGGAGTGGGACTGACCAGTCCTGTCCTTCTACCAACCTGCACTGCGATGTGGGTGCCGTTGGATGTGGCCAGTAACGTGACAGGATGAATGTCATCCTGGTCTTGGCTGTAGGCCGCCTCCTCCACCGCCTGGAACGAGGCCATGTCAGGGGTCATGATGGCCACCTGGGGGCGACACACACGTACACAGTCAACCAGCAGCTGCAAAAACATCTGGACATACAGGGCCTGAGGTTCAGTAGCCAGAGGCTGCAGTCGGGTGCTTTCTTGTCTAGTTTGAAATATTTTAAATTCAATCTCATTTTCAGGAAATCTCAATGATCAGTGGCTGCGGTCTGAGAGGCTTGGCCTGCCTCTGAGCTGTGTCACTGCTACTGGTGAACCTTCCTTTTCTTCATTCACCCAGACTGCGTTCACGTTTTCACTGTTCGACACCTACAGATCTAAGGCACACCCTGTTCATTTAGTCTAACTGGGTAACCTGGCACTAACTAGCACTACCACCACCACTAGTCCACCATCTCTACCCTTACCATCTTCTCTCCTTTGTACTTTAACTGGACATCAGCGGTATTGATGGAACATGTTATTGATAGCGGGCTCATTGCTGTCTCTCCCCCGTTCTTTATTTCTCACAGTTCAGGTTATCTTCCCATCTCTGTCTATCTTTCTATCTATCACTCACGACTTCTCCAGGTTTCCAAAGACATCTCTGGCCTCTTTCTCTGAACTGATGTTTCTGTTTTCTGATGTCTTCATTGTTGAGAACAATGAGCTGCATAAGGTAAGAAGCCAGTCTACCAGCTTACCTGTTCGTCTGAGCCGTCCGTCGTCACCATGGTGACGGAGTGAGTGCCTTGTGCTGCCAGCTCGTGGGCTGGGATGGTTATGGTTGTGCCTTCCTGGGTCACCATGGTGATGGTGCCGCCCATGGCCTGCAAGTCTGCTTCAGAGATGCTGACCTGACGAGACAGTTCAGTTACTCTGCTGCACATTCAGAGCAACTCAGCAGCAACACGTTAACTCTTCCTCCTCCTCCTCCTCCTCCTCACTTGTCATTGAACTCTGCATTTATACTAGTACTGAGTGCACTGAGCTCATCTCTTTGTCATTTGAGCTCTAAACCACATCACAGACCTCAGATGGAAGAGGCCAGTGTCAGAGAGGTGTGTGAGCGGGCCTGTATGTAGACCTGTGTCCTACCTGCTGCTGCGTCCCGTCCTCCTGCGTCACCAGGGCCACGTGCTGCTGCGCCACCATCTCCGACCCGTCCACTGGAAGCTGCTCCGAGCCCGAGTCCTCCGCCTCCACCACCGCCGCCGTGTAGCTGACGTTTGGGTCGTCGATGGCGTCTGGACGGAGGACCACACACTTCCTGTTGTTACTCAGTGATTCACTGTGTGAGTGTTGGAATCACTGCTAGCTACAGTTATTCTAGTGCACCAAACCTGCAGCTGAACATCAGTGATGATTAGAATCATTTATTAATAAAACTGACAATTTGAAACCCAAAGATATTTGGTTCATCTGAACCACACTGGTACACGCTTAATCAATCACTTGTTTCAAGTAACTACAGCTGAAACAACTGATTAATCAACTATAGGTGGACTGAAAAAACAATCAACAACTGCTCTAATCATCATTAGCTGCTCCGAGCACGTAAAAACATTTTCACAAGTTTGTTGCACTTTGCTGCAGAAGATTTAGGGCAGGACCAACAGATTAATCTAGAGAGTAATTGAAAGATGAATAGACTAAAACAGGCACTTCTTGCAGCCCTGTATATATACACTAATAGTAGTAGTAGTATACTAGTAGTACACTAATGTATACTAATGGCCAAAGAAAGCCAGTTCTAATCATGTGTCCTGAAAAGAGCTCAACCCTAAAGTACAATACGTGTATGCAACTTATCCACTATTGAAGCCACTGGCTACTAGCTCTGTCCATGGACTAACTGTTGCAGCTCTGCATCAGTGTTCATTCATCTCACAGAAATGGAACAAAAGCTTCTCCTCCTTCCACCCCCCCCCACTGACCTGCCGGGGGCTCAAAGTAAGCCTCCTGCTCCTCCTCGATGGGCTCTGTGTCGTTGTGCGCTGTGCGTTTGTGCATGGCCAGCGTGGAGATCTGCTTGTAGGTCTTCCCACAGTGGTTGCAGTTGTAAGGTTTGCAGGGTGTGTGAACCACATGGTGTTTGTAAAGGCTGGAGTATTCAGTGAAGCGCTTCTCACAGCCAGGCACTGTACACACGTAGGGCTTCTCTCCTGAGGAGAGGGAGCAGGTCAGGCCAGAGGACGCTGCCCAGCAGCAGAGCTCTTCTGAACACAACCACACAGACACAGCTACAGGGAGGACTCACCAGTGTGTATCCTCATATGGTTCTTATAGTTGGTGGCGCTGGCGAAGGAGCGGCCACAGCTGGGCTCGGAGCAGTAGTACGGCCGCTCCCCGGTGTGAGTTCGGATGTGAACTTTACGAATGTTGGAGGTGGTGAACGACCTGCCGCAGCCTTCCACCGGGCACTTAAAAGGCTTCTCTCCTGCAGAGCAGGAGCAGGACCATGTTATACATCATACAGGTCAGATCCTATCTCTGAAAACTAGACACAAGCAAACTTCAATGAAATCACAACTGTTCAAAAGTCTCTCATACCAACAAGAGAAAAGTCAACCCATTTGAACCTCTTAAACCACTGTAATAAACCTTTTTAAATCTTCTACAATGTTATCGTGTCAGATTTCTCTTTTTTAAAGTCCAATGACACTTAAACAGGAGAGATGAGCTTTTTGAAAACCAAGCAGCAGCTCCTGGGCATCAGGCTTCCCATGCTGGTCATGTGCCTGTGAACCCGTACGGTTGTGTGTCTGTGGAAAACATTCAGCTCTGCAGCCTGATCTGTGGCTTTCAGCAGCCGCTGGAGCGAGACTCTGACCTGGCAGCTGTGACCTGCAGCTGTGAAGCTCAGACAGCTCTGTGAGAAAGAGGCTGGAGGCAGAGCAGCAGCCATGGGTCAGCTCTGAGCAGCAGACAGCAGGCCTCAGAGGCGCCGTACCTGTGTGGGTCCTCGTGTGCTTCTGGAGGTCTCCGGAGGTTTTGAAGGACTTGCAGCAGTTCAGCTCTTGACATCTGTATGGCTTCTCCCCCGTGTGTGTGCGTGAGTGACTCTTCAGTCCGTATCCTTCGATCACAGCGAGAGCAGAGTTAGAGGCTTGATGTCTCCTCAGTCTATTCAATCTCAACTACTCATCTGTACAATCAGCCAGAGAGCACCTCAGTCTGATTCTGAATTTGTTTGTTGCACTTAGGGAACTTCATCAGTATGACTGTAATCAATACAGAAATGTACACAACAACCCTGACATACATGAGGATATAAGGATGTACAGCTATAAGGACGTTCTCTGTCTACAGCTACCTGTTGCAAACTTCCTCCCACAGCCCAGGTAGTCGCAGATGTACGGCTTGTCTCCGGTGTGGGAGCGCTCGTGTACCTGCAGGACAGCAAAACAAGGCTGAAGCAGCAGAAACAGACAAGACTGGAGCAGAAACAGACAAGACTGGAGCAGCAGAAACAGACAAGACTGGAGCAGCAGAAACAGACAAGACTGGAGCAGAAACAGACAAGACTGGAGCAGAAACAGACAAGACTGGAGCAGAAACAGACAAGACTGGAGCAGCACAAACAGACAAGACTGGAGCAGAAACAGACAAGACTGGAGCAGAAACAGACAAGACTGGAGCAGAAACAGACAAGACTGCAGCAGAAACAGACAAGACTGGAGCAGCAGAAACAGACAAGACTGGAGCAGAAACAGACAAGACTGCAGCAGAAACAGACAAGACTGCAGCAGAAACAGACAAGACTGCAGCAGAAACAGACAAGACTGAAGCAGAAACAGACAAGACTGCAGCAGCACAAACAGACAAGACTGGAGCAGCAGCTGCATGGCTGGGAGTGATGGCCTCACCTTGAGATGGTGGGCCGTGGTGTACAGCTTCCCACAGCCTTCGTACTCGCAGCGGAAAGACTTCTCTCCCACGTTTGAGGCCCTGGCTTGCCTGTTGTCTTGACCCTGTAACACAATCTGAGAGGGACCTGGATTAGAGTCTACGGTGAACCCTGGATTGAGGATGAACAGACATGGAACGATGGAGCAGACACCCTACCCGCATGTGGACGCCGTTGTCAGCTTCCACTCTGCCAAAGGAGCCCAGAGGGTTCTCTATGCTCTCCACCTGCCGGGAGGAGGAGGCACCGCTCACATGACCGTATACGACCCCCCCCCACAATAATACAGGACAGACTCTGGAAAACATCGTTTTACACAGGGCTTTCTCTAGGATACAGCTGTGGTCATACATTTACAAGTGCCTGGCTTCCTGTCAGGAACCTGCAGGAATCCTGAGGTTAATCTCAATACGCGCCTTGCCTAAGCTGTAATCAGCCACACTGAACAGTCGTACAATACAGCAGACACAGATCAGGCACTGTTCTAAGACACGCAGCACTGGTTAAAAATCACTTTTGGTCAAACTGAGCGACCTGTACTGTGGCAGTGGCAGTTTTAGCCTTTTCAGTCTGAGTGCGCCTCAGAGACTGAGTGTGAGTTCAGGTGCTGGGGTGTGCACCTTGGTGGTGTACTGCTCCAGCACGCTGATGGTCTCCGGGTCCATGGCGGCGGCCTCGGCCTGCAGGTCAGCGATGGTGCCGTCGGCCTGGATGGCCAGGATGGTGTTGGACTGGGGCATGTGCACCGTGTGCTGGATGTAGGCCGTGCTGCCGTCCTCCAGCTGCACCTCCTGCAGGCCGCTCTGGTCATATGCATCTGCACACACACCACGAGGAGGAGGAGGAGGAGGATGATGATGATGATGTTCATGCAGAGAATCTGGACGAGCAAAACGGGCTCAGGTCCAGCGTGAAAGCTGAGATGGTTGTTTGCTCAGAGAGGATGCATGCTCTCCTACACGACTGCAGTCAAAGGACTGTTTCTCTTGGCACATTAGACTGTAGGCAGCAACTATTGAAAATGAGGAAGCACAGCTGTGTAAATGCAGCTGTAAGATGCTACAGATAGGGTTTAATGGGCAGATAGGGCTAATGTTAGAGCTGAGAATGAAATGACCAGATAGGAAACCTTTGACCTTAGGAGCTAATTCCTGGTTCACCACCTCTCTGGAGGTAGTTGAGGACACTGAGCAGACTGTGAGCACTGCTCTGCATCCTTCACTCTCTCTTCCATATTTGGAATGAAACTCATTTTGTGATGAGATGAGTTGTAATTTCTGTGAAACTTGCGTACGCATTTAACCAGAATAACTTGAAGAAAGGAAGAAAACGTTTGCTACCTTTGGGTGTGTGAATGAATGCTGTGGTTCCGTCCTCCAGCTGGACTGCTTGACCGTCCTCCAGCTGTAAGCTGTCTCCTCCTACAACACCAGGCAAGCAAAACAGCACTGATGGTGAGGACATTTTACTGACATAGTAAAATGGTAAAATGCTTGAAGGATATTTCCATTATACAGCAGAACTGAAGTCTGAACACACCAGGTATTTACCACACTATGAAGCCTTGAGCCCTCTGCTAGGGAGGTTCCTCTACACCAGTTATCTTCTCTAGACAGCAGCTTTCTAATAGACTCTCTCTGGTTGGGATGGCTGACTAGTTCTCCAGTCGTGAGCTCAGGCTAAACGAGACTCAGGGTGCCTTCAGCTTGTCTGGTTTCTCAAAGCAGTGATGGTCAAATATTCAATATTTCATCTAAGAATATCAACATATTGTCCACTTGAAGTGGGGAAAAGGTGAAACATGGACCTTGCTTTAGTTCTCATTTTAAAATCCGTTCTGGGGCAGAGGTGCATGGCGTCCTACCTGCTTTAGGCATGGACACGTGCTGGACGTAGGCAGCCGAGCCGTCCTCCAGCTGGATCACCTGACCGTCCATGATCTGTCCATCCTGGAACGAGGCTTTGGAGTCATGCTGGATGTATGCAGTGGACCCATCTGCCAGCGTCACAGCCTGCAGACTCACTGTGTCCATGCTCTCCATCTGATCCCCATCTGCAACAGGAAAACAACAATACTTCACTGACAATGAACAGAATAACATCACTGCAGGGCTTTACCAACACCTACCGCTCTGTAACATGAATATTTCATGCTTCATATTGTTTATAGCAGGCCGAGTAGGAGTTGGTTACACCGCTAAGGCTTAAGCTAAGCTACCTGATACTGGACACTATAAATAAAGCACAACTAGCAGACTGCAGCAGCCACAGCAAGATGGTAAAACAAGTTTGCTTCCCCCAGTTGATCGAGAGCAGTATGAGCCCAACCTCGAGTTCAGCCGGTTACAAAACAATGAGTGTTCTCTGGGCTCAACGCTCCAAAATCAATAGCAATCAAAATCAAAACGTGTGCTCATCACATGCACAGACCTGCTGTGTGTGTGTGTGTGTGTGTGTGTGTGTGTGTGTGTGTGTGTGTGTGTGTGTGTGTGTGTGTGTGTGTGTGTGTGTGTGTGTGTGTGTGTTGGTCTTTCCTCGGTGTTGCACAGTAAATAAACCACTGACTGGATCAGCGTCTCTATCACCACCATACGACTGAGACCTGTAGCTGAACCAGCAGTGCGACCACTCTCCAGCTCTGTTATCTAGTTACTAGTTATCTTTAGAGTGCAGCTGTTCTGACGCTGTGTGGACCATCAGTGTGTGTGTGTGTGTGTGTGTGTGTGTGTGTGTGTGTGTGTGTGTGTGTGTGTGTGTGTGTGTGTGTGTGTGTTCTCTCACCTGACACCGTCACGGCCTCGGTCAGACACAGAGTGACCGGCTGCCCGTCTGCATCGTGAAACTCTGCCATTCCCTGGGAGTCCCGGTTTATCTGGGCTAAGAGCATGCTTCAGCTGCTGCAGGAGAGCACGCGCGCACACACACACACACACATACATACACACAGACACACGCACAGACAGACATTTAAAACTTCCACTGTTGCTGACAGGTCGGTAGGCAGATCCATACTATGGCACCAGCTGAAGGATGGAGAGCATGGAGGGGGTGACGCACACACTGACACACTGATTACAGACACGTCAGTCTGTTAGAAAACAATGTGCATGAATGAATTCTGACACTATGTTCATATTTAAGGACACCCAAGACAGGAGAATCCAAGGGCTTATAGAGTCAACTGGACTCGTTATAGATTCATGGAGACATTTCAGCTCATTCACGAAGCTTCTGACTGAGCTGATGGAGAAGACTAAGACGTGTGTGACCTCTACCAGCTCAGTCAGACCTGCAGAGATGGAGGTGAAATACCTTCCAGAATTTATACGTCCAGTTGACACACCTCCACGGATTACAATCACCTGGACAAAAAGGAATCTCCACAGACGTCAAGGTCAACAGTGCACTGAAGAGCTTCAACTACTGTTTGATTACTACCAACAACTGGCTAAAATAATAACGTTGAGTATATACAGATGTAATATCTTTGTGGTGAAGTTTTTACCGCCTTCATGTGGTAGAATCAAGCAGCAGGACAGTCTGAAGCTGTTCTAGTGTGTGAATGGTTAAAGCTACTGGGTAAACAGGCCACACTGACTCCCTGTATGGAGTGAATGGGTGACAGAGATGAAACGTGCCTGTAAAGCGCTTTGAGTGGTCATGTACGTGGTTGCTTCATGAGAACCAACCACGTACATGAACCGTGGATCAATATTTTAAATGGTTTCCTGACATTTTACAGACCGAGTAACCAACCACAGAAATGAATCTGGTGATTAATGCTTGTTGAAGCACAACACCACGTTTCTATGCAGGACTGAGAACTTTAAACCATGGGCACCTCCCTGCTCATCAATATAGAGCAATCATCTATCTGTCTCAGCATCTATATAAACAAAGGTTCTTTGGCCCAGGCGATTGTAATCTAAGGAGTGTTGAGTTATGGCAACTAAACTCTGAAGACTGAGCTGGTGGAGACCAGGATTTTACTTCTGTGACCTTCACCATCTCGGTCAGAACTGGAGCCTCCTAGATGGAAGTGAAGTGTTTTGCTTTTTCAAGAAAAGAAATAAACACATTTGCTGGTTGTTAACACATCACAGCCTGCAACCTCTCCTGCACTTTATTGTTCAGACGGTTCATGTTCGCCTGACTCAAGGACCGTACCATTGCACATGAGAGACTCATGCATTCCCACATCCAAATAAACTGTTACAGTGTTGCATTAATGCCAATAATGTATAAAGGCTTATTCTCATTTGTTGTAGTTTCTTCCTTTAGATTGTATCGAGGTGGTCTCTTATGGTGAGAACAAAAAAGCATTTAAATTCCACTGAATGCCCCTGTATAATCTGAAAAACTAACAATCAATCTTTTTACTCAATAATCTAAACTATGTCCAGCTGCAACAACTTAAAGGGTGAGGTTCAAAATCATGTAGCTAACATTTAGGACCCTGTTATCAGATTCACAACCATAACAAACTAATTTTATATGATCACAAAATCACAATCTCAGAGGCAAGGGACTATGCACCCCAGAGCAGTCAGTGCAGGGATGGTTCCAGAGTTACAGCCCACATCAGTCAGAATCTGATCTACTGGCACTAGATCTACATCTGGCAGGTGGATGATCCAAGTTAGCAGACGACACAACATAAAGTAAGGCCACAACATATGCACAATAAACACGGAAGCATAATGAAGTAAAATGAAGGCTCGAGTGGCATGTATATGCTTATTGTCTGAAGTTATACGAAATGTTTTACTGTCATTTTGACGCTCCAGAGACAGACTGAGCTGTCACTGAGGATGTTTTGGCGCTTATAGGTTTGAATCTAGCATTCGGAGCTAGCTAGCTTCAACTATGACTCGTCAAATTTGTCATCAAATAATTAAAACCCGAGCTAATCAACGCAATATGTGGCCTTAAACCGGAGTGAAGCCTCCAGACTGACTACATGTCTGTGAAGCTGCAGTCGCACACATAACACTTTGTCACAGCTACGAGCTAATGCTAACAGCACTGCGACTTCTCCACCAGCGATTGTTTACAAACTATTCCTGGCCGATTATCTCCGACTGGGCTGTTTTTAGACACTGGAACTGTGTTAAGTGTATAAATAAGCAGCTGCTGCGTGCAGCTGTGGTTAGCTACATTAGCCGTAGCAGCTGTAGAGCCGCTCGGAGCGGTTAACACACAGATTAATGATCAGATGATGCTCCAGACTCGGTGCAGGTCGCTTTATTGTCAGATAAGGACTGTTTCTGGGCTGTAGCTGCAGCTCGGAGGCCTGTGGCCGCTGGTCGGCCCCTCTGGGCCGGCAGCGAGGCCTCCTCTCCCCGGATCGGAGCCGTTTGTTTCACTAACCTCCAGGATTTTCCAACAATTCCTCCTGTTCGACCACCATGCACCAGTGCAGGAAACGCTCCGCCGCGGACACACTCCGGGAACATGAATATCCGCAGAACCCTCCCTCAGCGATGTCCCAACCGTCAGGAAACACTCCGCGCTGATTGGCTGAACCACCCTCTGAGCGTGCGCCTATTGGTGAACGGCGGTTCCCGTCCACTCTGATATTCAGCTCCCCGGGCCCCTAGCAGACGCCATTCCGCGTCAGTTTTCGTCTTGTCTCTGTATTTTTGGCTGCAAAATGATCGACAAACGAGCAGAAAACAAACGTTTGACCTGTGGAACAGAGCGTGACCCGGCACAGACTGTGGCTGTGAGCCCCGCTGTGCCACAGGCTGCCGGTGAAGGTGCTCTTCAGCCACATAAACACTGAGGTGTGGGCAGGTTTTGGGGCATCCATGTTGAAAACAAGGTGGTGTGGGAAAGAGAAGAAGGGCAACATGGGGAATGGAGTGTTTCTGCAGCTGATCTCACACATCTCAACTTACTTCTGCTGGTCAACCTGGGGAACGGACTGTTTTAGCAGCTGAAATCACAGGTCTGAGATCACAGCTGAGATCAAGGCCTCAAATGCTTATTTCTGTACACTAAACAAAGACGTTTATTTTTACGAATGTCATATCATGATCAGGTCCTGGAGGAGTAAAGAAAAGCAGAACATTGACCATCAATCAATCGATCAATCTGCCAATAATTTTCTTGATCAATCTGCTATTATATGTATACATATTTACATACATACACAAATAAAGATAAATGATTGTTGACTGACTGTTCCATATTATACATACAATTAATTTCATAATATTTGAACACATACTTTGTGTAATGGGGAAAATGACAATAATTACATTATTCTGATTAGGACTTTTATTTTTATTTATTACTCTTGCTTTTTGTTTTGCTTGTTATATATCAGACCATTTCACAGAATCTTCACAGTGAGTAATTATTTTAAAAAATACAGCAAATAATATAATAAGTAATAAGGCAGCAGTATACAATCTAGTAAGCTAAAGAACAACTATGTGAATAATAAACAGTACTAATAATAATGGCTAGTTAAGACTGGAAAAGGCTAATATGTAAAAGCTACTCTGACCTTGAAAATTCAGCCAATAGTTCTGTACTCCATGTCAGTGCTGTGAATCCAGTTCAATCAAATCCACCCACTGTGCATTTTCCAACACTATATTCATAAACTGTATATGATTCATGCTATACAAATGAATCCTGAAAGAAATTCTTTAGCCAGCCTTTAATTGAAATTGATTCTTGCAGCCAATCAAACGTTAGGAAAATCTTTATGTTTTACTCTCACAACATGATCATTTCTTCCTGTCAGTATTCAACGATGTGACGTTTATGTCGTCAGGAAGGTTGAAGCCGCAGCAGAACGACAGGAGAAGGCCAATACTTTCAAAGTAAAAGCTTGAACTAAGGGTCTGTATTTGTTTTGAATGTATCATGAATGTCCTGCTGTTTGTTTCCTATTACAAAAGATTAATTTCATTATTTTACTCAACATAACAGACAAGCAACACATGTTGAGCATTTGCATTATCACGTGATAACAATTTTTTTTCACTGTTTGTCATTTTGTTAAAAAGGTGCTTGTCATTAAACTTATGAAATTCTCCTACTGCACCTAATGCTTCTCAGTCATGGAACAATCTGCCATTGCACATTAGACAGGACATCTCAGAGGCCATCGTCTCTCCCTGGCTGTCTCATATGATGAGACTGTGATCCTGCTGTCACTGTCTTTTTGCCCAGTTTTATTGGTTTTCTTATTTGTTTATACTTATTTATATGTGATGTACAGCACTTGCCAGCTGTGGTTGTTTTTAAAGTACGATCCACTTTGAGTGGCTTATGTTTTCTGCAGAGGAGTTTTATTCTGAAGGGGTTGAACCAGAAGTGCTCTTATCAGCCTGTGCAGCTTGACCTTCTCCATCCTCAGAGCTGCTGACCCTGACATGATGATGAGGGGGGAGTCTCCTCTTCCTCACTGACCTGAGCTCAGCATCAGCACCGGGGTTTCCTCTCACCCTCCTGGACCCACACACACACACACACCCTCCTGGACCCACATACACACACCCCCACACACACAGCATCAGGCCAGCATGCTGTCTGGGAGCTGGGCTGAGTCCTGCAGGAACTCTGAGGCTCTGGATCCTGCAGCTCTGAGGCAGCAGAGGAGGCTGAAGCAGGCGGTGCAGTTCCTGCACCAGGACTCTGCAGACCTGCTGCCTCTGGATGGACTCAAGAAGCTGGGGACGTCCAAACAGGGGGTGTGTCTGCACACACACACACACACACACACACACACACACACACCTTTAGAGGCTAAAGCCGCACACAGAGGTGTTTGTCATTTCATCTTTTGTCAGTTTGAACCAAATATTTCTAAGAATCCTGTAGCTCAGTTTGTCTCTCCTTGTCTTTGCTTGAGTCTATTAGCAAATCTATCGATCCTGATAGACTGTGTGTCCATAAAATGCATAAGATGCTGCAGCTGTTAAAACATGATATGCCATGCTTTAGTGGTCGTTGAATTTGTGCACATGAACCCTGAGTGTGAACAAATGTTACTGTTATTCATTTCCAGCAGTTTGTTTCAACAAAATCACTTTAGAAATGAATGAATGAAAATATGAGATGTTTTTGTCTTGTACGTTTGGTTTCATGAGTCGACATGTCACAGAATGAGTAATTGTAACTGAACACATCTGGGTTAATATGTCTTAATGTTGTTCACCATGTTTTGGTCTCTCAGAGAACACAGAGACGCTCTGCAGTGATTATTGTGTTTGTCTCTTTCCTGGTTCATGCAGCAGCCGCACCACATCCTGCAGAAGCGGCTGCTGGAGGCCAAGTTGTCCCGGGGCAGAGTGAGCATGCGTGGCGTGACCCCTCACCACGGAGGGCTGCGTCGGAGCTGCACTCTGTTCAATTCACACCGAGACGAGGAGGAAGACGAGGAAGATGCTTTCATCTCTGTGCCTGGAAAGGTGAGTCTGTTTAGTCAGCATCCAGTGCTTTCAGTTCACTAAAACGGCACATTTTCCCATTTTGTTTGGAACGAGCCTTTTACAACTAAGCCATCCTCTTTGTAAAGTCTGTTTTCCTCTCCTGGTCTTCATCACTTGCATCTGAGCCTGCTCCTGCTGTGTTTGCAGTGTCTGGGGCAGGACGTGGACATCCTGATCGACACTGGCTGCAAGCTGAACCTGATGTCGTCACTGATGGTGGAGAGGTTTGGGTGAGAGCGTCGCTATCCGTTATCTCTTTGACCGACTCACTCCAGGAAACCTCCGGAGCTCAGAAAGTTTTGTTCTGTCTCTGTCAAAGTTTGAAAGATCTGGCCGAGGAAAACAAAACGGAGACGGGAGGGTTTCCATTCCAGAGGAAGCTCAGTATCGACGGATGCATCAAAGAGCTGAGCCTGAGCCTCGGCGAGCTCAGAGTCATGTGCTCCTTCGCCATCATCGGTGAGAGAAACGAGCCTGACATGAAACTGGAAATAGCTGGCTGCGGTCACATGGATGACTGATTGCATTTCATTGATCTGCAGAAAGTAACAGAGCACTGATGTCCCTGGGCAATAAGACATTAAAGTCCCTGAAGGTAAATTATCATCCTCTCCAAAGGCCTAGTTAAAACAGTACAGTGATGCAAACACAAAGCTGAGAGTAGAAATAATTCAGCTATTGTTGGATTATTGCTACAAATGAGGTAAAATGAGTGAATATTTGCTCCTAGACTCCTAACAGTGACATTAAAGTTTAATATGGTGAACTTGTGATGTTTGTTCTCAGTGTGTGATCGACACTGAAAAGCAGATGTTGGTGTTAGGGACGAACACGAGGGAGCGAGTCCAGTTTTCCAAGAAGCCAATAAATGAAAGGTGAGATCTGTGTGTGTTGTTAACTTGTTTATGTTAAGTCCTTAGAATGTCTTGTGTTATGAGGAACATGTTCATTATCTGGTAGGAAATACTCTGAGTTATAGTTCCCCATCCAGGAAATGGACAAGTGTTAATATGTTGAATATTCTGCAGAGTAATTATACATTTCTTCCTCTTCCCTCCTTCCTCTTCTTCCTCTTCTCGTACCTCAGATCCTATGACCTCAGTGTCCTGTGAAGAGGACGTCTCCTCTTCCCAACACACACACACACACACACACACACACAGTCCAGAAGCAATAGAGTCGTATATAATTCGTATTGGGATTAGTCTTGTAGTTCTCTCTTGCAGTGACAGCAGAGCCTCCTCTGGCGGCAGGCTGCTCCCACTCCGCTCAGCATCGTTGTAGCCTAGCGTACGATCACGCTTTAGCTGTGGCCTAGTACCGTAGACCTTAAGATTCTGATAGAATTGTGATTTCTAGCTCTTGTACTACAAATAGTATTGTTGTGCCAGGTGTAGTGTTCCACATATGAAGGTGAGAATCAGCTTTGAACAAAGACTGCAGGGACTTTATCTCACGTGGGGAGATAGCACAGAAAAACTGTTTATCTACTGTTTTTGTATGTCGTATTTGTATTTTACAGTCTCAGAGGGTGTTTACATCGAGGTCACTGCCTTTTATTGTTAGTGACACCTGTTTTATCATGTGAGAGGCAGAGAGCACCACCAAACTACCAAATAAACTCCCAACTGATGTGACAGCGTTTCTGTCTGTGCTTCATTTCTTCTGCAGGGAAAATGAGCTCCTGTGTATATAATTAGCCCGTGTGCTGATTTATCTGTGAGCCATTAATGAAAGTGGGCCAGCTGAAGGTGGCCTGACTCAATTAGAACTGCTAATGAGAGACCCAGCAGGAGGACAGGCCGGGCAGGGACCCGCTCCTGGTCCGTCAGCTGCCCTGGGCCTAACCAGCAGGGGAACAGCCCCTCCAGTGGCTCTGGGCCTGGTCAGCAGAGGAACAGCCCCTCCAGTGGCTCTGGGCCCTGCCAGCAGGGGAACAGCCCCTCCTGTGGCTCTGGGCCTAACCAGCAGGGGAACAGCCCCTCCAGTGGCTCTGGGCCTGGTCAGCAGGGGAACAGCCCCTCCAGTGGCTCTGGGCCCTGCCAGCAGGGGAACAGCCCCTCCAGTGGCTCTGGGCCTGGTCAGCAGGGGAACAGCCCCTCCTGTGGCTCTGGGCCTGGTCAGCAGGGGAACAGCCCCTCCAGTGGCTCTGGGCCTGGTCAGCAGGGGAACAGCCCCTCCAGTGGCTCTGGGCCTGGTCAGCAGGGGAACAGCCCCTCCTGTGGCTCTGGGCCTGGTCAGCAGGGGAACAGCCCCTCCTGTGGCTGGGCGGTGGACTGACGCTGTCTTCAACATTCTCCATGGAGACTCGGGTCAACAGTGAGACGCTGCTGTCGCCTGCAGCTGCCTGAGGACAGGAGGAGATCTGAAGGTAACAAACTCCAACCGTCAGACTGAAGGAAAACAACTGGAGCCACATTCCACCCATAGCCATTGTTTTCTTTCTTGTTTTTCTGTTTCTTGATTGTCTTAGAGTAGAGTTGCTTGCAGTAAGGGTGTGTACTGTCTGTGCAGGGTGCAGTGCAATGGTGCAGTAACTGGAACCTGAATTCTTTCTTTCTTTCTTTCTTTCTTTCTTTCTTTCTTTCTTTCTTTCTTTCTTTCTTTCTTTCTTTCTTTCTTTCTTTCTTTCTTTCTTTCTTTCTTTCTGTTTCTCAGTCTATATTTAGCTCTGTCCTGTTCTGAATACAACATCATGTAAATGTTTTAACTTCTCTTTTGCCATAACCACAAAAGAGAACAAAAGAGCAAACTACGGTGAATAATTACATTTAATAGACACATATTTGAGGAAGTTCATTTTGATACTAAAAACTTCTGGGTTTAACTTTGTGAGTAAATGACATTTGGAATCAACAGAGTCCATGTTGAATTCAACCTGTGTAACTGTAAGTGGCTGAACGTGTCGCGGCTGCAGGATGATGACTCCTGGGCAGGCTCTGGCCTGCGAGGCCGCTCTGCTCCAGATGTTCCTGGGTCAGCACAGCTGCAACATCACGTATATCGTGGACACTTCAGAGGACATGAGGGCTGCTCTGGGCTCAGTGAAGCGGCTGCTCATCCGGACGCTGATGGAGAAGGCTTCACGCAGGGATTCTCTCTTCAACATCCTCAGTTTCTCAGGCCAGGTGAGTCAGGGCCGACTCCTCACCGTTCATCACTAAACGTTTATCTACCTTTATTTCCCTGTGAGCAACATGAGACACAAAAAACAAGATGAGGCTTCGTCCCTGAGTCCGCCACTACTGCAGAGACAGCTCAGTCACAGCAATAGTTAGTAGCCAGGAAATAATAATTAACAAGTATAGTGATAAAATGTTGTAATAAAGTCTAAACCGCTGTATTCTTTCAATGCATAAATCTTGAAAGTATACAGATAAGTGAGTTCTAATAGAATACTGATGCACAGTCATTAATGAATATGAAGTAAATAAACTGCTTCTAATTACAATGTAGAATATGTGCCTGAGTTCTGTGTATATTTGTGTGTCATTTATGGTATGTTCTTTTTCTTTTTCTTTGGATTATATATAATTATTGCAATCACATCCTCTGATACGATAAAAAATCATTCATCACGTCTGAACCGAATGTTTTATGGCAGCAGATTATACTGTCAACATCTGGTGGAGGGAGAACATCTGGTGCAGAGTACTGGCCTGAATGGTTCTCATGATATCCTGTCAGTCTGTCAGTGATAGTTGCTGTAACTCACTGTGTCCCTGACAGTGATGTCTGTCCCTGCAGCTGAGCCTCTGCTCCCCCCACATGCTCCCCTGTGCTCCGGACACAGTCTTCTCAGCTCTGTCCTGGATCCGCTCCCTGGGCTGCAGGCCCGGCAGAGACCTGCTGCCGGCCCTGAGCCTGGCCCTGTCCGACCCGTCCTGCCAGGCCGTCCACCTGCTCTGCACGCTGCTCCCCGAGCACCCGCGGGCCGTGCTGGCCGCCCTGCCCGCCCTGGCCGCCGGGAGGCCGCTCAGCCTGTTCTACCTGCTGCAGGACCCGGGGGGGCGGCTGGACCGGAGCAGCCAGGAATACCTGGAGCGCCTGGCACGGACCACCGGAGGGAGCTGTTGGGTGATCACCGTGATGAACGGAGAGCTGGAGCAGGTAGAGCTGGAGCTGCTAGACACTGCTAACACCACAAACATCACCAGGATTCACAGTCCTGCTTGTGTGTGTGACAGGTGACTCCTCTGTGTGCTCCCATGAGATCTCCATCTCCGTGTTTCTGTCCGTCCTCATCCCTCCTCATCCCTCCTCTGCCCAGGTTGGTTTCCATGGTTACTGATGTTAATTGTTTAACCCCAACTCTAACAGACACACTCGTGGGTAGCTAGGTTGCAGTAAACAGGGGAGTTGATAAAATCCCCAGCTCAGTGACATGTGATGACCTGTTCCCTGACCTCCTGTGGTGGCCCAGGTGCACTCTGGGTAATCGTGTCTGTGGCGTGATGTCTGGTCCTGCTGTGAGGCTGCAGTACGTCCCAGGATGCCGAGTCCTGGCCCGGAGGCAGCGGGACAGTCTCTACTACCTGGGAACTGTCATCCAGCAGGTCCAGGTGAGGAGATGCTGATGAGAAAGGTCACAGGGTCAGGAGAAATCGGGAATCCGCCCAGTCTCCTTGAAGACGTTGGATGTTGACCTCCTGTCCCCATGTGTCCAGGCTCAGAGCTGCGGAGGACTTTGGTTTGTGGAGTTCGATCCCCTGGTGGCCTCCACCAGCTCGGGACCAGTCTCCTCCCAGAGGGAACTGGTCTGTTCCCTCGACATGATGGAGGACACTCTCAGGTCTCACACCTGCTTCCTGGCACCAGGTGATGCTGTGCTGTCGCCATGGGAACCAGAGATGCAGAGATACGGACCAGGGAGAGTGACGGCCGCCCTGCAGAGCAGAGATGGTACTGAGACAGCTAGAAAAGCTCAGCTTTACTGTCGACCACACTGTTTCCTTCTTTCTTTTCTTTTAATTACAGTTTTAGTAAATGGAGCTTTAAAATCTGAATGTCTGAGCAGTATGCACAAGGTATCAAAAAAAGCATGAACTGGGTTTGTTTCATGGTAAGCTAGAACTGTGTTGCTTTGTAAACAGATGTTAATGATGCACCACATGCATGTCTGCTCTCCTGTGAAGCACACAAGACATCACATTAGACTTGTTTGTAATTATTCTATCACACTGAGGAAGGTCTCTCATGTCTACTGACCCCCTGACTCCAGGCCTGCCTCTCCCTCTGTGTCTCCGTCTGCAGGTGATGGTGTTCTGAGTGTCCGGGTGCAGATGTGGAACAGCTGCGTGGTTCTGGCTCCGGCTGCTCGACTTTTTCCCATTTCATCTTGTCAACACGACAGAATCGTCCAGCAGCTCCAGACTCCTCCACCCAGACGTTGCTGCAGCTCCTCCCCCTTCTCCTCCTCCTGCTCCTCCTCTCCAGAGCCGCTCTGCAGCCGCTGGTGTCGACCTTCGTCCTCCTGCTGCCCGAGCTCAACCTGGCCGCTCCGCCTGTCTCCTCCCAGCTGCAGGTCCAGCTGTGGACCAGGGGGCGGATCTGAGAGGAAGGAACATGTGGACCTCACAGATACAGACATGCAGAAGAATGACCTCCAGGTCCCCGCTTCCTCATCTTCTACCTCTTCAGGTTTTAACAGGAATGAGACCAGAGCACCTTTCCCTCCTGAGGTGAAGGTGAGGAGTAAAGACCAGCGACCTCCCTGGAGATACTGGAGGAGAACTGGTCCAGAGCCACAGCACAGACAGCCAGGTGAGGACGCTGATGCACTCTAGTTTAAGCGTTTCAGCTAATCTGAAGCAAGTTGTCCAGGAAGGTGTGGACGTGCTGTAAAAGGACAGTCCATTAACCTTCATTGATACCGATTCATTTGACGGGACTCATGCTGCATATGCTTATGCTGAATCCTTCCAGAATGAACACAGAAGCTGCTCTGACTCCAACAACAGTCACAGACATCAAAGTTCTGATGACAGCATTGGATTTATCATAATACTTTTTAAAGCAGAGA
Source organism: Karalla daura (assembly GCA_029224185.1). Taxonomy (NCBI): domain Eukaryota; kingdom Metazoa; phylum Chordata; class Actinopteri; order Chaetodontiformes; family Leiognathidae; genus Karalla; species Karalla daura. The sequence goes on from CM055196.1 coordinate 25,247,502, forward strand.
CACCCTGCTCTGGATGCATGCAGATGTGGTGTAACCAGGTCTGTATTTTTCATGTGTTCACTTGCAGGGAGCGTGAAGCCGAGCAGGGGGTCTCAGCCTCTCACGTTCAGCCTCCCCGTGCCACAGCTCAGCTCCTCGCCCAATCACAGCTCTCTGTTCCACTCACTTCCTGGTTCCCCAGCGAGAAGAGCCAGCCTGAGGGACGTGTTAGGAGCGAGCAGCTCCAAGCCTCATCCTCCAGAGAGACTGCGGCCGTTCTCTGGCAACGATGCCACGGCAGTCTACACATGACACATCAGGCCACAGATGATAGAAAACACTTTATTTTCATATACTGAAGCGGCATTAGTGCGTAAACATATTGCAGTGCATGATGTTAAAGGGTAAACGTTGTACTCTCTACATTATAAAATCTCATGTACAAATTCAGTTTAAAACATGGCTTCATGATGTGCAGCAAAATTAAAATCTCTAAAAGCGACAAAATCAACAAAGACACGGACGCAGAGTGCACAGGTCAGTTTAGTGGCTGCAGCTTGGGGCTCAGAGGTTGAAGGTCAGGTTGATGCTCTCTCCGGCCTTGATGCTGACCAGCTGTGTCTGCTGCTGGGCCTCGGGCATGCTGGCCGTGATGGCGTACGTCCCCGGCGTCACCTCGATCAGGAAGTCTTCACCCGGAGCCGCCGCACGCGCCTGAGGAAGAGGAGGCAGGTCAGTGAAGGCCGAGCAGAGCTCTGGGTTTGTTCCCTGTGAGTCTGAGCTCATCTACGCAGGCAGTTACTGGAGCATTCTGATAGGTGCAGCTTCATCACAATGGTCTGTCAGTAGATGATGTTACAGACTGACCCTCAAGGCTCCAGTTTCTCAAAGCATTCGTTTCACTTGACTCCCTCCAGACATACAAACCTACACATTTCATCCTTCATGCATCATGGCTTGGTTAAAGTTTTGTTCATGTGCTTTATGTTCTTTGCTGATGCTCTGACATCTCAGCAGCTGAGGTCTAGTGGTGAGGACCTGGATCTTCCTGGTCACAGGCTGAAGTGCCTGAAGTGAAGTCGCCTTGCCCCAACTCTAAGTCACTTTGGATGAGTGCTTCTGCCAAATGAGTAAATGCACTTATATCGTTATCTCCACTGAGAGTGAGGACTGTGACTGAAGCTGGGAGCAGGGAGGAGGGGGAGCTGGGCCGGGACAGCGTCTCACCGCTGCTTTGCTGGACAGCGTCTCTGCGTGTCTCCTGCTGGACGGCGTGGGGGACGCGGTCGTCCTGGTCGCTGGACGCGTGTGGAACCTGTGCATGTGGTTCCTCTCAGCGCTGGAGGGTTCAGAGCAGCACTCAGAGTCATAAAACCTCTGCAGCACAGAACAATGACAGAGCTGGTCAATGCGTACCTGTGGACGGACGGACACGCCAGTCCCAGTCTGAACAACGTGCTGAGACTAAAGTAGCGACTGACCTTGCACTGACTGGTCGTCTGCACCATGAGGTCAGCGAGGGCTGTGAAGACGCTGTCGGCCTCCGTGTGTTTTCTCTGAAAAAGTGTTGAGAGACTCTGAGCAAAGAGCGAGGGGGTCGGGCTGGTTTCATCAGACTCGGGCCAGGCCTCACCTGCTCGGGGCTCGGGGAGTCTGGCTCTGTGGAGCTGCGGCTCTGCGAGGCTGCGGTGCTGGACCAGTCCACGCTGCGCCTGGAGGCTCGCTCCAGGACCTCCAGGCCCAGAGCGGCCGAGCGCCGCAGGGACGCCTCCAGCCAGGCCTGGGTGGCCATCCAGCAGGAGGAGCGGAGCTCACAGAGGCCTCACCTGAGGAGGAGAGGGAGCAGAGCGGTCCACAGGTGACCTTCAGCTCCAGGTGCCCTCAGCTCACAGCAGCTATCTCAGCGTCTGACGCTGCCTCATCTACTGCATAGATCATTTTGGATAGAAGAATCTGCTAAATGAATGGAAGTGTATGAACATTACGTCCACTGACTACTTGTATAATCGACAACTCTAAAGTAGCATAAACATTCTGGCTAATTTATTGTTAATATTATTATAGGATCATTATTATTTAGTACGACATTATTGATTGTGTTGTTGTGTTCTCTGTCTTTCTTATCTCATTTGCATAATGACTTAATCTGCTAATCTAGTTTTAGTCCAAAAGACAAACAGCAAAGACAAAGATATTGAGCATAAACTCTAAATATATTGAAACCAAACATTAGCAGCTCTTAAACAACACATATTACAGCATACATGACTCTAAGATGTTAATATTTGCTCCATTCGCCTGAATATTTCATATCATATTACAACAACAACAAACTGAGATTCTTACTAATTTATGGTTCAAAGATGCCAGAGTGTCTGCGGTACGTAAAGTAAACAGAAAGAATCCTAAACTGTCCCAGCTGGGTTAAACCCACCAGACCTGATCCCAGAGAACACATTTAAACACCAAAAGGTTGTTGTCAGAGCAGCAGCCATGTGCCACACTGCGCATGCGCAGGGATTAACTCCGAGATGAACGGAAACAGAGAGGAAACTCACTTTCTCCTGCAGCTGGTCCAGGGTCTGCAGCCTTCAGCTGCTCGCTCCAGTCCCACAGCTCCAACACATCTCACAGCTGACGTCTGGTCAGGTTCTCCAGCCTCCGAGGAGACTCCGACACTCTCCGTCCTCCTCTTCTTCCTCTCTTCTTGTTCTTCCTCTCGCTCTTCTTCTTCTTCTTCTCTCCGTTAGCAGGGAGCAGGTTGAGCTCCGGGCTGTGGTCACAGCGGGCCAGGAGCTGTAGAAGACCCACAGGTCCTCTCTCTAAACCTGGACACAGATCTGATCTGAGCCGCAGCTCAGAAGCCCGGGGATATCACACCCCGACCCGGAAGTCCTGTCTGTGAAGCCCCGCCCACAAGCTCAGGTCACGTGGTTGAGCCAACCAAGACTCCAGGTGGTGGGTTCACCTGGAAGGTCGTCACTCTTCCACACTGTTCCAGCAGGTCTAAGTCTCTCATGCGGAGTGTTGTACATGTCAGAGAACATCTGTCTTCAACGATAAACCAACAGTCAACATACCAACCTTATGTATAAGTTCAAATAAAATTCAACTTAAACCCTGTTATACCAAATATATGAAAATAATAATAAGCATCAAGAATGATGTGATATTCAGCAGGCCATATAATACATAAAGCTAATCAATGAGATGAGAGTAGATTATTCATCCTGGAGAGAAAGTCTGATCATCTTGTGCAGACTGTCACAACAAAGATGTATCAAACGCTCTTCTCCAAAGTGACCAGCAGTAGAAAAACACCCGCGCTGTTTGTAGCAGCTTCACTAGAAGAGCAGAGCTCAGCTCCAGATCAGTGGACATGGAGCAGTATGTGCAGGACACGAGAGGCTCATTCCCCAGTTTTCCTCCTTATTTCCATTTCCACTGTCAGTGTGGCTGAAGTGACATCACTGAGTGAACGTCTTGTAGCAGCTCCAGTCAGAGGTGCTTCAGTCATGCACGATACAGAAGCTCAGTCCAGATGATGGTCGCTTCTTTTCCTCCTCTCAAAATAAATCCAGTGGGTGTCTCCATCTGGAGGCCATGAGGTGAGAAAATCCTTAGAGTCTCCTGTGAAATACCTGATTTCTACTCTCCAGTTCTCTGAAAAGATTCAGGTGAGATCTGGAAAGACAAAGCAGGGCTTCTGCCTCATTAGCAGGCCACTAACTATAAAGGCTGAACGTGACATTGTCCTGAATATTTTACCATCAGTTACACTGTGTCAATGTCAATCCTTATGAATACTGTAATCCATACAGCCATGCAGGAATGACTCAAACCTGACATCTAATGCCTTTTATTTTAGGCAGGGAAGGTTTGACCACAGATCTGTACCCAGTGCAGATGCAACACACACTGCTGAGCAAATGCTCCAACTTCAGCATGTATTCCAACATCTGTACACAGATGTTTCATGTAGACATGACAGACATCCAGTTTCCATTTATACAGTTTATTTTTGCAAAAAACAGACTGACAAGAGCATTATGCCATCAGCACACAGGCTCCTCCCACTGCCTTGATCTTCTCCTCGGCCCGTCGGCTGAAGAACTTGGCCTTGACGATCACAGGCTGCTTGGGCAGTTTGCCTTTGCCCAGGACTTTGTAGTAGCCCTGAAGAAGAAATGAAGAAAGATGAGCATCTAGAATCTACAGATTCTGCCCTTCAGACAAATCAAGTTAACAGTTTAAAACCCGCCTGCTTGGCTTTAATCCATTTTACAAACATGAAGATCTAACACTAGTAAACTTCATAACTGATGTGACAGTGAATATGTTTGTATCACGTCTTCCACTTGAATTTCTAAGCATTTCAATTCAGTGCAGGACCTTCATCATCATCAACTACTGTTGTGAAAATATGCAAAACAATCACAAAAAGCATCTGGACACAAATGAAAGCAGAGGCTGGCTTCAGGATGAGGTCCAGCTCTGCCCCTGGGAACACTGTTCCAAGTTCAGCTCAGACTCATCACTTCTATGTTTTTAACCACTTAAAGCACTTTGTTCAGGTTCCACCTGACAGCACTGATGGGATGGATGCAGATGTTGGATGCGTCCTAGAACATCTGGCTGTACTTACAGCGCGCACGGCATCGATGATGGGGGCGGGTCCATCGGGCTTCTTGCCGTAGTTGACCCGGGTCTGCTCGCTCACCAGCGTCCACAGCTTGTCCAGGTTGATGGTGGGGCAGTGGGTTGTGTTCCTCTTCAGGTGGTAATGTCTCATACCCACCTTACCAAAGTACCCCGGGTGGCTGGCGAGATACACAAACAGAGATTAACCAGATGTCCACAGACCAGGAGCTCATCTGACCTCAGGTCAGCTGCAGAGTCATCGGGGTGTAACTGCCCATGTGGGTGACTGACCAACAGACAGCCAGTCGGTGAATAGGACCAGTCTTCACTTTCAGAGAACTCTAGCACACCAAGACAACGGGCAGTGTCAAGATGAGACTCTGAGTCTCTACAACAGGAACCTGAGCTACACGTGGCAGCGATCAGTTAGACCTCCACCTTCAGCTGCATGATCAGCCTCCATGTACAGGACTACCCAGACTGAAGGACCGCCCATGTCAACTATGTTTATCCACTTGCAGTTGAATTGATTCAGATGCTGGCAGGTTTGTGGAGGAGTATACGTCTACTGTGAATATCACTGTCAGATATGCATGGCATTTTGCACCATCAGTACAGGTTTAACTTGCACAAGTCTTTTCTGTGTACTGGTCTTTGATTGCATGGACTTGCAACTTTCCTTTGTGTGTTTTGTTGCTGCAGAACATACAGATTGCCTCTGATGAGTTGCCAGTTATGGCAACTTCATTATGCCATATTATTCTTGTGACATGTAGATCTCTGGACACATTTGACCTTGGTTGACGGTGAAACATCTACAACAATAAACAAGTTTGCGTGCTATGACAACTCACTGAACTGTACATTTTTGTCTGGACTCCTCATTATAGAGATCAGTAATTACACCTACAAAGCTGCGCCAGCTAGACGACACACCACACAGCAGATGTGATGACAGTGTTTTCATGGTCAACATGCACATGTATCGTCTGCAAACCCACGAGAGCCAGTTCCTGTGGAGGGCCCTGTGAGCGGTCAGCTCAGGCAGAACTTACTATTTGTCGAAGTTGATCCTGTGGTGATGCATTCCACCAGCATTACCACGACCTCCAGGATGCTTCCTGTGTTTCCCTGTAGGTTCAGAGCAGAGCTCATCACACCAGAGCTCATCACACTGGGGCAGACCACATGCAGACCAGGACCAGACATTGCCAGCACTAACAACACTCACCGATGCGACCATGTCCGTGGCTGACGTGCCCTCGGAGCTTCCTGGTCTTGGTCTTCTTGGTGGGCTGAGGAGACACGTTCATCACCATTACTATTAACATTAATTACTGTCATTAGCATCCAGGAACAGCAGCCCTGCAGCAGATACTTGGATGCTAACTACTAGCTTCAGACTACCTAGTGGAGATCCTGACACACAGCCTGTGAACTACATTATATCTATTCTATCTATCAGGACGACATTAAACGAACATTGAAAACAAACTGATCTTAAACCGATGATCTACGTGGAGCTTCTCCCAACATGCCGCTCCACTCCAGACAGCCACGAAGCTAATGCTAACTGCCTCCACAGAGCGGCAGAGTCCGGCAAACACTTCCGACACCACGGAGGTGATTTGACGCTCAAAGTCATAGTTATCCCGGTCGGACTGGACACTGAGACCCGGCCTCAGAGTCCGGGTTCAACCATGTGAGTCTGGAGACTGAGCTGCTGCTACTCGGGCCCCTGGACGACTGCTCCGGCAAACAGCTCCACACTAAACACCCATAATCAAGCTCAATCCCACCAATAACGGTCAGTATCAATCCGTCCGAGTTTAAAACACGGTGTTCTGCACAGAGAGGTTACTTTAGTCCGCGGATTAACGAGGATGGACCCAGATTTGTCCCTTTTTTGAGACACCGGGTATCATGATAGCACCTACCATCTTGGAGGCTAGTTGAAAGAGGAACGGGATTTGAAAACCTCGCGATTTTGTACGAGATCTGGAACTCACAGCGACGCCCAGAGGTGGAGCCTGGAACTGCAGCAACTGTATTCAACAGTGATTTACTTGAAATCTGCTGCATGTCAGATAACATTATTATTGTTAAATATTATTTTTTTAAAATATTTTGTTATTGTTGTTGTTGTTATCCAGTGTGGGGATCCACTGTGTCCCCACTGTGTGATAATCTGCAGCAGCATAAACTGTGACTTGACTTTTTGATGAGTCTCTGACACAGTGTCAGCATCCTCTCTGCACTGGAGGGTTATTTTAATAAAGAGCTCATATCTTCAGGGATTCACTCACAAATACATTTAATTTCATATCTAAATTAGTTTCACATTTATGACGAGAGACAAATAATAGGTACAGGTGACATCGAGGCTGTGACTATTAATACAGGGGTTAATACGGGGATGCTGAGGGATGCTGAGGTGTCAGGGGAGCTCAGGCCGGAGCAGCTCTGCACCAATCAAATGGCCCGGATCCCTCCTGACGCTGGACACATGACGACGAGGCGTCGTCCTCTCACTCTGCTCACGTCCACCTGGAGACACTCAGCTGCTCTGACGAGGTCCTGCCTTCACCGCTCTCATTCACTCAGGTGAGACAGTTTTAACTTACACCTGATTCATTTAATGTCCTCATAAATAATCTGTTGTCAGCGTTTCAGTATGAAGGGACTGTTGCCTGCGTTTAAGTCCTTTAAGTTGAATGTTGAATGTTTTCACAAGTAGAGATCAGAGTTTATGTCAGATTCTGCGTTGTGCTCCACCGTTTCTTTGGCCTTTCTTCTGGTTTATCAGGGTTGTTGGTGTCAACAGGAGCTTTGGATCTGCCAGTCTCGTCTGTGTTTACTCTCCACCATCTCCTGGAGATGACACACCTGCCCTGCAGACGCCATGGAAACTTCCCCCAAAGACAGAGCAACTTGTTGTCAGTGGCACTGGAGGCCGAGCCATCTGAGACCGGAGCAGGTCCAGGATCCGCAGCAGAGGAGCCCGGCGTCCCAGCAGGACACGCTGCACAGGTACACACGTCTCAATATTAATAATACTGGCTGTAAGACGAGCAAAGCTGGGAGAAGGTGTGTGATTAAACTTATTGATAACCAGGTCTGCAGTGAGGGGAGCTGCAGAGAGATGGATGAGGAGTCGAACGAAGCAGACAAACGACAACATGGAGGAGATGTTGCTGCTTTATTGAAGAGAATCAGGTAAAAACAGCAACACGACGTGGAAATGTAGACATTTGCTTCTTTGCTTTTTATTGTGAGTGGGAGATAAGATGGTGTGTAGGGTTGGGGACGTCACAGCTGTTTTCCTCTGCCTGTGTCATGTGTGTGACACACTTCTAACATCTTGAATCTCAGAACAGAGACGAGGCTAGCCTCGCTCTAAGAGGAAATGTACCAGCTGTCTATAAAACCTCAGATATGCACCTGTGATCTCCTCCCCAGCTTCCATCCAGAGGCCAGGAGGATTCTGGGTAATTCCTCCATACCTGTTGTGAGTTTGGAGCGCCTGGACTTCCAGTCTCTGTCGGTGTTGGCAGCTCTGCAGCCTGTGGTGTCTCTGGAGCGGCTTCCGGGTCCAGCTCAGGTACCTGAGGTCTGAGGATCCACACAGATCCATGCGATCAGGGTTGATCAGTCTCGTCTCTGTTTGCAGATCGGCACCAGTGAAGACGAAGCAGACGCTCTGGAGATGAGTGAAGCGTCGTCTCAGTGTGAGCCAGTAGAGTCGTCTGGTCTCAGTCAGTCAGGTCCTACGTCCTGGATGGAGCCGTACGGTCCAGACGGCTCTGGCAGCCTGGAGCCGGAGCAGGACTCAGGCTTCGACTGTGAATCTGATCCAGATCAGACGTTTATCCTGCTCGACTCTGGGTTTGACGACTGGGACCAGGAAAGGAAAACCAGTTCAGACACATTTTACCTGGACCCAGATCCGGATCCAGATCCGGAGCAGACCATGGTGATCGAGCTGGACCCCGAGCCTGTAGCAGATCCAGACCAGGAGCTGCAGGACGAGTGTGAAGCTAAATGTGAAGCAGACGAGGTTCAGTTCGAGCCAGAGGAGCAAACAGCTGATCTGTGCTGCCTGCAGCTGCAGGAGGACCCAGCCGGGGAGCAGCCAGGACCAGGAGCAGGAGCCCAGGAGATGGAGAGTGAAGACTTCTGTGCTGTTTGTCTGAACGGAGGAGATCTGCTGTGCTGCGACCGCTGTCCCAAAGTCTTCCACCTGGACTGTCACATCCCAGCTCTCAGCAGCTCCCCGCTGTACGTCCTGCACCCTTCATCCTCACCTCCATCAACCGTCAGTCAGTCAGATTCACATCTAGCAAAGTTTATTCATCTCCCTCCTCCTCCTCTCCTCACTTCTCCTTTTTCTTCCCACCTTTTAGCTCTGCTGTCAACCACAGTCTCCTTTTGTTCTGTAAAGAACTGATACTGTCCCTCAGTTATTAGTCGCTTTGGACAAAAGCATCTGCCAAATGAGTGAATGTTCATGTATCATTAGTATTTCTATATTTTTCCACTTTTCTGTGGTTTTTGCATGTGGGGAGACAGTAAGCTGTGTCTTCTCTCGTGTTCTGACGTTTTAACCTGGACGTTTCTGTGAAACAAGTCAAACCAAATCCATTTCTTCAGTTCCTCTGACCCTGTGTGTCCACCAGAGGAGACTGGGTGTGTACGCTGTGCAGAACGGACCAGGAGCCTGTGGAGATGTTTGACTGTGAGATGGTTCACTCCTGTGGAGGCGTCAAAGCTCCGTACACGCTGTCCAGGCAGGACCAGAGGGTGAGCCAGGCTGCAGCCTCACCAGGCTGATCCAGAGCCTGTTACAGCACAATCCAGTGTGTGTCATCTGCATAGATGTGTACTGACTCTGTGTGTGTGTGTGTGTGTTCAGAGGTGTGAGAAGCTGGCTCTGCTGCTGTACTGTCACACGCTCAGCGCCCCGTTCCATGAACCTGTCAGTCACCTGGTCAGTGAAACTTCAGTGAAACTTCAGTGAAACTTCAGTGAAACTTCTGCTCAAAGTTACAAACTGAGTGAAAACAGGACACCGAGCTGCACAAAGAGCTTTAACAGGGTCAGGTTGGAGTACAAGGAGCTTCTGATGATTCTCATACTGATTCTGCTCAGTTTATTTTGTGTGCAATTTGTTGACTTTTCTATCATTTTGATTTATTCTAGTGAAATGTAGTTATTGTAGGCTGAACTTAAAACATCCATCCACTTATACTCTACAATTAGATGCCGGGTTCACTTTGAATACAAACATGTAAGTTTGCTGAAAACATCAAATGTCTGCAAATCTAGATATTTTGTTTCTTTTATCAACTATCCAAGTAGAGACTGGACGTACTGTCCTTCACGTGGAACACACAGAGCTTCCTAAATGTTTCCACCCACACTAGAGTGCTGCTGTTAAAACAAGCCACCGCCTCAAAGTGAAAACAATCTCCACTGTGGTGATCTAACCCCTGTCAGTGTTCTCCAGGCTAGAAACTATTACCAGATCATCAAGAGGCCCATGAACCTGTCAGTGGTCCGCAGGAAGCTGGACCACAGCAACACGCTGCATTACTTCACCGCCGAGCAGTTTGTGGATGACGTGCTGCTCATGTTCAGGAACTGTGCTACCTTCAACTACGTAAGTTTGGCCTTAATCTAATTTATAGTGCACAGGCTAATTCAATCATCTCTACTGTACCAACAGCCTGTGGCAATAGGTTCCACCTGGAGGAGAAGATGATGAACTTTTCCCACTTTGATTTATTAACCCAGGAACTGTCAATCAATGTCCGACAATAAAAAGGTTCGGATGATTCATCGTATGGAAACCTCGAGGGTTCAGACTAAACTGTCCATCACTGTTAAATAGGTAAATAGTTCTAAAAATGTGGATAAATCCAGCTCCCATAATAACCCTGGTACCATGTGGTCCTGCTCCATCCCATAATAACCCTGGTACCATGTGGTCCTGCTCCATCCCATAATAACCCTGGTACCATGTGGTCCTGCTCCATCCCATAATAACCCTGGTACCATGTGGTCCTGCTCCATCCCATAATAACCCTGGTACCATGTGGTCCTGCTCCATCCCATAATAACCCTGGTACCATGTGGTCCTGCTCCATCCCATAATAACCCTGGTACCATGTGGTCCTGGTCCTCCACTCTGAGGAAGATGGACGTCCAGAACATAGTTTTCTTAGATCTTTGAATCAGATGTAGAAACAGTTGAGTCCATCTGGTCTGAAGGGAACTGGAGCTGTTTCCGTCTCCAGGTATTACACAGGTATTTCAGGTTTTTGCATTTCTGGGAGGATGTAAACACACCTGGTGTCTCATCCCTTCTAAATGGTTAATAGCCTGGTTCTGATTAACTGTCTTCTTGCTCTTTTAGTCTTTCTTGAGTTAGGGTCTAAGTCACATCAATCCTTTCATAGATGAAGAATTTGGCAAAAAGTTGGGCTGGAAATCCATCCTAACGTAAAGACAAGTGGTCAGGATCATAGCATGGTTACGTTAAGGCAGTAACTCTGACCCATCAGGAGTTTAGTTAGTTAGTTAGTCAGTAAGTTGAGTCTTCTGAGTCTGTAGACGTGAGGGGTTTGACGTTATTTAGGAATTACATCATCTTAACCTGGGTCACCTGAATGTCACTGAGAGGCTGGGTCTGATCCCAGTGACAGAGGTTCTGCCAGATGTTGACTTCACTGTTTATCTAATGTCCAGATCTGGATGTTTCTCCCAGTCGTCATCAGTTATTATCAGATTATCTCCCAATTACAACATCTCCTTAACTGTCCACAGTGCTTTATAGATTTTGGAAATGACCCATTTTTTTGATTCTCCCTCTCAGTATGACATGAACAACTCTAAACTCAGTTTTGAGCCTGAAACAGGGTTTCTGTCCTCTGGTCTGTGAGCAGCCGGACTCGGAGGTGGCTCAGGCCGGACGCAGCCTGGAGGTGTTCTTCCTGACCAGGCTGCAGGAGACGTTCCCAGAGCGGACGTTCCCGTCAGCGAGTCAGGACAAGACGGACCGAGCCCGGCAGCGCTGGCTCAGCAGGAAGAGGAGGGAAAGCCAGCGGAGGAAGAGATACGTGTTCAGAGGGAAGAAGTACTACCTGTGACCAGAGCAGACGCTGGAGACAGCCTCCGAGGCCTCGTCTGTTCATCACCTGGTTCAGGGAATGTTCACATACTCACGGATTTTGAAAGAAAATTCCGGTAGAAACATGTTTTCGCAGGGATTCATGTGATGTGTGATGTAGATTATTCACTTTAGCTTCAGTTTTCTCAGATGAAGACGAGAGAGAAGTTTCTGAATGAGCTGTTTTATGATGTGACTCTCACTGCTCAGCTGGGCTCAACTCAGGGCCTCGATGTCACCATGTATCATCATCATCATCATCATCATCATCATCATCATCATCATCATCATCATCATCATCTTCATCATCATCATCATCATCATCATCATCATCATCATCATCATCATCATCATCATCATCATCATCATCATCATCATCATCATCATCATCATCATCATCATCATCATCATCATCATCATCATCATCATCATCATCATCATCATCATCATCATCATCATCATCATCATCATCATCATCATCATCATCGTCATCATCAGTTATCTCCCCAGGAAGATGTACGGCATCCTGTACATGCAAATCTGTTGTTTTTTTTTACTGATTTATTAAAAATTTCAGTAAAAGATGCACTAGTTTGGTATCACTCTTTGATTTGAAATCTGATGAGACAATGAGAACAGTTCTTACTCCTCCTCTAGCAGCTGGAGAGAGTGCGTCTCTTTCCTTTAGAAGTGCTTTTAGCTCCAGACTCTATCAGGTAAAGTGTGAGCTGCTGTTGCTCAGGGCTGTGGTGCACCGCTCCGCCACCAGGAGGCGTCCCAGCCAAAACCCCGATCAGCACAGGTTCACTGTAAACAGCCTGGTAAACACACGCAGCCTTTCCCCTCAGTTCACTCTGCACTGGTCAACACTTGAGTCAGATCTGCAACACAATAAATTAGAGCTGAAACTCAATAAAGTCTTTGATTAAATCAGTTGCCAAATATCTTAACACGGCACAATTTCCTGTTTGGGACAGAAACGTCTCCTAAAAATGTTTTAGATTTTTTTTTCAAACTTTTCTCTCAAATCTTGGTTTACTCACCCTTGGTTAATTCTTAGGATTTCTATGTTTTTAACATATATTATTATTAACATATAACACATAACGTTGATTTTCTACTTGGTGTCATAGTCTTAGATGTGTCTGGTTTATAATTGATTAATCAAAATAAAAATCAACAGATCGCTTATCAAAACACTGCAAAGCTGGTGTGTTGCACCAAGTTGAACTCCCTGATCTTGAGACGTCGTTAACATGTCCTGATGGTTTCAGATCATGGATCGGCCCAAAGTCAGAATCACTCGAGCTGCTCGGCTGCAGAGATGAACGCATGTGTACGCATGTATAAACAACTTAACATTCACTATTACAGAAATGATGGATTGCATACGTTACATTCATAGACACAGTGACTGATGAAGGTTTGACTGCAAGTTTTTAAATATTGTGAAAGTCGAGATCCTTCAGAGATAAACTCATAGATCCTCTCGTTTCTGTTTTTCAGGTTCACGCAGAGAAAGTCAATGAATATTCTCTTCTTTGCATCAAAACTTTCACTGTATTGGTTAAAACAGATGCTTGATTTTGAGCAGCTCTTTGATTTTTTGTCTTGTTTTCTTTGGGAGCAGGCAGATCAGTGCACCAGCGTGGTTGCTGTTGTTTCTCTTGGACTCTGCTGCTGAAGGTGGTTTCCACAAAACAATCTCCAACACGACGTGTCAGAACATTTTGTTCTTCCAAGCCTCGGTTCAGTGTAATCTGCGGAGCAGGGTCTGCTTCAATCTGGACCAAACGCTCGTCAGTGAAATATAATCCACCCAGAAAGCTGCAGAACTCTCTTCAGGACCCTCATAAAAGATTTTCAAATGGAGAGAAACTGCAGCAGCCACTGATGGAACCCAGTCTGTGCAGGCCTCTGACGCTGTGTAGGGTCTTTGATGTGTGTTTACGTCCAGTGGGATCTGACAACTTCCAGCCATTGAATCGAGACAGGCAGCGAAACATGAGAGGCGGCTCTGAGAGGCTTGCAGCCCCGTGGCCAGCGCGGAGATGGACTGGGAGAAATTGAGCGTGAGATGTTTTCAGAGGGAGGTTTATTCCCCTCTTGTGTCTTTTAAACCTACTTTATTCAGGCCAGTGAGCCTCGGTCACATGTCTGCTCCCTCTTTTTTCCTCCTGTGTCACAATGTGCAGATGTTTCACTTAAGAACATCAAAAGCCTGAGGGCAGTTCTCCCGTCTCTCCGTCTGAAGTCACTAATAACAGCGAGGAGGAGGAGGAGGAGGAGGAGGAAGAGGGGGAGGAGGAGGAGGAGAACTGCATGTCTGCTGCCATGCTCTCCATAGATAAGACTTCCGTCTAATGTTTAGAACAAACTCAAGAGTGTGCATTAGCTGTGATTAGACAGCTGGCATTTTTCATCTATTTCCCATCCATCATGCTGTTGTTTGATAGTGTGCTGCTCTAGAAGCTGCTCCTGCAGATGTGTCGGTCGCCTTCGTTGCTCTGGGTCTTCCAGGCCTGCTCGGCTGCTCTCAGCCTGAACGTCCCTGCATGAGAGCCCTGCTGAGCTGCTGCTGTCTTTGGACGCTGCTGAGACTTTAGGATCAGAGCTGAGCTTCGTAGTACGGATGCTGGCACAGAAATGAAGTATATTACGTTTTTCTGACTCTATCGCTCTGTGAAAACCTCTGGGACAGAACACAGAGCAGACGATGTGACCCAGACTCAAAGACCACCGACAGCGACCATCACTCATCTGCGATTTCACTTCACATTTTGAAGCTCTTTGCCATGGAGACGTGTCAGAATGTCTCTGATGCCCTAATTTGGGTGTAAAACTTGATGGGGAAAGTAGAAGAAGAAGAGGAGGAAGGAGGAGAAGTCCATCAGTCACACTGAGGACAACACTTCAGTAACGTGTTCCAGATGTGAGCGGGACAGCTTAGAATATGGACGGCCTTTTGATTGAAATACATCACAGTCTCCTCAAGTGGAATAGTTGGGAACAGTTTCCATGTGAGACCTCTGTCAGGATGATCGATCGCTGCCGTCCCGTCACCTCACCCAGCAGGAGCCTGCAGATCTTCATTTCCTGCATCAAATCAAAGCTTTGTACAACAGGGCTGGTTTGTAAAAGGTAAACAGTGCTAACTGAGGTGTTTTTTTCCCGTGTGTTCACTCCTTCCTTTGGCTGCTGTGATCCCAACAAACCTGAGGGCGAACAGCGCCCCCTGCTGGTGGTAGAGTGATGGAGCCCCACAACAAACGTGAAACTGACGCCTGAAGATCAAACTACAGACAGACGATGATTTGTTATGTGGAGATTATTCAGTGATTTGCAATAAGATGTTCAAACATTTCTCCACATATTTGTATAGAGCTACAATAGAAGATTAAGCAATTAGTTTTTTTGTTTTGTACAAAGCATTTGTAGACGATGTAATTGTAACGAGGCTAAGCTAAACAACAAGCTAAGCTAAATAGCGCTAAGCTAACAGGTTATGCCAGGCATGTCCACACAGAGGACTGAGTGTTAGCAGGTTTCTGTTCCAACCACAGAGACCACAGTTTGACCCATCAACTGAACATTGAGATGAGTTCATCAAAGTCAAGCTAGCTCCTTAGTTTAGCTGGAGCTGGATTCACTGAACTAAACTGAGTGCACCACAACCCTCAGTGAGAACTTTCCAGCATCTGTGGACAGAGTGTCCGGCCGTGCCCACCTAATCCCAGGGAGATCCAGTGGCAGGAGTCGCTGGCTTCTGAAACGTGTTGGCAGTTTGGCAAACGGCCACGAGGAAATCTCAGCTCCGACAAAACTTTTCCCATGCCACATATGGTCGATAATCTCATTTCACAGAATAAACAGAGAGCTTGCAGACAGATTCCTGCTGCACAGACGTTATGTAATAATGTGTTTGTGGTGCCCTTTGATGTTGATTTGTGGTGGTTCTGAGTGTGTGTGTGTGTGTGTGTGTGTGTGTGTGTGTGTGTGTGTGTGTGTGTGTATGCAGCTGGGGAGAATAATGTGTGTCCTGGTGTGTGTAATTCAGCGAGCACATGACGTCGTCCCATGTGAAAGAGTCTTTGCAGCCACGTGTTGAGCAGCTCTGCAGCTCCACTGTGAGTGTGTCCGCCCGGGAAGTCTGAACCTAAAACACACACGAGGAATTCACTTCTTCCTGATTACAGCTGGGAGGTCCTCCCAGGAGATCTGATTATTCCACACATGAGAGGAGAAGTGATTTCATTCAAACCTTTGTATTGTTGGAGCACATTGTGTGTGTGTGTGTGTTTTTTCAGATCTAAAGTTCATGCACATGATTCAAACCACCGAGTGTTTCAAGCCTCATTAAAATCCTCCCTTCACTGGTTTGAGACTAGACGTGTTTATGCATCAGTGTGTAATATCATTGCCTCAACGTTTCACTTCAATCTGTTAAATACTTTACATTGACTCAGTGCAGCTTCACTCCCAACACAGAAAGCTTTCTGGTACCAATTAGTTTGCCTCATGCAAGCATATTTGCAGGTTATACGATATGTAAACATCGGTGGATGGGAAAGAACATCATTTGGTAAACATTTCCGAGGCCCGGCCAGCCTGTGTGCCGTGGATCGTGTGGCCGCCATAACGTCTTCAGGTTGTTTCCATTAAATCATTACATTACGTTGTTTTAGGATATCAAGAGGTCCAACTCCTCTGAAAGTCAAAAAGACTCCAAAAAAGGAGATTTGGGAACATTTGTTCTCCCTCAGAGTGATTGATAGTTTTCTTGATGCAAAGACTAACATATGGAGTGAGGCACTGTATTTATAGCACGCTCTGGGGCCTGTTTACATATGTAGTATGTGAAGCGAGTTGGCCGTGGACGTCCTGAATCCTGCGGTATACATTCCAACCATTTCAATTGTAAAGAAACTATGCAAATGGCCTGAAACTGAGCAAAACAAGCACCCAGAACAGCACCGTTAGCACCAGGACAAGTGCAACCAAGTCATAAATTCACTGTCAGAATCAGTCATAAATCTCCTGCTCTGGGGAGGAGGGTCACGACTCTGCACGCAAACAAATTCAAGATCAAATGAGAGCAGGTTGGAATCCGGCCCAAAATGCCCAGGACGGGTATGTAAGAGGGTCACGGGGGACAAAAATGTGGTTTCAGTCTAAAAAAACCTCCGTTTTCTTGGCCGACATGAGTGTGTGTGAAAGCGAAGCTGCTGGAGGATGATTTATGGGCTGCATGCGCCACATTTAGTGTGGCAGCCGAAGCTGAAGGGAACGGATCGCTCGTCTGAGCCGTGTGACGGGTGTGAATGATGCTCTCATCACGCCTTTTATTCTTATTTCCGTCTCCGGATGCTCCAGACCTGGTCACGTGGCTGCGGAGCCTCAACGTCATCGACAAACATTTCCTCTGTCTCATCACCACCTGCACATCAGGCCACGGCCCGAGGAGACGCGGCCCAGCCTCAGGAGCAGGGTTCTGAAGGCTCAACGCAGCAGGAAGCTGCACAGGCTCCATAATGACTCCACCTGCAGAGGAAATAAAAAGGCTGCTCTCCTAGCTTAAACACACACACACACACTAAAAGAGATGAAAAGTGGAAATATCGGCCCACAAGGGGTTAAATAAAAAGGGAGCGGGGTTAAAACTGTAACCGGGATCATCGTCTGTGATGTAACAGGAGGAACATGTTATCAGTGAACATTCTTCAGAGAACGATAAGTTCATGACTGAAACGTGGGGGAACAAAGATGTCGGTATAAAACCAAAACTTTTCAGACAGGAGACGTTGTAAATCACACAAAGTGTAATCCACGCGGTTTGAAATCAGAACTCTCTCACAATCCTGAGTTAGAAAGACAAAAGTTTGACTCGTTCAGATAAACTCAGAGATTTACTGTTGTCAGTCGCTTATGTAACTTGTTTCAGTCGCTTGGCTCAGCTGTTTGATGTCAGATTGTCTTCAGTGGATTCACAGGTCTGCTCTGAATCAACAATTAACAGTTTTGCATTGACATTCTCTTAAAACGTGTGATATGATGGACTGGTGAACATGTTAGAGACAAATGAGCCCCGTTAGACACCTGCAGACCACTGAACACCATGAAGGTTCAAAGCAGGTGAGACACTGGATGGATGGATCCATTGCAACACATCTCTGGAGGTTTCTCCTCCAATCTGCTGATTGGTCGTGTCTCTCGGGTTCATTTGAATGATACTCAGTAATCGTACTCAGCTCCCCTGAGTCATTCTTAAATTTCCTATTCCCATCCATCATTTTTCCTCTCGCTGGTCGGACTGTGCTTTCACAACGACACTATGATAACACAAACGTCCGTACACTGAAGTTGGCAGCCAGACTGTGGCTGATGTGCCAGAGCTGGAGCAGCACAATAGGTCCAGTCAGCCGTGACCTTCAAGTCACCTCTCAGCAGGAGGGAGGAGAGACAGAGAGGAGAGATATACGGAGGCAGCGGAGAGCAGAGAGGGAAGGAAAGCAGATGGATTCTGAGTGAAGAAAGAGGAGAGAGAGCCGAGGAAGGTGTCACAGAGGGAGAGAGAGAGAGAGAGAGAGAGAGAGAGAGAGAGAGAGAGAGAGAGTGGGGAGCCTGTTCCTCCCCCTCCTCTCCTCTTCTCTTCATTTGGCTTCAAAAAGTGAAACAGCCCTTTGAAGAGGAGAGACGAGGGGGGCAGAGCCGGACTGGAAGCAGCGTCGACTCCGAACCCAGACTCAGACATAGCTCAGATCCAGCTGCAGGAACCTGCTCAGATCCAGCAGCTCAGATCCAGCTGCAGGGACCCTCTCAGATCCAGCTGCAGGGACCCTCTCAGATCCAGCAGCTCAGATCCAGCTGCAGGGACCTGCTCAGATCCAGCTGCTCAGATCCAGCTGCTCAGATCCAGCTGCAGGGACCTGCTCGGCTCGGATCCAGCATGAACGACATCAAGCTGGCTCTGCTGGGGAGCCAGGGCGCCGGGAAGTCAGGTGAGAGGATGGAGCTGAGTCTGTGTCAGCTGCAGCAAGTAGACACACCTGAGGCTGTACAGTCGTGTGTCTGCACTGTGCATGGTGCTGAGTGATACAGGTTGTATATGGGCTGTATAGGTTGTAGATAGGCTGTATATGGGCTGTGTAGGTTATAGATAGGCTGTATAGGTTATGTATGGGCTGTATAGGTTGTAGATAGGTTGTATATGTTGTATATAGGCTGTATATGGGCTGTATAGGTTGTATATGGGCTGTATAGGTTGTAGATAGGCAGTATAGGTTGTAGATAGACTGTATAGGTTGTATATGGGCTGTATAGGTTGTATATGGGCTGTATAGGTTGTATATGGGCTGTATAGGATATAGATAGGCTGTATAGGTTGTAGATAGACTGTATAGGTTGTATATAGGCTGTATAGGTTGTATATGGGCTGTATAGGTTGTATATGGGCTGTATAGGTTGTGGGTCAGTGTAGGACTGTGGAGATGTTGTGGTTTGATACTGAGGGACTTTATCACACTGTTGTCACTGTTGATCGACTGTTTTTCTTTTCTTTTTTTAATTTATCATCAGAAAACAAAATTGTTTATCAGGTTCACAGAGTTTAACAGGGTTGAGAGTGGCTGAACTATTTATGATAGTTCAGTCTTGTCTGATCGAGCAGTGATTGAATCAGTGATCATCATCATATTGTTTTTAATACTGAATCCATATAGTTTCAGGATACAGATCAATAAGAGATAATTGTGAATGATGAACTGATCCTGCAGCTCTGCCTGGGTCTAATAACTTAAAGTTAAGGCCAGTGAATCTACAGGCTCTGTTTTAATGAAACAGAGCCTCTTTCTACATCAATGTCTTTGTGACTGCTATAAGAGCATCTGAATCTATAGCAGATCGTTCGACCACTTTCTCCTGGTGAAACTCTGGTGGAGGCAGGTCCTCTGGAGGCTGTTTGGATGAGATCATTGGACTCATTTAATTGATGAAGACGAATGTTATCAGACCTTTCATTTTCACTCCTGTTACGCAACTGCTCCAGTAAAGTCATAGAACAGAAATAGTCCCTAACAAGAGTAATTTCCTGGCAGCCATCGGCCTCCAGGAGCCTGTGTTCGATTAGAGCTGTCGCAGCGCTGATTTCAGGGATGGATGAAAGAAGCAGGATCGTCCAGAAGTTTTCTCAGTCAGAATCAGAGCGGTTCGTTTGTCTCATAATGAACCAGCTCCACCTCCACAGAGTCCAGCAGCAGCTCACCGTTCGAGGCTTTCAACAGGTATTCAGTGGAAACTGAGGCGTCAGAGCTGGAAACCGGCTCTTCTGGCTCCATAAGGAAATAGAAAAACCACAAGATGTCTGAGTCGTTGTTCTGAGGAGCTGGAGCAGGAAGAGCCGGGTCTGAGGAGATGTTCTGCATTCACACGTGTCACTTTAATGTGTTTTCCTGCTCTTTGCTGCTCTGCTTTGCTGCTTCTACTGCACATTCCTCACTTCTTTAATGGTTCGCTGTCTCAATCATGTTGATGTTGGAGAGGAGAGTAAAAATCTTACGTCCCAGTCAGCTGAACTCTCTTTGTGTTTCCAGGAATGTGAGTGTGAGCCACTTGTCAGGTCAGATCCATGTTTGTGTGTCCCGCAGCCTGCGTTTAACCCCGGGACGACCCCGTCCCGCTGGAGGCCTGCGGCCACAGTTCCCAGCAGGCCTCAGAGCTCAGCACGTGAAACCTCGGCCCCTGATTGAAACTGACTGAGTGTGGTCAGCTTCATGTGGAGGGGGGGGCGGGACGCGGCCCAGGCTACACGTCTGGATTTTAGATTCTGTTGGTACAGTTACTGTTAGAGAATCAATCACAGCGTTAAGATTGTCACAGTTGTGATGCATTCACTGACTTCACAGCTGACTGTCCCAGGCGTGTAACGCTGCGTGGATGCTGCTCTGAACGCTGAGCGACACAGTTAATGACCAACGACGCGCTGTGGCTTCATCTCTGACCAGGTCGGCGTTTCATTAGCTGAACATAGCGTAACTGAACCCGGTTACTGAGCGCTTACTCTGGCATCCTGCAGCTGTGGGAACGCTTCATGTTTCCAGCTGCTCCTCCACCAGCTCCCTGGCTCAGTGTCTCTGTAGCCAAGACCGTCCTACATCGATGATTCCATTCTTTAGTTGGGAAGGAATAACTCCAAACCCGACACAGTTTTCTGATGGAAACTGGATAGCACATCATTCCTCTGCCAATGATCCAATGTTTCCCTAGTGGACACCCGTGGTACTGCAACAGAAATCCCACTCTCGTTCCTATAGAAAAATGCTGACAGGACCCCTCTAACTCCATCAAAGTCTTTATAGGCCCGTCCTGCTGCTCGCAGCCATCTTGGTGAAGCTATGAAAAGCTCATGGAGTCCACAGATATATGCAGAACGCTAGAGGCCTCGTATGTTGCTCGAACGTCCTCACATGGCGGCCATCTTGCCCCAGGCAGCTCGCTGAGCAGTAACATTAGTGCAGATCGCTGACCGTACCTCTGATCACGTCACGTTTCACAGATTCTGCTGGAGAGCCTGAAGTCAGTCCACGCGCTGGTGAAACATTATGATTGGTTATAATTTTCCTGGTTCGGCTGTGACGCAGGTGATTGGCTGTTCATGGAAGGAGGCGGGATAAACGCTTCCTCTCCCCATTCAAAGTAACCTGAGTCATCTCTTCAGTGTTCAGTGTTCAGTGTGTGTTCAGTGTGTGTTCAGAGCGTCTCTGGCCGCAAACTGGGCCACGTGATGCGGAAGTGAACATGGCATCCACCTTCATAATACATCCATAATACTACAATAACATGACCATGATTCAGTCTGATGCTTGTCCTTCTGTTTCTCTGCAGCCGTCCTCGTACGGTTCCTCACCAGGCGCTTCATCGGTGAATACGCCTCCAACACCAGTAAGTTCCCAGACCTGATGCTGCTGATTGTGGTTTGATTTCCAGGTTCAAACTCTGGAACACAAAGACTTCATCGACAAACTCATCTGCATGCTGAGTCACTGGTCTGACTGTGTTTCTCTGTGTCTCTGGTCAGACTCTCTGTACCATAAGAGGCTGTCGATCGACGGCCGGCAGCTCAACCTGGAGGTTTTCGACCCGTGTTCTCAGGTACCACACATCACCAACACGCCTGACACTGGAGCGCCTCCGTTTTATTGGAGGAGCAGAAGTGCAGCCAGACGCTTCCTGTTTGGACTCTGACTCTGGTTTCCTCCTAAATTTCACGAGGACGACAGGAAATCTACTCACGGCATCTTCTGAAACGAAACACTCGGCCGACCCCGAGAAGAAACAAATGAGAGTGTGAGCCTGAGGAGAGTCAGGACGGCTCTCTCAAACCCAAACTGACATCTACCTGTTCACCTTTTTTCAGCTGCATAGAAATAGTTTTTTCAGATAGTCAGGTAGCTGATTCCAGAGATGTGGACCTTGATGACATATTGCAGATTTTCCCAGATTGCAATGAAATTGCATAAATTGCATCACATTGCATGCTGTTGCCTTGGCTGTGTTTATGACAGAAACTTGAAGGTCAAAGGTTGATTCTCTCCTGGAACACAAATAAGGAAATCTGACCCACACTGGTAAAGACTGGATATGTAGACATCCTCATCAAGGTTTTGTTTTATTCTTCAGTATAAAGTATGAAGTTACCTCTGAAACTTCATATCTGTCCGTTGAGGATATGCAAAATCTTACTCTGAAATTTGGTGAATAGTTAAGATAAGAAATTATACGTTTAAAATGCTCAGCAGATGAAATGTTTTCCAGCTTCTGATGGAGGTTTATGCTCTCTGAGTCTAGTTCACCTCACATAAAGACTCACTCTTCTCATTTTGAGTCTGCAGGTGTTCACGAGGCTGCAGAACCAGCCTGTGACCTTGACTAAAGCCTGGGCAGATATGTAGCTGCACGTGTGGGACACACACGGCTCTATAGGCAGAAACCCTGAAGGGTTCATGGGGGCAGCCCGAGGCGAGGTGCTCTGAAGAGAGGAGCCTGCCTACATCCCTCTCCACAAACCTGAGACCTGAGAGTTATTCTCCTGCAGGACTCTGTAGCCCAGCAGGACAAGAAGAGGTTGTCAGCTTCGCACTGCAAAAGAAAGAGGTTTCTCCTCTGAGAAGCTGGACTCTCATTGTCTGAGTATGAAATGCATGTCAGCGTAGCCTATCTGCTAATGCGGCTGGTTTTGATTAACCAGATATCCTCACCTTCCTGTAGGCCCCGGGCTCTGAGCGGCTGCAGCCATGTGTCTGAAGCTACTGTCCTGTGAGCGGTGCTCCTGCAGAGCCCAGTCCCTCCGACCCGCTCTGAACAGACACCAGTCAGAGGGAGGGTTAGGGAGAGAGAGAGAGGAGCAGAGGCTTACAGGTCCTGCTCAGGTCCATC
This sequence comes from Karalla daura, assembly GCA_029224185.1. Taxonomy (NCBI): domain Eukaryota; kingdom Metazoa; phylum Chordata; class Actinopteri; order Chaetodontiformes; family Leiognathidae; genus Karalla; species Karalla daura. Next base: position 25,270,720 of record CM055196.1, read on the forward strand.
TCACACTCCTCATCGTCGCTGGCAGCATCACATGTCTTCACTCGGGTGATAACGTGGTAAAAATAGTCCAGGGAGGAGCAGAGGAGCAGAGGAGCAGAGGCAGGTTTTCAGGAGCAGAAATAGCCCGGTTGTTTTTCTGGCCGTGTCGTGATAACAGGATGAGAGGACATTCAGCTGCTTATCGAGCTCTGTTTACCGGAGGAGCCGGGGGGGTCTGCCTGCCTGTCCCGGGGAGGAGGAGCTGGGGGAGAAGGAGCTGGGGGGGTCTGCCTGCCTGTCCCGGGGAGGAGGAGCTGGGGGAGGAGGAGCCGGGGGGGTCTGCCTGCCTGTCCCGGGGAGGAGGAGCTGGGGGAGGAGGAGCTGGGGGGGTCTGCCTGCCTGTCCCGGGGAGGAGGAGCTGGGGAGGAGGAGCTGGGGGAGGAGGAGCTGGGGGGGTCTGCCTGCCTGTCCCGGGGAGGAGGAGCTGGGGGAGGAGGAGCTGGGGGGGTCTGCCTGCCTGTCCGGGGAGGAGGAGCTGGGGAGGAGGAGCTGGGGGGGTGAGTCTACTGTTCAGACGGGCCGGGACAGACAGCGTGTTGTCGTTGGCAGAGCTCGGAGGCGCGCTGCATTCTGGAGGAGCCGGTGGACTGGGCCGACGGCTTCGTGGTGGTCTACAACATCAGCGACCGCACTTCCTTCATCAACGCCAACAACATCCTGCGGCAGATCCGAGAGGCACGCGTGGAGCACTGCAAAGGGTCAGAGGTCGCTCCAGCAGCTGCTCCACTGTTTCCTCCAGCTCTGAGCTAGATGACGTCACATTAGCCAGCACTGACTTCACCAGTATTCCTCCTGAACACTCTGAGAAACATGCATGTTACCTACAGTATGAACTTTATGATTGTTAACATCAAATGATTTCATCACAATCTGGTGACATCAGTACAAACCTTCATCGTACTCCAGTGAAGCGGTTGATCAGAACTGTGTTCAGTCTCCTAAACTTTGCAATATTGCTTTTTCAAGCCCAGAGGTGTTTTCATTGGCTTCAGGTTTCATCCTCATCCCGTCTCCTGTGTGTGTGTGTGTGTGTGTGTGTGTGTGTGTGTGTGTGTGTGTTTCAGGGACACAGAGGTTCCTGTGTGTCTGCTGGGGAACAAGCAGGACCTGTGCCACGTGCGGCAGGTGCGGGAGGACGAGGGCCGCGTCCTGGCCCAGGAGGCGCGCTGCTGCTTCCAGGAGGTGTCGGCGGCGGAGGGATACCAGGACATCGCCAACCTGTTCACGCTGCTCATCCGCCAGGTGATGGAGCACCTCAAGTACCGCGCAGACCGCCGCCGCTACAGCGGCTCCAAGTCCATGGCCAAGCTCATCAACAACGTGTTCGGCAAGAGGAGGAAGTCCGTGTGAAGGGACAGGAAGTTGCTGACTCGCTGTTTTTAAAGGGAACTGGAGCTGAGGAGGAGGAGGAGGAGCAGGAGGAGGAGGAAGACTGGGTCGACAAACTGACTCTGTCCAGAGACTTTCAGAGTACGAGGGAACAGACATATCACGCCTTCATCCATGTCTGAAACTTTTTTATTTTGAGGCATGAGACAAGGTCCAGATCAACGGTACATCGACGTATGAGATGGTCATGATCCAAAACTTCAGACCAGATATTTAACCCTGAGAGGAGTTACCCACTGCTCATTCTTCAGTCAGTCTGTGTCGGTGCATCTCTCTAGTCCAGGTTGTGTGTTGTTGTTGTTGTTGTTGTTGTTGTTGTTGTGTGTGGTCGTCTCCAGCTCAGCTCCATCAGTTCAGTCTCCAAACAGCCTGTAAACTAGCAGCTGCTCCTCTCTGAGAGCGTCAGACCTGCTCGTTGCTTTATGGACGTTTATTGATCGGGAGGTTTTGATTGGCTCCAATCGACCGTTTCCTCCATTTTTCACTCATCAGAAACAACTGTTTACCACCATGTGAAGTCGTCACAACATGGAGGATCAGCTGAGCTCAGCTTCTCATCAAACTCCTGAATCTTCGTCTTCAGTTCTGCTCTGATGATTCTGTGATGATTGACAGTTTTAAGTAAGGGAACAGATGTAAAAAGTGTTCATGCATCGCTGCAGATGTACAAAAAGCAATGTGAGTCTATGAATCCCCAGTGTTTATAGTTTATAGATGAATGAACTGTCTAATTGTAATATATATAGCATGTAATATTGTCTTCCTCATTTAAATCCATTCAATAACGTATCCATCACCATCTCATTTATTTCAATGCTCCATTCGCAGCAAATGAGGAAACGATGATTGTCCTGAGAGTTCAGAGCGATTTCCACTTTGCTACGCTTCAAATGTTTGCATGTATAAAACATCACACACTCACACACACACACACACACACACACACACACACACACACACACACACACACACACACACACACACACACACACACACACACTGATCAGGGCATGAACACGTTAACTGTGCTGCTGCTGTTAAACCCAGTTACGTCACCTCAGTGTTGCAGGAAAAACACTTCCACATATGCAGAGTTGTGTAGATGAATGTTACTGCTGTAAATACTGTAAAAACATAGGACGTTCCAGCGGAAATTAAAGTCAAACATTGTTAATAAGTCGGCGGTCTGAGTGCTTCAGAGGGGCTTCTGTTCGGCTCTGAGCTCCACTTTAATTAGACGGACCAGGGGCCGAGGTATTTCTCCAAAGCCTCTGGAGGAGAGGAATTTCCTGAGAGTAAAGGCTAAAAATAGCGGCTCTGCAGGCGGCCGAGGTGAGAAATGCACAGTTACTTTACTGAATTCTGGCCTCAGACACGCACATGTCCCTGCAGGCACCACCAGGTGGCAGCACCGCTTCAAAACATCCGAAGAATGTTTCCTCCCACTCTGCCCAGTGACCCAACACAGACTGTACTGGTGGGGAGCGACCACAATGGACAAAGGGAACAGAGGAAAACCAGTTTGATTCCCACTGTACAATTCAATGTAATTCAGAGAACTTGATTTGTCTCTTGAGGGAAACTAGACGCCTGTTGGTTTGAAGACGGACTCGAGTTGGGATGAAATAAAAATAAAAAGAACTATAAAAACAGACAGAAAAACATCACATCAGGAATGAAGTGATGAAGATGTAAATGCAGCTGAAAATTTAGAGCTGAAGAAACTTTGTGCATGTCATGAAAAGTATGTGGTCCCGCTCTAACCTTCAGTCATGAATTCCACCACTGTACATGTTGTAAAAGGACACATTATTACAGGATTAAATGAGATATCATTATAGAACAAGGCTGCATAGAGAAGCTGTGTCTGTCTCTCTTCAGGGGTCCAAGGTCAGGTTATCAATATCAAGTTATCAGAACTGGTATTGTGAGTCACTGATGGTAACAACATGTTCTTTACTCTTTATGTTCCATGTTCATGTATGTTCATGTCTGCACTGTCTTACTTTTACTTGAATAAAGGAGTTGAATCAGTACTTCTTCCTTTACTAGAGTATTTTTACTTCTACTCCAGTACAGTATGGGATGCCTCTGCCTCCTCCGGCTGTTTCCAGGTGGACGTCTCTCTCCTTGAACAACATGAACGATCAGGTTCAGACGACATAAAATGACGTAAAGACTTATAGTCGGGCCATCGTTGTCCTCTGAAGTCACGTCTGGCTCGTTGTTTTTCTCCTTCCTCTTTGAAGGATGGACTGTTTGTTCTTAGGGGGGGACATGCCCCCTGCTCTGTTTAGTCCACGGTTTCGTCCACTGGACTAAACACCTCGTCCTCCAAACCTCCCAGACGTCAGGGGAACGATGTGGAGGAAAGCGCTCGGCAGGTGCTGTCAATTAGAGCAGCTCTGAGATTTATGGATCACAGGTGCCTGGGCTTCAAGGGGCTGGCTGCGAAGGCCTCCAACGCTCCAACGAGGCAAACGCTCTAATGAGGGAATTCGTTCTTGATACAGACATATTGAGGCACGTCAGTCGCATTAATCAAGATGAAAACATGGACTAAATCATCTTTAAAGTCCCATCAGCTCCGTCATGAGCTCACTGGAACAGTCTGAAGATTTAAGGTCTGAGAACTTCAAGAACATCTTTAAGAAGAACCCCATAAAGAAGAGCAGTCATCGATCCAACTAATGCCTGTAATTTATGCTTCTCTCTGGTTTTTAGCACGTGATTGTTTCTGAACGGATCTCTGATGTGTTCATGCGTCTTCAGACCCAGACAGAGTTGATCTCTAGTCTATTTATGGTTTGTTTGAGTGGAGAGAGATATGATTCTTTATGGGAGCAGATATTTTTTGCCTCACTGTTATTATTATGTAAACGTGAAGCCATGAGACTCACATCAGAGGTCTGTGCTGCTACGTAGCTGTGTGGAGGACTGTAACTCACATAAAATGTGACTTGATGTTTTTTCATCCCATTTAGAAGATACCTTGATTCTGCATTGGATGACTGATCCACTGATCCAGGTTCTCTTTGGGGCGGAGCAGACGCCCCAACAAAGAGGCTGCGCCGCCCGGGAATCGAACCCGGGTCACAAGAATGGGAATCTTGTATGATACCTCTACACCAGCGGCGCTGACGACACGAGCTGAGGAGACTTCTGGTTCAACGCTGCCTGGTTCTGACGTCAAGAAGGATGGAGTGATGATGGAGTGATGGAGAGGAGGAGAAGATGAAAACACAAAGAGAAACGGGTGGATGATGAAGAAGTCAGTCTCACATTGCTCTCTCTGTGACTGTGTTCACCAGACCCTGCTCTCTATCTGCTCTATGTGCATCTACAGTAGTGAGACATAGAGGCTGGGTGGCATTCACACTGAGCTCTCTCTCAGAGACATCACATGTGAACGTGTCCTGGCTCAGACTGTCATAACAACATCAGATATGAGTCATATGACGACCTGGGTCCCTTCATCCTGCAGTGACAACACACTCAATAATAGGATCGATAATGAATCTCCAAGTGTTGCTGTCCATTTCCCTCTGAGGACGTCATTCTGCTTTGTCTGAATATATTTGTGCTTTTTATAAACCTGCCTCCTCTGTTTCTCACAGCCGAGAGGAGGAAAGGTGCTGCAGGTTCCTGTGTTTGTGTCCGTCCTCGACGTCTTTGTGGAGCTCGGCTCTGCAGGAGCGTCTCTGGAACGTTTGGAATCAGTGAATGAATCAAACACTTTATTTGGCTCCATTCTGAGCTTTATTCCCTCAGCCTCGTCCTGAGAGGCTCCTCCCTCCGTCTCACCCTCGCTCACATCCTCACTGAGCTCCCTGGAACAGCTTCCTGTCTCTGAGGCTGAGACGAGTCATAGACGATTGATGAAGAGATTCACAGTTAGCTAGCTGTGTTAGCTGTTAGCTCAACACGACAGAGCAGCTTTAACTCACACTGGCTACTGGTTGTGTCTCATACCAGCATCGTTACACACGCACACACAGGTAGAGAACAGAGGCAGCGTGTAGGTGAGCTCAGGTACGCCCCCTTCCTGGAGGCAGAGGGACTGTCTGGCTGACCTCAGGTCAGTCAGTGCTGCTCTATGTCCCATCAGTAACACTGGACATGTTCTATATGAGCCGCTCTGTGGAGAGGGAGGAGAGAATAGACGAGTATGTAGTATGCATAAAAACAGAGAGGATGTCATCACTGTTTGTCTTTCTCTTGCGTATCATTTTGTTCAAACTCAGCTCGCCCAGATTAAACTAAATCAAAGAGGAGAGATGGAGGAGCTGTGTTGAGCTCCTCCATCTGAGAAGGAATACTTGAGAGGAAGGACGTGTGGGGGCGCCTCCCACTGAGTCTGACTGACAGGTAATTTCTGGGAGAGAGTGGAGCAGAAACGCTGCTGGCATTAGCACTTAATGACAAAGACGTCCAGAGAATTCAGGTTAAATAAAACGAGGAGGCTGCAAATGAGAAATGGACTGCAATCTGTGCGCTCCGTACCACGATATAACGCACATGTGCAGGCGATAGATGTTGTTTCAAGAATTCATTTCTTATTTGAAGTGAATTACTTAAAGTAATAAGTAGTAATAATTAATTATTAATTGCTTATTTTGACTCCTTAGATCCTCGATCTCTTTGTATTGACTCAATGTCACAGCAGGTTTGAAAGAGTGAAATGAACATATTCTGTATGTGAACCTTTGTCTCTGAAGCTTCTCTGTAAAGTTGAGGTGCATTTACTCAGAACTCAGCTGCATGGAACCACTTGACATAATATTTCCAAGTCATTCTGTGGATTTTATTTTTCAGGCGTGTAAATCTGTATTTTCACGGTTTATTCCTTCACTTCCCTCCAGTAAAACCTCTGATGTTTGTCTGTTTTCTCGTCTTTCACTCTACTCAGTGTTTTCATCTTGCCTTAGACGCCAGGTTGTTTCAGTGAATCATGAATGTTTTCCTCTTGCTCATAGATCTATAGATCAATAGATAGGCAGATGCAGAGCGCAGAGGGAGGACCTGTAAGCTTTATTTGCTTGACTTTCAGTATTTTCTTACCTCTGAATTCTCCTCTTCCTCTCCTCTGCTTCGGCAGGAAAGCCTCAGATGTTTTCCTGTTCTCTGTTCTTTCTCCTGAGATTTTGTGTTTTTATCTCAGCCCCTTTTTGCAGTCAGTTCAACAAAGCTGGTCTGCTCTAAACTCTTCCTCCTCCTCTTCGTCTTCTTCCTGCTGTCTTGTGTGTTTGCCTCCCAGCTCAGACGGATGGAGACGGCACCTCCAAGCGTGGCCTCGTAGCTTCAGGTCAGCGATCTTATTTGGCCCCTGCGAGGAGGAAGAATTGGTTTTGGCTGGGCCGAGGACAATCATCCAGGCCAAGGGGATTGGATGCTGCTGGGACACGGCGAGAGCCAATCAGAAAGGCCATCGATCAGTTCCCCTTAATCTCACAGCTGGTGAGCACATCCCCACTCCAATCTAAACCCTGGGCAGCTTAGTCAGACTGACGGGGGATTGGACAGCTTCCAGGAGACCTGAACCTCCGCTGAAATGGATCCACGTCGGAGCACGAGGAGTTTTTCTCCAGCATTAGATGGTTCCTCGCTCCGCTGTCAGCTCCACTTTCTCCACAGAGAAATGTTTGCTGGAGGTTGAATACACACGGAAAATCTCACTTCTCCTTCAAGGTGACCTGGACTGGAGCATCTCTCCTCCTTCTCTGGCGTTAACCTAGAAGCTATGGAGCATCAGAGATCACAGGCCTGTTGGGTCTGGGGATGTTACGCTCTGTTCCTGCTCAGACCAGGACAAGTCCCCGTTACACCACAGAGACTCTGCTTCCATCAGAGCCTCAGAGTCTATTCTACGATCCTGTTTGTACCCGTGGGAATAAAAGAATAAAAGAATCAGATCTGGCTCCTTTCAAGCTGATCTGGCAACCACATGTAGGCTTCACTCTGAATGAGTGATAAAGGGATGGATGATCACTCGACTTTACATCACTTTACATGACAAAACATGACTTCATGCATTTTTATATGACTTAACATGATTAAATGTGATTATATGTTAGACTTCTGTCCAGCAGAACATGAAAACAATAGTTCACAATACACAACAACGCACACTGAATAGATAATAAGTCAGTAGGGTAGAGTTATGAAATGTAATAGCAAGTGATCATAATTGTTAAGGTTAATACAAGAAAAACAGGAATCACAATAGAAACATAGTATTGCTTGTGATGTTATTTGAATTATTGGAACAATTTAAAGGATTTTTATGCATATATTAAGTCACATTCTGTCTCCTTTCAGATTCACTCATTCTTCAGCTGAACATTACACATAAATGAGGATGAGATGATGTTTCAGGACTCGTACATCCTTGGCTGTAGACTGTAGTTAGTGAACAAAGACCAGGTAAAAGGGACTTTTCTCCTCGCAGTCTCCTGCGGAACGATGCTAAACCAGAGCCGCTTGCTTCCAGCTGGAAGCCTCTGTGGAGGAGTGTGGGCCGGTCCGATCTGCTCGCAGCTCCAGGAAACAGCGTTTTAAGTGGGTGTGAAGAGCGGCTCTGGTGAGCGGCTGCAGGGGACAGTCTGCGTGTGCAGGACTGAGTGTCCTGCTGCATGAGTGCACACGCTGATTGCCTGCTGGATACCGAGCCTGGAGAGACGGCCTCGGAACGAGCACCTCTCACAGAGATGGGCGGCGTCTGCGTGGAGGGAGGCAGAACTCATACTTTCTATGTTGTTGTGAGTGTGGAGAGCACGCGATCCCCGAGCGGTTTCATGTGGATCATCTGGTTCCATTAAACTCTGAGTGGATGTGAAGCCGCTCTCTCTGGGGCGGTGTGTTGTGGAAGGAATCGTACATAATCCTTTTCATATGTTCAATGACTTGTTCACGGTCTGCTCAGTGTCCTGCAGGATCCTGTTACTCTGAATGTGATGTCCTGCTGTCTGTGCTCCCAACACTGTTCTGTAAGATGTGGCCGAGCTCGAACGCCGATGTTGCCAAAACTCTGCAAATGTCGTGATTCTGATGAGGAACCCGACGTCACAGAGAGGCTCTCGCTGTCAGCTCGTCCATCAGTGCGGCCGCATGCCGTAAGACAACAGGCCAAAGGAAAAATGAACAAAACCTTCCAAAAAAGTGGTGGAAAAAAAAGATTTTCTATCGCAAGGAACAAAACAAAGTTCATGAAGAGGCTGCAGAAAAACTCACAGGATACAGAGGAGACCAAAGGTCCTCCTTCTCTGCTGCTAATGTAGAAGCTATGAGCTCTGGTTCCATCAGAGCTCAGAGTCTGTTCTACTTCCTGTTTGCAGCTGTGGGAACATTACACTCTGTTCCTGCCCAGATCTGGCTCCTTTCATGCTGATCTGGCAACCACATGTAGGCTGGGCTCTGATTGGCTGCCACTCACAAGAATGGTCACATGACTTAACATCACTTCACATGATTAAATGCAACTTTCCAAGTCTGAAAATGACTAAACATGACTTTATGTTCCTGGTCCTCAGTAGCTCCTCAGCTTGTTCTCCTTCACAAGGTGGTAACTGGAACTATGCAGCGACGCTCCACATCCACCCTGATATGTCAGAGCCAGAATCAGAGGAGGAACCAGAGACTGAGGAGGAACCTGAGGAGGAACCAGAGGAGGAACCAGAATCAGAGGAGGAACCAGAGACTGAGGAGGAACCAGAGACTGAGGAGGAACCTGAGGAGGAACCAGAGGAGGAACCAGAATCAGAGGAGGAACCAGAGACTGAGGAGGAACCTGAGGAGGAACCAGAGGAGGAACCAGAATCAGAGGAGGAACCTGAGGAGGAACCAGAGGAGGAACCTGAGGAGGAACCAGAATCAGAGGAGGAACCAGAGACTGCCCACAACTCGTAAGAGAAAAAAGTCAAGTCAATTCTTTGCATTGTGTGCTTGAGTCCCGTTATCAGTAATGAAATTGTTTTTGTCTTTCTTTTGCAAACTTTTTATCACACCTGGTGGAAGTTCCCATAAACATCTAAATAAAATGTTTGGAGGGAAAAGTGTTTTTCCATCTTTCCTAGAAACCTGAGAACAGACATGTTCTTCCTCCGCTCTCTGAGACGTCGCCCCCTACTGGTCAGTGCACATATTGTTATCGAGATGATGAAGAATGTGACGCTGACTCTCTAATCCCAATCTGGTTTTATCAGAAGATTTGACACAATCCTGGGAAATCACACAGGGACCAAATTTGACTATAGTTTGTTTCCAGAGTCTTGGTTGGACACTTGGACAACGCATGTAGGCGCTCTGCAGAGTCACGGATCAGCATGGAGCAGGTTTTCAGAAAACCTCCGTGGTTCTCTGACTCCGAGGTGTCGCAGGAACACGCTGAATCTGGGTCACGTAGTAAAACAATCTCTGCTGTGATTTTGTTGTTGTTGCATGTGTTCCGGAGGAGCTGGAGAGGCTGAAGGTGTGAGGAGCCGGATCACATCACTCCTCTTTGTGTTCCAGCCGGAGCTCGGGAGGTTTGTGTTGCTCAACTGCTTGTGAAGACGTGTTGCCAAGTTGGAGGCTGACACATCAAAGACCCCCCCGCCAGAGCCGCAGCCTGCATCTGCAGCCGAGCAGCCGTGCCCAAAAATGTCAGAAAGTGCCAAATGTGCTTTCCAAAATATGATCCAGGAAGAGAAGCACACACAGCGCTGTGTGTGCGGCAGGTTTTCAGAACTGGGTTTTTGAGGATTTGTCGGCTGTGTCCATGAGCTTACTGAGGCCTCGGTGACCTGATTCATATGAAAGACATGAATTCTGGAGATTTACAGGGTCTGAACCCAGGTGATAATGTGTGACTTCTTCAGTGTCATAACACTCTTCAATGCTGCCATTCATCAACTCTCAGAGCTCATGATGCAGACGGGACTGATCCACAGCATGTAGGAGGCCTCAGAGAAGAACAGGACTTCCTGAACTCAAACGTTTTGATCTGAACTGGAGCCACGTGGACAAGAACCGGAGCGATGGTGTTGTTCCCGGTCGGTCCCATCATGATCCAGATGTGGCACCAGCAGCGGGAACAGTCTCTGGTCCTGCAGTGACCTTCACGCACCCTGGCAAACGTTTAAGACAAGAGACAAAGAGAACAAGACAAGAGGCACGCCTCCTCTGCCTCCCCTCAGTGACCTGTGTGTTCAGACTGAGGATGCCTTGACAAGCATCAGATCTGAAGTGTCCTGGGTCTGACTGTACCAACACCAGAGTAGTTAATGAGTGATGAGGTGAGTTAAACCAGCAGAGCAGAAATGAAGGAGGAAATAGAGGAAGGACATGGATCAGTCTAACCTGTGAAACAGCAGCCTGCAGAGACCTGCAGCCATGTCGGAGCCTCAACAGGTGGATAATGACCTCCATGAGACCCAGGCAGCTCTGGACCAGCTGCCAGTCGATGCTTTGTCTCCAGTGTTGGACGAGTCCCTCGGGGCGGCGTCCTCACGCCGGCCTCACGCCGACTGAGACTCGAGAGCTGTGAACAACGACCATGGAAACACCTCAGTCCATTAGAAGGCTGCTCACACAAGGAGCTGCTGCTACTGCCTTATTTTAGCTCATTCTCCGGAAGCAACAGTTCTCACACACACACACACACACACACACACACACACACACACACACACACACACACACACACACACACACACCTAGAAATTGCTCAGAGCGACTGTAAATGATTGACGTTTGACCACATGTGGGGACAAAACAGCCTCAGTCCAGAAAACTGTTGGAGTCTCAGATAGATAGATAGATAGATAGATAGATAGATAGATAGATAGATAGATAGATAGATAGATAGATAGATAGATAGATAGATAGATAGATAGATAGATAGATAGATAGATAGATAGATAGATAGATAGATAGATAGATAGATAGATAGATAGATAGATAGATAGATATCTTAATATTTTAGTATTTATCATGGATGACAAAACAGCTCCATTATCCGTTGCATGTTGTGACCTTCCACGAGCAACGGTCCCATGATACACACACACACACACACACACGTTCCAAAGGTTGCACTGGAAGCCTCCCAGTAAAACCAGCTCCTCCGAGCATCCCATGCCTTGCTCGGAGGCACAGAGCAGATGTGGGTGCGTGCTGTGAGCGTGGATCCGGAGGTGGCAGCAGATAATCGTCTGCTGTGGGATCGAGTGCTGCTTTTGTTTGTGAAGCTAATGTGAAAACGTTCAAGTGTTTTTCTGCTCTCCGCGTCGCCTCGTCTCCATCCGAGGCTCCTGATGAGGTCACGAGACCTTGTTCATCTCCTTTCACAAAGATCCATCTGGAGCAATATTACCCACAATGAAAAAAACATCCTCAATAAATGAAATGAACACGTTCATATGTGTCTCTGTGTGTGTGTGTGTGTGTGTGTGTGTGTGTGTGTGTGTGTGTGTATGTGTGTGTGTGTGTGATGTTTCCGGGTAATTGGTTTTGGTCAAGGTCTCTTTGATTCGAGCCTCAATTTGTCTTTGACAAAAGATGACACATTTCATATCAATGTGGCGTCACATGAAAGGGAGAAGGCTGGAGTAAAGAGGAGGATTTGATCCTGACGCCTCCTCTCTGACCTCAGGGCCCGGACTCTGCTCAGGTCTCATTTATTCTGGAGGTTCTGATCAGATCATGTGGTTCTCATCAATACATGAAGCACAACGTGTCATTTCACAGAGAGCCGGTCGTGGGCACATTTCAGTCTGGACCATAGCGGTGACTTCCCGACACAGATGGAGCGGAGCCACAACGCTGAGGAGAACAGAGCCAGGAAATCTCCAGCCGTCGGTCCACATACTTCAGTCCTCTCTGTCGGAACGTCTTTCAGCTGGATTTAGGTTTGAGATGTCCCCCAAAACAATGAATCTGGGAAGTGAGGAATCTCATTAAAGGCCCGTGCTGGAGCATAATGGAAATATAAACTGAATGTAGATGGGAGAAAACGGGCTCGGAGGCCAAGTAGCGCTGGTCTCTCCTCCTTTGAGTCTGACATGAAGCAGCAGGCTGCGGTTTCATATGCACAACCATATGGCCCCGCCGCCCGCAAATTGCAGCAGTTTTCTGCTGCTCCGTCCTCTAAATGCAGCTGTTCCAGTCCTGGACGAGCCGGCCTCTCTGCGGCATCATATCTGACAAACAGCCCTTCCACTAAACATCGGCTGAATTTGTCTCTGCCCTTTTCACACCGAGGACATGACAGCGAGGCGGAGGCAGCAGCAGATGGTCCAAAGGCTTCCTATTTTCACAGACTGCTAATTAGAGCCCTTACCACGGCTCACCTTTAATGTCATCCGCAGACTGCTTTTAGCGCAATTAGCCTAATGGGGTCCAGGCCTGTGAATAGGCTCTAATGCTTGGTCTGCGCCGGCCGATGCACGGGAGCCGATGTCACAATACGAGCGGAGAGCGCGTCAGTCTGCAGCAGCCTCACCACTGAACCTGCTTAATTAGATGCATTAATAATTGAACTAATTAGCTCCCATGTGTTTTTTTTTTTCCACATGAAGAGGGAACCCGGAGCTTCACTTGCACCTCATCAGCTGATTAATTAGTCTGTTGATCGTTAGCTGTCTTGACGGCCTATATGCGATCAGATGAGAGGGCGGATAATGAGGGAATTGTCGGTCGATGGTGCTGGTTAATTAGTGTGACCTGAACCAGGGGCCATGTTAGAACAGTTGTTTATGCCACAGCTTCTAATGAGGAGGATTTAGGGCCGGATGATCCATTTGGAAGCAGCGCTGCACTGTTGTTTATGGACTGGGGGGAACGCTGGCCTTGAAAAGCCCAAAGAAAATCACTATAACGTTCCAATAATCCATCTGCAGAGACTAATAATGCCCCAGCACGGCTCAATATTAACTTTAAACCCGGGTCTTCATCTACTCTGTGGCGTCCTCGTGCCAGACCAGAGGCTACGCTGCTGCTCCTCAGCCACATTATTCCAATATCATATTAATGTTCCATATAATGGGAAGCGACAAAGTGTCGTGTGCGGTAGATCTAATGGCCGCTGCTTTAGCTGCTGCCATCTCAAGTGTTCTGTAATATTCCGGTCTGTTGGGAACCATTAAAGCTCTGTCTCACTCTTTAAGTATTCTCCAAGTCCGGAGGTATAATTACTCCACAGCTGAGTTTATAGCGGCTCATTACTGCTGCATTGTTCCGTCATTTAATGAGAAAATCTCAATGTTTTCACTGTGTCGTCACACGTGCAGCGTTAACAGAACAACACTCTCTGCAGCCTCAGCTCAACCTGCAGGAACGACAATGGTCTGAGATACAGTATTCACTCATTCACTCATTCACTGTGATATCATAGCCTGGTTACACATCTGACAGCCTAGTCCTGCAACTTATCCTTGAAACAGCCTACGACGCAGCAGGAGGAGAAAGATCAGATAGAAGCTGCTCTTCTTTCATATCCCACTCAACACTAACAGTCATAATCTAGTGAGTTTAGAGGCATTCCTGCTCCTCCTGCGTCCTCAGCTCTCACCATCATTCACCTAGACCTAAAAGAGACAGAGACTGTGTCCCCTTCTCCCTCCCTCTCCCCCTCTCCCCCTCTCTCTCTCTCTCCCTCTCTCTCTCCTGCTCAGCATCTCCTGCTCGGAGCAGCTGTGACTCCAGTTGCTGCCTGGAGATAATTGGTGTCCTTGGAGTTGAATAAGCTCATTCTAAACCACCTCAGGCCCGGAGCGTCCTGGACCGTCCTGGTGTGAGACTGGATATTGAATAATTGATTCAGAGAGGGAGGAGGGGCACTATCAGATCTGAGCATAATGACTTTATATAATTAGCACACAGCATTGGAAAAAAAAGCATTTGACTGTGGGAGTTTTTTTTGCAGAGAGGGAGGAGGAGGAGAGGGAGGAGGAGGAAAGAGGCAGAGAGGAGGAGGAGAGAGAAAGAGAGAGAGAGAGAGAGAGAGAGAGAGAGAGAGGAGGGGGGGCTCAGTGTGTGCAGGAGCTGCTCTGAGAGCAGGAGGAGGAGGAGGAGCAGGAGGAGGAAGCTGCAGACACTAACATGCTTTAACCCTGACATCAGCAGCCGATGAAGACTCTGTGGATGTGAGGACGTCTCTCCTCGTCCCGTTCCAGCTGATCAGCCCTGCGGCCCCCCACCCCCCCTCTGCCGCTCTATGGCTGCTTCTCTCGGGCTTTATTTTCCTGCAGCTCTGCTGAAGTTTGAGGGGTAATTAAGCCGGAGTCGAGCCTCGCTGCTGCTCTGCTCTGCTCTGCTCCGTGTGTGTGCTGCTTGTCGGAGCTCGGAGCGAGTGTTTCCAGGAGGAGGATGGTGCTGGACAAGGAGGAGAGTGAGTAGGAGGGAGGGCACCTCTCTGCCCAGACACTGTGTTGTGTTATCTAGTAAAATAGGACAGAGGGCTGAAGGAGTAGGAGGCAGCTGGGCAGCACTACAATGAATGGAGAGAGTGTGGTTGAAACAGATATGTCCAGGTCAGGTCTGTGAGGTACTCGCATTAAGATCATAGTTTGTTTTCCTACAGAAACTTATATTTTAGGTTTTACAGATAAATGAAGCTGCATTTAAGGCTTTTAGGATGCCCAAGCTACATCTACTAAAACAAACTCATGGTTTAATGAAGATATTATAAAAGATATTTGTGTATTTTTCAGGGTCTGAGTCAATGAGCTGGCTCTGGTAATGACTCCAAATGGCCTTTGCCCCCACGCATCATAATCGACCTGCATAGGTTATTTTCACAGTGGTCACCTCCGTCTCTATTCATGGCTCGCTCATAATCTTATGGTTCAACATTCAGTCATTTGTCAGATGCTTTCATCCAGAGTGAGTAACTCTGGACATCCCCCGGCTCTGTCGAGGAGGAGGTGCAGCAGGACGAGCCAGAAGCTACCCCACGTACTGACAGGTGTCTGCTGCCTGCAGGTGTGTCTCTGGTGTCCCTCCAGTCCAGGGAGAAGCCGCGAGGCTGCGCCGGCTGCAACAGGAAGATCCGGGACCGCTTCATGCTGCAGGCGCTGGACCGCTTCTGGCACGAGGACTGTCTGAAGTGCGCCTGCTGCGACTGCCGGCTGGGCCGCGTGGGCTCCAGCCTCTACACCCGGGCCAACCTCATCCTGTGCCGCAGGGACTACCTGAGGTAGGAGCAGAGCTCAGCCTCCCCGCAGGGTGTCACACTGTCCACACACACCTGCCCTGAGGACTGACCACGATGACGATGATGATTTAACAAAGAGTCCAGTCAAAACTCAGAGCAGGATCAGAGCTGAAAAACAACCTCACAGGTGTGCAGAGTTTCATAGAGACGCTACAAAACAGAGCAATGAATCAATCAAGTCGCAGCATGTTTGACGCGCCTGTGATGAGCTGCTCTGTCTGCAGAGAGCATCGACGAGCTCTTATCTGTCACGTTTGTTTGGACTGAACCTCAGGTTTCATTTTTCTGGTGCAGAGAGAGTGAAGGCAGAGCAGGGAGGAGAGAGAGATGAGAGAGTGGAAAGTTGAGATAGAGAAGCTAAAGAAACCAACATCAAGGTCTGATTATGTAACAGTGCTCTTGAGGATGTGAATGAATCATTCATCAGTCAGGAAAACTGGAAGATTTGTTCATTTGAAAGACCTGGGCAGCCAACGTTCACTCACATGACTGACTGCGGTTGGTTGTCGCTCTGTGAGAAACTGAACGTATGAATGCACTGAAAAAGTCAGACAAACACACACAACTTCTGCATCAATCAGGCTTTGTGTGTTTGCTGGAGGCCTGTGCAAACTGCAGGAGTTTCCTGGGAGAAACAATGAAAGGAGAGGGCGCCGGGACGTGAAATATGGGAGAAACCTTGGAGAAATGTTGGCAGGTATGGAAACAGCTGCAGCTTCAGGAGGGGCGACGTGCCAGACCTCAGATCCCCGTAAAACTCTGAACGGTCATTTTCATACTTGTGATTTGTCAGGATTAAATAAACAAGATGTATAACTTTGTTCAGAGGGTCTGATGCGTGGAAATGATTAAAGTCGGATGGACGAGGCCTCCTCTGGCTCCTGCTACGTGTTTCCCTGCTGCTTCCCAGCCAAAGACACCAGACCCCGAAGAGCAGCACCTTCACAATCTGACACGACACCTGGCTGAAGGTCTCCACCATCTGAACCACTTCAGACCTCCTCACAAACCCTCCAGATGAAGACCGATGTGGTCTGATGTGGTCTGATGCTATCAGCAGCTCCTTTGCTGGTTTGGCAATTCATCACCGACCTCCAGGGTCTCTGAGCCGCCACACAATGAGTTTGTTTTATTCCGAGCGTGCATTAAATCTCCGTTCAAGCAGGTTTCAGTGTGTGGACCATGAATCTGGGTGACGGTGCTCATGTCGAGGCGGCCTGGCTCCGCAGAGAGTCGTATAAGCTCCGCTCTGCTGTACGGACGCCTGGTGTCGGGTCAGCAGCAGAACTCCTGATATCTCAGCCACATTGCTGAACTCATGTGTTAGTCTCATGTACAATCCAGCTGGATTTGGTTGGAGCTAAGTCTCTCATTAGCCGCGCTGCACTTAAGAGACCAAAACCCCTTTTGACAGTTAAATTGGCAAGATTGCCTCCTGTTTTCCTCATCATTGCGAGAGTGCAGAGCGAAAGCCTTTGAAGAGCAGGATTAAAACCATGTGATTTCTTTTAATTGGACCATTAGTAGAGAATTAGCATTGAGCTGCGTAGCCTCGTTAAGGAGAATGAAAAAAGCCCCACCAGGTGCCTGTTCAGGACTCAGGCTCGTTAGATCTGAACATTCGGTTAATTAGGACTCTCTTTGTTCCAGCGCTGGTCACTGGTTCGATGACGCCGTCCATTGTGGAGCGCAGCTCGGGGCTCGCCGCTCCCTCCTCCTGCCAGCCTGCTTTCACCTCCTCCCAAACCTCCTTTTCTATCTGCCTTTTAATGGAATATGGAAATCAGCGGCGGCCACTTATCTTCATGTGTGTGGGGCTGTGAGGGAGCCGTTTGTTCATTCTTCAGGAGGTGAGCGGGAGGTGAAGCAATCTGCAGCTGGGCAGCGTTGAGTCACGGCGTATTTAAAAACAACACGGGGTTTGTTCTCAGGTAGTTTGAGGACAGAGTTCAAATGTTGTCAGATAAATTAGTTTCAGAACAGTGTAATAAATCCACTCTCTGAAGGCAGCGTAACGCGGTGCGAGGCCAGGAACAACACCCATCTGCTTCTCATAGGCACGTTTCCATGCATTTCTGCGTCGTCCTATCTGTGAATCAGCTGTGACACCATCCGGCTCTGATCCACGTCTCAGCCTGAACGCTGCCACCCTGCAGAGCCGGCCCGATGCACTCGTCTGAGAGATGCTGCGGTTCATAGACAAGTGGCGTGTTTGGGTTTTTCTGCTGCAGAAAGTGAAAGAAAAACAAAGCGATCCTGTCTCCACACAATGCTGGAGGTCAGGACGTGGTGGCGCGGTCGCATTCCTGCCACTTTAATTGCACCATATATAACGAGCATAAACAGAGGCTTAATTAGGGGGGAGCTAAGAGGAGATGACACGCGGAAATAAATTGTTAACACTGCAACCTTTTAAGAAGTTATCTCGGAATGAGCAAAGAAAACATCAGAGCCTGTTAACATAGTTCCTCAGAGTTGGTCTTGGCGCTGGGTGCTTATGTTCCCGCACACTAAATGCTAAATACTATTAATCACCAGTTTGTGCCTGGACTGGGACTGTGCTGTGCTGCTAATGATCAGTGTGGGCTGCAGATACATGTTTACCGTACGCCTGAATGGAAAGCTCTGTTAGCCGAACAGATCGGCACAGAAACACAGGCCTGGACCCGACAGACCCGGTGAGCAGCTCAGGGAGGCAGATGTTGTGGTTTGAGCCGAAGCCTCTTCATAAGCACAGGATGGATCGTCCTGACGTGCAGCGCAGACGTTTACGTTGCCCTCCGGACGAGCTGTGAAGCTCTGATGAAGTTCAGCTCTGTTAGTGCTGTTCCTGTGACCCCTGCTGACATGGCTGCTGTACCTGATGGCTGGCTCTTCTGGAGTCAAGCTGCACCATCTCCATGCCTCAGCAGACGCTTTCTGCTGTGTGTGTGTGTGTGTGTGTGTGTGTGTTATCACAGCTGCCTCGTTTCTCCATTTAACCCGACGTCCTCTACTCACACACACAACGGATCAAAGCGCTGCATCTCAGGAGCTGCTTCTCATGCCTGCCCGCTCTTTGTTTTGGTATTTTTTGTGCAGCTTCAGCTCTCGGCTGAAATGCATCCAAGTGTGTCCAGACTCAAGGTCTGCCTGTCGCCCTCCTTCCCCGCTGCAGGCTCTTCGGGGTGACGGGGAACTGTGCAGCCTGCAGTAAGCTGATCCCTGCCTTTGAGATGGTGATGAGAGCCAGAGACAACGTCTACCATTTAGACTGCTTCGCCTGTCAGCTCTGCCGCCAGAGGTAAGATTAGGGGAGCAATTAGCCGGGCAGATCAGATTCACTCTCTGACTTATCTGGGAGGTGTAGCAGGCGGCTCGCTGGCCCTCACCAGCACGCTGCTAATTCATTGTAATCAGAACGTGATGAAATTTACCGCTCAGTTCAAAACCCCAAAGGGTTAAAGACTTTGTGTATCACTTGGATAGTTAATCAGCCAGCGATCATGCAAGATTAATTATCATAGCGGCGGATGCATGCTGAAAATATGCCTGAAACGCTCCTGCGGGACCTCATGATTCACTTCAGCTCGAGCAGCAACCGAGACCCAGTTCCATATTTTTATTCCTCTCTGCAGATTTTGCGTGGGAGACAAGTTTTTCCTCAAGAACAACATGATCCTGTGCCAGCTGGACTACGAAGGAGGCCATCTTAATGGCGGCACAGAGAGGCCGCCGCAGTAAGAGGTAATGTAGTGATGACGATGAATTACAGGCCCGGACAGCTGCAGCTCTGACAGCTTGAACTAAACCATGCGCTGAGATATCTGGACGCTATACAAGCCAGCTCACGAGCTCATCCAAATATGACCATATGTAGACATGAGACCCGAAGCCGACATCCGAGAGGGAGTCTGAAGATATGCTAGCGTGTTATCTTTGAGGGCGTTTCACTTCTGAGGACAGTTTGGAAGGATTTGACTCACGTTGTGTCTCGCTCTCTGAAGCGACCATCGTTCAGAGCAGAGCGGAGCTCGCCACGCGGCCAGAGCGCCACGTCACCACCTCCAGGGACCAAAAAGAATCACGTCGAGGCCAAACCTCAGCTGATTTCGAGGAACTTTAGTTGCTGTGGATCAGATGCTCCAGCTCTTTGCTAAACAGCAAAAGCTCGGATGCTCAGACGATAATGATGCAGTGTTTGTAACTTCAGAGGTTAATACTGCGAACGCCAGGCCGAACTTTGATCTTTCATCAGTCAATCAATTGTCAGATTTGAAAAGGCTCGTCACCTCAGCCTTGTCTCCCAGCCTCTTTGCCTTTGGAAGTCTGATA
The DNA here is from genome assembly GCA_029224185.1 of Karalla daura. Classification (NCBI taxonomy): domain Eukaryota; kingdom Metazoa; phylum Chordata; class Actinopteri; order Chaetodontiformes; family Leiognathidae; genus Karalla; species Karalla daura. Next base: position 25,290,653 of record CM055196.1, read on the forward strand.
GAGTCTGCAAGCAGCAGAGATAGACTGTGTGGGAGCTGCTCCTCCATCGAGGCTCTTCAGGGCAGATGGAAGAACTTTGAAAGCAAGTGCAGCAAATGCCGCAAAATCCACAATTATGAGTTTTTCAGGCTGTGTCCTGGTTCAGAGGCATGTCCCTTAGCCACCGGCTGCACAGCCTGTCATTACGATGCTCACTGTACAACTACAGCTCATAAAGCACACAGCCCCACAGAGGCAGAGCGAGGAAGATGCTTGAAGCAGGTCCTCCAGAGTTCACGACTGGATCCTTCTCCAGTCTCTGCATTAGTGTGAACTATCTGACGTGTGTGTGTGTGTGTGTGTGTGTGTGTGTGTGTGTGTGTGTGTGTGTGTGTGTGTGTGTGTGTGTGTGTGTGTGTGTGTGTGTGTGTGTGTGTGTCAGCTGAGGTGAGGCAGGCAGGGAGGTGTTTGCTGCTGTGTGTTTTGTTTGGTCTCTGGAGAGGGAGTCGACTTTGGAAACGTGGCCCGACACTGTAATTTTGATAAACTGGTTTCTCTGAGGCTTTTCTGGCTTCCAGATGCTCCATCTCGTCCTGACTTTTCCCCAAAGACCCAAAAAGCTTTTGTTGATTTTGGATTTTTTTTTTTTGGTAGATTTATTTTAACTTGTGTCAAAGACTTCTAAATGTGACCACTGGACCACAGCTTTTTATATATGTGTTTTTCTTGGTTATCCGACATGTGCTTGGTGATGCCCTGAGGCTGTTGGGAAGCTCACGATGGCTGAGAAACTGATTGTGACTGAAACACACAGGGATCAGAACTCTTTCTGTGCAGATCTGTGTAGTTTTGCTGTGTTTTAACGTGGCTCTCGGTGAAGATGGACTCTGCCTCCGGTGGACTTTTCAGGAACTGCAGTGCGTGTAAAACGTTCATAAAAAATGCATAAAGAAATACATAGAATTGCTTTGAATGTTATGTAAATAGTAAGGAAATTGCAAGCATAATCATAGTTATTTGATTTGGAATTCACTTTGATGTGAACCTCCCACTGTGTTCCTCTGGGAATGATCTCCAGCCGAGCTCATTAATGTCCAACCGCAAACAGGGAAATGTAAACAGGCAAATGAACCGGGAGAGGAGACGTCTTCACACGATGTGATGACCACAAGAAGAATATCTAATGCCTTATCGTTTAAAAGGCTCAACAAGAATCCAAGGAATTGTAACTCGGGGAGTTTGAGATTCCAGAGCACGTTCCATGTCTCATCCATGAGGTTTCACAGGATCATGACATGTTACAGTGACCTGGACGAATGAGAGTCTCAGCTTCAGCTTCATTAGTTTTAATGCCAGGTTATGACAGACGTTATCTCAAGGCACTTCACAAAGTGAGAATCTCCATATACACAAGGTGACATAGCTCACTTCTCCTTCCCACGTTTGTGAATGAGTGAGGAACAGGTTTGAGCTGAGGAGGAGGAGGGGAGGAGGAGGAGAGGAGGAGGAGAGGACGATGGGACAGAGACTGAAGTAAAAGATGGGACCAGGGAGAGGAGGAGAAGCACAGACACGTCTCAGTCATTTCAAAACTATTAAAAGAGGGAACGATCTCTTCCACAGTTACTAGTAAAATGTCCCAGAAATGATGAGGAATCTTCTTCTAGCGGTTCCTCTGAATGTTTCTCTCATTCTCGATTCAATCATTCAACACAGCACATGCAACCAGCACCAAAGAGCCTCAGAAAACATCTCATACTGAGACTTTTCCTTGAGAGACGAGCGAGTGCAGCCCGATGCGAGATCTCATCTACGTACTCTAACTCTATGATTCATGTTCCCAAATTGTAGCATAAGATGAAACAGACGTTTCTGCTGCTTTAAACTGTCAGATATTCTTGGATTACGATTAAAGGACGACATTTCTGTCTCTGAAATACGATACAAATTGTTTTCTGTGGGTTTTTCCAAAAAAAACCAACAACACTATTTTGTGTTGAATTCTGAAGTCTGCCACAATTTACTGTTCGACAAATAACTTTTCTGTCGAACTCACCGCAAGTCGTGGACGCATGAAGCCGATCCTATGCTCGAAATGAACGTCTGAAACCATCTATTGTGTGTGTGTGTGTGTGTGTGTGTGCAGATGGGAGCAGGACGGCTGAGCCAGCTGGACCTCGACCCTCTCAGCAGCCCAGTCCTCCCAGTCCCCCTGGGTGGGGGCTGTCTGGCGGGGCGTTCCTCAGCAGCAGACACTGACCTCTGAGCTCCAGAGCCGCGTCGTGTCCCTCCCCTGGTCTCTGCTCAGCTCAGCCAGGAAGAGAGGATGGACTCGTGACATTTCAGGAGGATGTTGTCCAGCTTCCTTCATGTGGACTGAGATGTTTCTGCTCTTCTTGTTGTTGCTTTCTACGAATGATTTAACGCGTCTGTTCAGCCAACGTGAAATGCGAGAGGGATGGAGGGGAGCCAACCACGGTCGCCCCTCACACAGAGAAATAATAAGCCGTGTTTTTTAAACTTGTTTCTGATTGTCTGACTCCTCTGGCGGCCACTGAAGCCCACCCATCTGGCATGAACTAAAACCTCTTTGAAAATGGAGTTTGGCCGGCTCCAGCAGCCGAGGAGGACGAGCTGTCTCCCCCTCGTTTCTCCTCCTCGGCTCGGCTGCTGAGCCACGAACGCTTCAACCCGCCGTCGTTTGTTCTGAATCTCAAGCTCTTAATTCTCCAATAATTAAAATGAATTTCAATCCAGTGTGTGCGCTCCTCATTTGTGGACTGAGGTGACCAACGATCTAAATCTAAGTGGCAGAAATCCACATAAAGACTTTGAAAAGAAAACAAGAAATGTCATATAAATAAAGACATCCTCTGATATCTTCTTATAAGCAGCTCATGTACAGTAAGTTCCAGTAACTAAAACACATTTGAGAGCAAAGAGTGACGCAAAATATTTGACTATTTCATGCTTCACTGAAGTATGAGAGAGCGCCACCCATTCCCAGGCTACATCTGCAGGTTTTTTCTTTCATCTCCTCTTTGCAGAAAGTTGAATGCAGCTTTACAGGGAGAGTCTGGTTAGCACCACTCGATCTGCTCAGAGCTGCATATCTCTGCATGTCTGTGTGGTTTCCTCCCAAAGTCCAAAACCAACGTGTTTAGGTCGATTGGAGTCTCTAAATCGTTCCTAGGTGTAAGTGAGAGCAAATAGTGTGTGTATCTGTGTGTGTGTGCGTGTGTGTGTGTGTGTTGTGAGAGATGTATGCACAAGGCCGTTATGAGTTTAAGGCCTTAAAGTCATAAAAGAGGACACAAACCACGACATGAACTATTAGTCTGCTTGCCATGCTCAGAATAAATGGTTTAGAAAGACGCAAACTGTGATTTTTCCTCCTCAGATATGATTATTACCCTAAAAAGGGAGGAATTTTGTGACTTTTACTGATATAAATTATAAATATAAACTAATGTTGGAAGGGGAAGAGAGAGGGCAGGGAGGCAGAGTGACCACAGACTCGGTCAAGACTGGTTGAAAGGTCAACGTTCTAGAAACCAGGATGCACCTGGTAACAGCTGCACAGATGTTGACACGTTGAGCAATCAGTTAGGGAGCACGATGGATGAACAACCTTACTATATACTTGACTATATTCTCTCAGATTGCACTGGGACAGACAGAGCTCCTCTCTCTCTCTCTTTCTGGGTGTAATCAGACTGATTTCAACAGTGTGTGTGTGTGTGTGTGTGTGTGTGTGTGTGTGTGTGTGTGTGTGTGTGTGTGTCCAGGCTCAGCAGGACACCATCATTTGAAGGACAAGGGACGACAAGGGATTGTCTCTTATCGCCATCTAGCGGTGGAGCACATCTATTACAACTCGGGTGCACAACAACGAAGCTACAACAATAACTTAGCAGGGGATGTTGGAAAGTTGCAACCAATATGACTTCAGATGACAGAAAATAAATACAGTAAAAAGATATAAATAAAACGCAATAATTCTGAGTCACTACAATTAGTTACAGCAATAAGATGTCATTAGTGTAAATGCGGCTAGAAAGTCGAGTCTGTGTGAATGTTTCAGGGTTTCATGGAACTGTTATTGTTGTCTTTAATGACAGTAATAGTAATAATAGTCAGGTTAATATCAATAACAAGGTCATAATGGTGATAAGTGAGGCGGAGGTGTTAAACACACTGTCTGTTGAGCCTCCAAACTGACCCTAGCAACATGGCGACCCACTGACGCTAATACCGTAAATCACCACTGACGTCAGCTCGCTGGCGCATGCGCGGTGGTGCTGGAGTCTCCAGGTCCGGGTCAGGTCTCTGTAATAGCTGCCGTGTTAAGCACCGAGCCTCCTCCGGTTCTCCCGGTGTCTCCTCCGGTCACCCCCCGGTCTCCCGGTAGGGCTCGTGGCCCGGAGGCCATGGCGATGTCCCGGTTCCAGAAGGGCACTCTAGCGGCCTGTCTGCTGCTCTGCGCCGGGCTGCTGCTGCCCAGGATGCTGCTGCCCCGGGGCCGCAGGGAGGGGGCCGAGCGGCCGGACGGTGAGGCTGGGGCTGGGGCTGGGGCTGGGGCTGGGGCTGGGTGTGTGTGTGTGTGTGTGATAGAGAGAGCGACAGAGAGAGAGAGAGAGAGAGAGAGAGAGAGAGTATGTGTTGGATTAAAACTGCAGCATGTGTATGTTTGTGTGTGCACATCAGCGCTGCATCATTGTGCAGTAGTTACAGTCTCCTCCCTGCAGGGGGCGACAGCCACACCGCGACACTCAGTTCACTCGGTCATCATCTGAGCTGTTCTGAACCTTAACGGTGTCACAGGGCTCAGCTGGACTCAGGTCAGATAGATGTTAGGGCTGGGAGTACGCATGTTGATTGTGTGTGTGTGTGTGTGTGTGTGTGTGTGTGTGTGTGTGTGTGTGTGTGTGTGTGTGTGTGTGTGTGTGTGTGTGTGTGTGTGTGTGCAGGCTCTGGTCGCCTCCCTCCCATGATGCACCGTCAGATGGCTCCTGAGGGCCGGGGTCAGAGGGCCGGGGGCTCCGGCTTCTCTCGGGGCCACAACCCCGAGGCTGCAGCCAGGGCCAAGGGGGGCCCAGGGGCCGGGGCTGGGGCCGGCACCGGGGGCAAGTCCAACCTGGCCGGACAGATCATCCCCGTGTACGGCTTCGGGATCCTGCTCTACATCCTCTACATCCTCTTCAAGGTGAACTGGTGATACTGGTGATGCAACGGTGCAGCCATATAAAGCAGTGACACAGACCAGTAACTAACGACCAGTAACTAAGACAACATTTAATATAAATCAGATTAATCAAAATGATCTGAATGTGTCTGTGCCTCCAGATCACGTCCAAGGGGAACACCAAGCCATCGGAGAGCAGGTTCCCCTCTGTTCGCTCTGAGAACATGAAGAGAAAGATCAGTGAGTCCCCCCGTTCCTCACACACTCACCTCCCCTCTGGAGAGAACTCTCTAGAACCCTGCAGGAGTCAGAGAGCTGAGAGGAGGAGCAAAGACTCTGTTTCCTCTGAGGAAGAAGCTCCTGCTGCAGCTTTAACACCATGAGGAATGAATGAACGCACTCAGTGGTGTTTCCTGTAAAGTGACGCACAGCTTTGTTTCCTCCCCTCCTCCTCTTCCTCCTCCTCCTCCTCCCTCTCCTCCTACTCCTCCTCTCTCCAGCTGACTTTGAGCTGGCTCAGCTGCAGGAGAAGCTGAGGGAGACGGAGCTGGTGATGGAGAAGATCGTCTCCAACGCCCACCACAGTCCAGACAGGTTTTTGCCTTCAGTCATCACTGTCCTGATGCTATAAGCTCCAGAGAACAAAACAAGAAAATCTGACATGAAACATTTACATAGATCAGAGCATCTGTGGAGCTGTTTTTTAGAAAATTAGATTAATGTGCCCAAAACAGTTTCATTTTGCTCACTTCAGTATTCCTGCAGATTCACGGTTTCAACTAAAGTTGAGTCCTCTGTGCGTGTGTGTGTGTGTGTGTGTGTGTGTGTGTGTGTGTGCGTGCAGGGTGAAGGGAGTGACTCCTGACCAGGAGGAGAACCTGCTGCAGCAGCTGACTGAGATCACCAGGGTGATGCAGGAGAGTCAGATGGTGGAGAACGTGGAGCAGGAGAAGAAGAACCCAGAGGACTGGGAAGGTACACACACACACACACACACACACACACACACACACACACACACACACACACACACACACACACACACACACACACACACACACACACACACACACACACACACACACACACACACACACACACACACACACACACACACACACACACACACACACACACACACACACACACACACACACACACACACACACACACACACACACACACACACACACACACACACACACACAGGGTATCACTCAGCCAATTAGAACTCACTCTGAGACATGTTTGGATGTTCACGTTCTCCTTGTAGAGAAACAGGGAGAGAAACTGATTGTAAAGTTCCCAGTAGGAGCCCCAGCCCAGGATAATAATACAGGTGGAACAAGGATAGAAACACACACACACACACACACACACACACACACACACACACACACACACACACACACACAGGGCTGTGAAAAATAAAACCCAAATGGATGGATTTGCTCAGGTTACGTCACAGCTGCAAAGATTTTCTGTCTCACCCACTCAGGAAACGCTGAGCGATCGCTTCATGACTCATTCATTTTTTGCCTATTGCAGATTATCCTGAGGAGGAGCAGACGTACTGGGAGCACTCGCCCTGCTGCTGTCAGCACAGTCCGCAGGGGGGGAGGAGGGAGGAGCAGGAGGAGAGGGAGGAGCAGGAGGAGGAGCAGGCTGAGGACGTCTGTGACGTCACAGCTGGAGGCGAGGAGGTGCTGCAGAGCAACCAGAGGGAGGAGGCGGGAGGGGGCGGAACCTCCATCGACCTGGGCGTCCCGGCCGAGGAGCTGGCCGGGCTCCTGCAGGAGCTGGAGATCTCCCTGCAGCTGTCCTCCCTGATGGAGCAGGAGAAGATGGACGACCTGAGCAAAACCACACAGCCCGACGCCTCCTGCAGCTCCTCGCTGAGGAGGAGGAACCGCCGGAGGAGGTCCAAGAAGGCGTCCCAGTGACGTGCTGAGGACTGAGCGTCTCCTGGAGACCTGCAGCAGCTCCTGGAGGAGGAGCCTGGTCTCTGACAGGCCTCCAGGAGCAGCAGCTGCCACCGTGCTCCTCTCCTGGACTGTGGAGGAGCCTCCAGGACTGGAGCTCCACACGATGCCCAGATGTTTGTGTCGAGGCCTTCTCTCCCAGGCGGCCTCGTCCTGTGGAGCAGCTTGAAATGATCCACCTTTTAATCTAAAGATGCCTCTGGCTCAGGCCCTCTAAACGTTCCCCTATTTGGTATTTTAGCAGAAATCAGAACATGTTTTGTAGTAAATGTCAGGTAGGAATGAGTGAAGCTGTTCAACAGGGAAACAACATTTAATCACGTTTAAGTTTGGTGCCTTCCATCACCTCGACCTGAGCCCAGCACACCATCCCCCGCTTTACACCTGCCCAGTTCCATCATGAAGCCTCCTTAGAGAGATGAAAACACTTTCTCTCCCTCCTCCTCCTCCTCCTCTCGTCTTTTCTGTTGGACTGAAAACATGTGAAGCTCTGAACCTGAAGGTTTGTGTTAAAGATTTTTACTTTTATAAACTATTTCACTGTAAAAATCATCATATCCATGATTAAAATACTGTGAAGCGGTTTCCTGAAACCGTTTCCTCTGTGTGGTGAAAGAGGCGGCGAGGCTGCAGCACGTGTCCAAACAAGAGTTTATTTCCTGTCATCGACTCATACAAAAACATCACGTCTGACGCAGCACAGAATATTCTGGATCAACAGTTTAACATGGCGACCCACTCCAGAGGCCCCGCCCCCTCTGAGGGGCCGAGGAGCTGAGAGTGTGAGTGTGAGTGTGAGTGTGTGTGTGTGTGCGTGTGTATATGTGTGAGTGTGAGTGTGTGTGCCTCCTCTCGGGACAGCTGATGGACAGCTGATGGACAGCTGATGGACAGCTGATGGACAGCTCCGGCTCAGTGCTCCATGGGCTCGTCCGGGGCAGGTCCAGCTGCAGGTTCATCTGCAGGCTGAGCCACCTGAGCACAGGCAGACACACAGCTTCACTGGAGCAGCACTGACTGATGATATACTGTAATGTACTGCCATGCACTCTGCTCCCTGCCATCACTACCTGCACTACTGTACATGCTGCAGTACACATCACATCCATCTCTGACAGTATCTGTAGGTTCTGTATGATACACAGCTGTGTACATTCCTGCACCATATACCTTATTTATCAAGACAAAGCTGCACGTCTGTGCATTTACATTTATCACTGCTATGCACTTTCTGGTTGGATGCAATCTGCATTTTAAATGGAATGTAATTGAGGTCATATTGTCATTTTTACTCGTTAGCTTTTCTTCTGCCTAACTGGCCACTACCAGGACGATAAGCAGCATCGTCCTGCTCGTCTTTACTTCCTGTCTGTGCTTTGTTCTATCAGCCTCCTCCTGTCCTGAGGTAACGCTGTTATGAACTGAACTGAAACTGAATATTCAACAGTGTTACTGGTTCTGTCCAGAGCTGACTCCTGCTCCTCCACCTCCTGCTCCTCCTCCTCCTCACCTTCCTCTGCGGCCTCTCCTCCAGACCCTCCAGGAACGGAGCCACGTCATCGTCGTCATAAATGACAAACTCCATGTCCTTCCCCACGATGCCGATGGAGACATTCTGGAAGAAGCAGACGAGCAGCTGTCAACAAAGCTAGCACCTGACTGGGCCACCCTGACTGGGCCAACCTGACTGGGCCACCCTGACTGGGCCACCCTGACTGGGCCACCCTGACTGGGCCACCCTGACTGGGCCACCCTGACTGGGCCAACCTGACTGGGCCAACCTGACTGGGCCAACCTGACTGGTCGTTCATTCCTTCTGTCAGGGATTCCTGAGCGGGCGGAGCGTCCTACCTTGGTGGTGAGGTCCTGCTCAGTGGGGAGAGTTTCTCGGAGAGCTCGGAGGCCGTGCTGCACCAGCTCGTTCAGGTTGCCTGAGGACACACATCAGAGTCAGTCTGCAGCTCAGAGCAGAGGACAGGCTGGACGGGGACAGCACACTCACAGTCAGGGAACTTGTCCATGCATCTCTCCAGGTAGGTGCGGGCAGACTGGGAGCGCGCTCCGATGGACATGGCCTTACAGTCAAAGTAGTTGGCAGACGGACAGGTCTGGAAGATGTGAGGGCCCATGTCCTGCTCCACACACAGTCAAGACAAACAAGATGTACTCCCTACATCCCCCAGGACATCCACCTTAAAACAGATCACTCACTAAGCGCTAACAGGACTCACGTCATAGCCAGCGATGAGCAGTCCCACCCCGTAGGGCCTCCGTCCATACCGCTGTGTTGGGATCTGGGTTTCTGAAGGGTCAGTCAAGGTCACAGCTGCATTCACCATCACTAATGACAAATCACTGATACCAGTTTAACTACAGAGGTCTGAGCCCTGGGTGGGGAGGATACTGCTGCCGATGAGGGAGACGAGGCGTGACGTGGGCAGAGGTCGATCGAAGACGAATCTGGAGTCCAAACACTCCTGACGCATGAAGTTACTGAGGAGCAAAGAGGAAGAGGAGTCAGAGTCTGGAGATGTGAAGATCTCCTGATGGGAGCTCTGCTTAGAGCAGAGGAACATCTGGAACGTACCAGAGGAGCCGGGCGTCAGCCGTCAGCCCAGCGATGGAGATACCGATGTGGTTGTCGACGTGGAGGATCTTCTTCTGGTGAGCAGCCAGTTCAGACTGGGCCCTCTGCACACACACGCACACACACACACACAAACAATCCATTCATTCTTATTACTAACACATCAGAAGGCGAGGAGTGATCTACTGAGCTCCAGGTTTCAGGGAAGCAGATCTAGTGACACTAATGCAGCACCTTGAGTGCGACCAGGACTGCGTGAGTTCTGGATTTGAGTCCGACGGTTGCAGATCCTTGCTTCACTGCCTCCATGGCGTACTCGATCTGGTGGATCCGGCCCTGGAACACGAGGAGAGACATGTTCAGGATGTGTGTTCCAGGATGATAAAACACTCTGAGCCGTCTCCCTCTTCACTGTCTGAAGCCCCAGAACTACAGAGAACAAACTTGTAAAACCATGGACCAGCATCTACAGCCCTGATGAAAGTAGCCAGATTAATGACTGGGCATTAGCTTTGAACAATGCTACACTGCAGCTAATGCTACACTGCAGTTAATGCTACACTGCAGTTAAGGCTACGCTGCAGCTAATGCTACGCTGCAGCTAATGCTACGCTGCAGCTAATGCTACGCTGCAGTGCTGTGAATCTCTAGAGTGTTTTGGTCAGATGAACTCAGTTCAGTTCTTCCAGAGTTCAACAGAAGACATTTCTATTGAATAAGTAATAATAAACACTTTGTAGTATTACCATCTGTTTATTTTATCATTTATTGTATCATTATCATTTATTTTACCGTTTGTTTATATTATATATTTTATATTACACATTTGTCTACCTCTAGCATGAAAAAGGACAGTACAGGATTAAAGGCAGAACCTAAAACAATACATTAACAGTGGACAACAAAGTAAAATAGTGAAAGCACCTTGTTAGCATCACCTGTCTTGACCTACTGCACCTAGCCACAGCACAGACAGGCCCTGCTCGCTGCACCTCACTGTGACTTTAGCTTGCAAAGACGAGTTACCACAGGGACGCATCACTGACACTTATCTAATGAGAAGGACTAAAACCATCTAATGCTAACAGCTACGTACCTGAGGGCTCCACACTGTCACATCGTTGTCATACTGGTTGCGAAACTGCAGATAAAAACAAAAATAATTTGAAAATTAAATCAAATTTCATCAGAATCCTTAAACATGACACAGCGACCCGAGCTCACATAGTTGTCCTGCATTTTGAGAAGTGTTCCTCAGGACCTTTCCTCCGACCTGGGAGCTACAGGCTCACCAGGCTCTGGAGCTTCATCCTGGACTGTTCTAGACTTGGGTCTTAAATTACAGCATCTCTGAATAATTGATCTGTGCAGCTTAGTGACCACAGGTAACAAGCAGGAACGTTTCTGCTCAGTGTTGTGGGTCAAGTTGGGTCTGAAGCTGTGACTTTAGCTGGAGAAACTACAGGTGCGCCGCTACTTTAGTCAATGAGTTTGAACGAGCCGTGAATATACTTGTTTCCACATTTTAAGGGCTCAGTTTGGAGGCTGGGGGCCTCAGTTTGGAGGCTGAGGCCGCTCTACTGATGGAAACGAAAGTAAAACAGCTTCAGCTCCATCTGAGCTAACTTAGCTTTAGCCTCCTGGAGACTCTGGAGAAAACTCATCTTAAAGTCTTCGCAAGAGATCGATAACTAGCGAAATCAGGACGGCAACCCACACAGTTTTACGGGTTATAATGATCAGTGTGTGAGATTAAAGGGCGTGTGTCCTTTGGCAGCGATGCTACGGAGCGTAGCAGCTGCGGCAGGTTTTGCTTACTCACAGCGCAGCCGCAGCTAGCGGCTAGCGTTAGCCCGGCCTCGCTAAACCACCAGCTTTCTAAGAGTTTCAACAAATTATTCTACATGATCACATCATGCGGTTTATTTAGCACTCAATCGCGTCACTTATGGTACCTGGCTGTCGTAAATCACAGTTCATTCATTAGTTTACCATGTTTGCCGGGGGAAGGTGCCTCGCTGCTCCGCTGGTCTGTGCTCCGAGCTCGATTAATAATCCTGGCCCAGACGACCAGGGGAGAGACGAGCCCAGAGATCAGATCTGTGATCGATTGAGTCAACTAGGCTGTGATCTGTCTATCTGTCTGCCTGTCTATCTATCTATCTATCTATCTATCTATCTATCTATCTATCTATCTATCTATCTATCTATCTATCTATCTATCTATCTATCTATCTATCTATCTATCTATCTATCTATCTATCTATCTATCTATCTATCTATCTATCTATCTATCTATCTATCTATCTATCTATCTATCTATCTATCTATCTATCTGTCTGTCTGACTTCTTTGGACTGTGGAACTTCATTTTTCTTTGATCACAGATCATCAACATGTCTTCAAAAACTTCTGCATTAGAACTATTTAAATTAACAAGTTTTATGATGATAAGAAACCACATTGATAGATCTACTAATGACCAAAGGAGTTACAGTAATCAATGATGTTTTGTACTCTGTTGTTAAACATCATTGAATGTTATGCTATGATCTATCTATTGATGGTTTCAGGATTCATGGGAAATGGACCGAAATGCACACAACACCACACAGACACCATTTTAAAATGCAATTTTTATTGCATTGGGTAGAGTCACCACTTCTTCCTCTCCTTTCTGACTCCTGAAATTGCAGGACTGACAAACAATATTAAACAACAATACTATAAAACAGTTCCCTAAATGAAACCATACTTCTAGTATTATCTATACTATTTCTTCATTCTTTGACTACTTGGTTGTACTGACTACATGTATGTACAGTACTTCTTCAAAGACACCAATGTGATTTACACATTAAGATGAGTCAGTCATCCTCTCATCACTCCAGGGTATCTGCGGCATATCAGCCAGCATGTTGAGCCACCATGTCGACAGCGAACTTCTCTCCGTGTTAGGCCACCGAACCTGCGTCGGACTTCCTTCAGTGTGAGTTCAGCAATCCAGTTGATGCCTGGAGGACGGCCATTTCTGCATGGAGGACACAGGTTTAAGTAAGCTAAACTCAAACCAAGAATCATTTTATAAAACTAAAAACTCTTGAATTGTCAAAATAGTTTAAACTGTATCATCTTTAAGTCCCAAAGTGTGTCTACAGGGAAAAGCAGCAGTAGCCTGTGTGGGCCTCTGTTGATGAAACACTACTGGTTCCTGTGTATAGTACATTTACTGCTGCACACCTTTCAGGTTAAAACTGACTGTGTCATGTGTTTCTGGGAAGTTAAATCTATAGCAATGCATAATATTCTATGGGATCACATATTTTTAACATCTCTACCCTCTAAGAAAGTTGAAACAGTCCGTTTTCAGAACCATGACTAAAACATATTATAGCAGACCATGAGTGCATGCAAAAATCAAAATATGCCACAGTCATTTATGACAGAGCCTTTTACCTCTTGGAGAACTGAATATCTTCATAGTTCTCATAAATCATGTCCTCCTCTTCTTCTTCTTGCCCATTGAAGAGCGGGGGTCCCTGACTGGAAATAGCAAAGACAAACAAAACAACTTTTAGTTACAGCTTTTCTCAATTACTTTGATGGTTTTATGATAACACTATTAACATTTAGTTTCAGTTAGTAACAGTTAGTGCACTTCTCAAGACAATTACTGCAAAACCTTGTGGATAACCTGCAAAAAGCGCATCACTTGCTCAAAATGGATAGTTTATCCCTCAAAAGCAAGTTGTTATGTCAATGAAACAGTCAGGGTCATCAGAATGAGAAGTCCTGTTGCTATCACTTTACTCTTTTAGTGTTTTACACTGCAAAAAAAGTACAAAATCAGAATTGGTGACACAACCTGGAAATCCTCAAGACAGCACTACACAGCACACAGCACTAAAGTTAAGTTACACATTTCTGTATTCATGGGAATAACTGAGTACAATACACAGAATACAGTATGTATGTTTCACATTTTTACTGCAGATGCTCTTTGCAATAGTACAACACAGTGCTAAACAGGGCTTGGGGGACAGGGTCTTAAAGTGGGAAGCTAGGAAGTTACCCCCGGAGAGAAAGGGTCCTCGTCTGGTAATCAGATCAAATCAAGTCATATTTTACGTAATCTGCACTTTTCATTCATAGAAGCAACACCTCACAAAGGCTAAAGACAATGTCGCACAGACAGATAAGCACACACACACGTTTACACATCTCACTACACGTGCTCAGTGCTCGACCTGCTACAGCAGCTATCGATCTGAAATAACTACTAATATCACTCTAAGACAACTTAGTTGTTACACTATACACATGATATACTGGATATATGGCATATACTCACAAATAGGCAGGATGCATCGTGATACTCAAGGCTCTCGTCTTTGACCGAGTCGTGTGCCACGCCAGCGTTGCCTGAGAAACTTCCGCGCTCTAAGTTCCCGCTTTGACATCACGTCACGTCCATCTCGTCCCACGTCACGTCCGTCTCAACTCACATTATTGAGAAAATGTGAAAGAGAAATTTTAAAAATATTGAGAAATGGAGAAAAGTTGATTGGAGGGTCTCTGTCCACCTGTCGTGTTCCAAGTGTCTCTTGGCATCCGAGGATCGTAGAGGCCTCTGCATTCTGTCGTGTCCTGTGGAAAGTTTCTGTGGAAAGCTTGAAAACGGATCCATTGTCCTCTCCATCTCAAATCAGCAACAAGGAACTGATTATATTCAGATTCTGAAGGTATCCTTTCTGAAAGAAGGGAGTGAATGAAGTACACTCAGCCTCACTGAACTGCAGAAACCAGTCTAGTGCCAGTCTACTTCACACTGAGAGTGACAAACAACCTGATGTCTCCACCCAGAACTTCCAGATGGATTAATATAATTTGGTATCATGGCCCCAGGCGTGATTGAGCCCCACCTTGCGGGACCTCAGCTGATCTGTGTACGTTTGTGTCGACCGGGAAAGTGCTGCCTAAGTGCTAAAGGACTTTTCAAGCAAGGCACTATTGCTATAAATGTGATAATCGTTTGGCGACAGCGGCCAATTAGCTGATTTTGCCAGTTTTTGGCCCCTGGCGGGGCCCCTGGGGGGCCAAATACTGGAATTTTGTCGGGGTCGAAAGAAAGCACACTTGCCGGGGTCGAGCCGCACGTTTTGATGTATCGATTATGTGTCTGTGATTGACGGTTCTCGAGATATGCTCAACCGAAATGTCGCTATAATAATAATAATAAGAATAAACACGGTGGAGCGTCATAGTGCTCCCTATCGGAGCACTAATAAAACAAAATGAAATAACATCAGCCATGAAAAAACAATCATATGTGAACATCTCAGTCTATTGCCACAGAAACACAACAAAAACTGAAAGCTGTCTCACGTCAGATTGAGTGGACGCGACCAGCGATAAGAACAGAAATAACAGAAGAAACTGGAACATCTGGGAATCATAATTTACTCATTTGTAGTCACAAAATCTAATATTGAATCGCTGTTATACCTCCTACAAAATCAATCAAAACAAAACTGTTGCTCCGTGGTGAGGTTTGTCTTGTCTGGGGGTTTTGTCTTGTCATTTCCTGTTTTATTTTGAAAGCCTGACCCTCTCCGTGTCAGGTCACCTGGGTCTGGTCCTCCCCCAGTCCCGGCGTCGGCCCGCTGTCTGGGCCCAGGGTGTTTGGTTTGGGTTGTTGCTCGTGCTCCAGGTTCTCTCATGCTCCTCGTTCCTTTTCCTTTTCCTTGTGCCTCAGTCTTGTTTCATGTCTATTCCAGTCCCTCGTGCTCCTCCTGTTCCTGGAGCTCCTCCTGTTCCTGGTGCTCCTCCTGTTCCTCGTGCTCCTCCTGTTCCTGGTGCTCCTCCTGACTACGCTCACCATCCTCTTGTCTCGTTTGTGCTCCTCGTGCTACCTGCGTTTTCACCAAAGTCTTGTTTTAATAAATTCACTCTTTCACCAACTTAATTTGCATCCAGAGTGCAATTATTCAGTTTCTATTGGCCTTACATGGCAAATTTTATTGTGTTGCATATAATTAAATTAAGCTAGTCTTTATTATCATACTGTACTTGATCTTCTTCCTCATCTTCTTCTCCCCATTAATCATGTTACCATATTCATTGATTTTCACCTCAACATGAGAACAGGACCGCAAAGTCATGAGTTTATAATCTATTACTGTGTGAAAGTATGTATTTTCCAGTTAATTGCATCTCTGCTGTGTTTGATGTGTTAAATGGTTTAACTGGAGCTGGTCCAGGACTCCATCATCAAGCCTCCATCAGCACCAGAACCTCCTCCATCAGTCAGAGAACAGCTGTCCTGCAGCTCCTGACCTCCAGCATCCCTCAGCTCCTCTCCAGCCTCCTCCACTTCAGAACTCCCACCGGTACCCTCAGGTCTTCTTCCATCCAGCTCATCCTCCCACCTGTTTGACCAGCCAGGGGTCGAGAGCCTTCAGAGCCTCTGGAGAACTCAGAAACTCTCTGTCCACCTTCAAACCTCAGCTCCAACTCTGCTCTTCAGACAGGATGACTCACCCTGCAGAGTCCAGCTTCTCCTCTATCCAGCTGTGCTCCTGTTGTCTTTTTATTGATATGTCCTGTGTTCTTTTAAAGTACAGTGCATACAATACAGTACTGAATATTTATTCCTATTATACATACTATTATATTACATTACTATTACTTTCATCACTATATCAGATGTTATTCATGTGAATGAGCAAATAAAGAACAAAAACATCCACAATAGAAGCAAACAACAATACATAACAAATTAAGAAGATAAAACAGGACCAAACCATCCACCATGATCTGTTCAGTCATTTTAACTGATTTTCTGAAGCTCCTGTTTTGGACTTTTCAGTAGATTTCCTTCAAGTTTGGACGATTTGTTATTTTGTGACAAGATAAACACATTACACCCCATCTATTGTCTGAGATTGCCATTTTAAATCCATATTCTGTGTCTGCAGTGTTTGTGTGTGAACACTAGGAGGCAGCAACAAGTCACAGGAGTCAGTGTGTGAGCTCCATCTGTGTGAGGACGCGGAGCAGGAACACACTCATATCTGATGCAGAAACACATAAAGAAGAAAGATGGACAAGTCATCCCCCAGACAACAATAGAGGCTGCTTTATGTGCTTGTTTTAAGATGCCTTTTCATGTCTGCCAATATCAATTATGGAGAGTTCTCTTTAAGATAATAGAGACCCACACTGAACTGTCTCCCTTTCTATAAAAGTAATGAGAGATTTACTCTGAGCCCATGAGGGTCAATAAGCAGCAACTGCTGTTGCTCAGTTCTCATCATACAACAATGAAGTTACTTCTGGGAAACTTTCACCCACTGCTTCAATCACTGGTGCACAAATGTAGCAGTAAACTGGACTTTATAGCGTGGTTTCAGCCGAGGTCTTTGTTGCTGTGTGTGATGTAATCTTTGTCTGTCTGAAGATGGAGGCAGACAGAAAAACAACCGCCACGGAGAGCTCAGACTTTAAAGGCAGGAGGGCTTCATAAACTGGCTGCTGCTTTCAAGGTAAATGCCACCCGTTTTAATTATTCACACATGTTACTGCTGGGTCATAGAGCGCTCCAGTCAATACTGCTCCTGGAAGCTGGACGGTGGAGAACAAACTCCTGACCTTTAAACTGGGCTGTGATACATGGCTCCCTGCCACAGGCCTGTGCCGGGGTCCTGAATCATAGGGATGGGCTCCGGAACAAGGTTACCTGGAGCGGACTAAGCTGGAGTATTGAGTTTATTATGGTGTGACATGGCACAGATCGACAGCCGGCAGCATCCAAGCGATGAAGAAGAGGCTGAATCCAGCTGGATCCCTGAGATGATCCCTCAGAGCGTGTTCCTCACGGGTCGATCACAGCGCCGGAGTCTGTCCAACTTTACACGACAATATTATATCAAGTGATATGGACAGGTGATCTCAGTTGTTCTGAGGACATTTTCCCTCAGGCTCAGTGTTCTCATCTTGTCTTTAGACACACCTCTCTCTGTCCTTTTGCAGTGTTGTGTGTTGGAGGGAGCAGCTCTACAGGTGGACGTGCTGACAGGTGAGTGGCCTGTTCTGACCTGCAGGCCCGGCTCGTCCTGAGGGCGCAAGCAGTCCGATTAAACCCTCCTGCTCCGAGTCTGGTTTCAGGCTTTGCCTCTCTTTCCTTCTTTCTTTTTCTTTCTCTGTCTGTTAATGATATCTGAGGTACCCTTGATCCAGGAGGAGGAGGAGGAGGAGGAGGAGGAGGAGGAGGAGGGTGAATTAGCAGAGCTGTGCTGACAGCCCTCCTCCTCTGCCAAGGCAGCAGCAGCACGACGGCGGCGGCCATTACATCAGCGCGCCAACCTCCTCCTTTGTGATTGAGATTGTAGGAGCCGTGCTGAGCTCAGCAGGTTTTTTTTCCTGGGGGCCTCATTTAACTCTGCCAAACGGCCCCCCAGTTTAATTTTTCAAATGGAGAGCAGCCTGAGTCACTGTGAGGTGGGTCCAAGCCACACTGTGGACTCTGAGCTCACACGTTATGTCGGGGCAGAGCCAGGAGGAGGAGAGAGGAGGAGAGAGGAGGAGAGGAGAGGAGGAGAGGAGAGGGAGGAGGAGAGGGAGGAGATGGAGGGGAAGAGGAGGAGAGAAGAGAAGAGGAGAGGGTGGGAGGAGGAGGTGGTTCAGGGAGTAGATGAGCGTGTGAGGGTGCCCGCTCCTCCACTCATCATCAGTGATCGACTTTTTATTTTATTTTAAGTTTATTCTTTATTGTTGCGTCCACAGTCCACACATCAAGGTTTTATGAAGAGATTCACTGTGTCCTGAGTTTGTCTCTCTCCGTGTCGGAGCTGTAACTTGTGCCAAAGTGAATCTTTGTTCCCGGAGTCTCGATATTCCAAATATTCCACATCGTCCTGTTGCTTAAAATAGGTCAGCCTGGGAAACCTGGGGACGAATGTGCAGGAGAGGAGCAGCTCTGCCAAGGCTGCATTAGGCTGGCACT
This sequence comes from Karalla daura, assembly GCA_029224185.1. NCBI lineage: Eukaryota > Metazoa > Chordata > Actinopteri > Chaetodontiformes > Leiognathidae > Karalla > Karalla daura. The sequence continues at coordinate 25,309,390 of CM055196.1, forward strand.
GCTCCTGTAGCTGGGGGGGGGGGGGGCTCCCCGGGGTGACCCCTGACCCCCCCCCACCAACACCACCACCACCGCCACCACTGGTGGTGTATGTCATCATGGTCGTTGACGTCTGTGGCTGCAGACGCATGGAGGTAGGTGTGTGTGTGAGTGTGTGTGTGTGTGTGTGTGTGGGGGGGGGGGGGGGGGGGGGGGGGGGGGGGGGGGGGGGGGGGGCTGAGGTGTGTATGTGTGTGTGTGTGTGTGTGTCTGGAGTGTTTGCTCCGCTCGCTGCCGTCAGTTTCCCGGTGACGAAAGTGCTTATGCAGCATTTCTGCGTCAAACGGCTGAAGAGGTTTTATCAGGTTGGGAGAAAAAAGACAAAAAAGAAAAAGAGAAAAAGAAAAGCCCCCGCCCCCCCCCCCCCCCCTCCCGCACCCTGTAGTGAGAGGAGGAAGTGAGAGGACTCGCTAACAGTGATCAGTTTTCCCATCCAGAGAATCCCAGCATGCATCACTTTAATGTCCTGAACATGTCCCAGTATCAGCTCCCAGTATCAGCTCCCAGTACCAGCCCCCAGTACCAACTCCCAGTACCCGCTCTAACCTTTTCTGGGAGGATCACAGCTGCCAGAGGCTAAAGGTTAGCGTCCTGACCAGCTAGAATCTAACTGTGTGAAAGCAGCCTCCCAGCAGGGAGCACAGTGAGGTGTGATGTGGTTCCACCGCTCAAACTTATTATTATTATTATTATTATGTTCCTGATCCTCCCGGAGGGATCAATAAAGTTTTTATCTTTATCTTTTCATCTTTATGTCTGTCTACTACTATCATTACGTATTATTTACTATTATTATACATTGTGAAGGTTTTCTGTGGACTGGTGGGTATTTATCTTTTATTTTGGCTGCTGGACAGAGATAAATAAAGTACTTATCTTCTATCTCATTTTATCTCATATTATTCTCTCCATCTCATCCCATCTGTTCTGTTCTGTTCTGCTCTGCTCTGTTCTGTTCTGTTCTCCTCTCCTCTCCTCTCCTCTCCTCCTCTCCTCTCCTCTCCTCTCTCCTCTCCTCTCCTCTCCTCTCCTCTCCTCTCCTCTCCTCTCCTCTCCTCTCTCCTCTCCTCTCCTCTCCTCTCTTCTCCTCTCCTCTCTTCTCCTCTCTTCTCCTCTCTTCTCCTCTCTTCTCTCCAGGCTCATCTAAAGCTGAAGGCACCAGAAGCTTTTGCCTGTTTTTCATCCTTGTCATTGTCAATGCAGGAGCGCTGGATGATGCCAAGGCCTCGGACCGGAGACGTCCCATCATTACTTTGGCTCTCCAGCAAACATTTAAGCACTGATTACATTTGCTCATCTAGCTCTTGCACTTCTCTTTTTTTCCTCAGGAATAAAACTAATGCGTGCGGTCACTTGTGGAGATGAGAGCATTGTCTTGTGTCTGGGAGCGCTGCAGCGGCCTGATCGTTCCTGAGCAGCTGAAGCAGACTGGGACCAGACTGGGACCAGACCGGGACCAGACTGGGACCAGACTGGGACCAGACCAGGACCAGACTGGGGCCAGGCTGGGACCAGACTGGGGCCAGGCTGGGACCAGGCTGGGACCAGGCCGGGACCAGACTGGGGCCAGGCTGGGACCAGACTCGGACCAGACAGGGACCAGACTGGGACCAGGCTGGGACCAGGCTGATAGGGTCGATGGTGCTGGGATGGTTCCACAGCTCTGCTCTGGTTCCTCACGACGTGTCTCCCAGAGGACGACACAGAGTCTGAGATGCAGAAGATGTTACGTCACGTATCGCAGTGAGTTTGCATCCAGGATCACACTGTGGTGACGGCAGAGAGCCCAGTCAGACCAGTCTGAGTCTGTCTGGCTTTCCTCCAGGTTCCACGGCCTCCTCCACACCCAAAACATGACAATGAAGTGTGTGTGTGTGTGGGTGTGTACTGCTAGAGTCAGAGTCATCTAAAGTCATGTAGAGACACAGAGAGCAACATAGATCAGCTTGACTCAAACGATCTTATATAGACATGAAGTTACTACAGCTACTACTACTGGTACTACTACTGGTACTGCTACTGGTACTGCTACTGGTACTGCTACTGGTACTGCTACTGGTACTGCTACTGGTACTACTACTGGTACTACTACTACTAGTTTCACCGTAGAGTGCAGGGGACTCACTGGGAATGCAACATAACCATTTAAAGTTCAATACTGCTAAATAATATAAATAATAGACACATGCATGGGCTGCTGTGTGTGTGTGTGTGTGTGTGTGTGTGTGTGTGTGTGTGTCCAGCAGAGCCTCGGTGTCAGCGTGTTCTGGTCAGGACACAGAGACCGGTCGATGGATGGACGACCCAGTCAGGCAGACAGGCAGCCACCGCCACCCTGCTCCACCGCTAAAGGTTAGCGCCGCTTGATGTTTATGATGTTTGACACTCCGAGGTTTGGGAATCAGGTCAGGAAGTGGACGCTCTTCTCAAATCTATTTGATGTTCTCTCTCAAAAATCTATTTCTTATTATTTAACTTCCTGTTGTCTTCATTCTCTGTCAAACAAGACTTCCCTAAAGAGAAGCTTATTACATTTAAAAAGCAAAATCTTTCAGTTATGATACCAGTTTCATATCATATCATGGAAAAATGTGACTTTAAATGACTTCAAGAGAGAAAACGACTTTATGTGATAAAATGTGGCTTTAAGATAAGAAAAGATAAGAAAAGGTAAGAAAAGATGATATGATAATCCTTAGATAAAATAATCCTTTCTACATTATTCTGCACAATTAATATTGTGCATTATTACGCAATTCACATTCAATATACACACGTAATTTGCAACAATATGCAACAGTCCACATAGAAAGAAGAGCAATAAGTGCAGTATTACTATATCAAGTTAAATTATTATAAATTATAATAAAACTTGACTTCATGAAAAGTGACTAAATGTAAGTTGTGTCCATCCATCTCATATGGAAATATGAACACAACGTTTACGCACGGGAGGGCCAAGTGTCGTATTCATTTCTTTATTTCTGAATGGAAAGAAATAAAGTTTGTCCAGACAGTGACAGACCGACCTGGGGAGGAGCTGCAGCCTCTCCGACTGAGGAAGAGAGGCTGCAGCTCCTCCTGAGAGGAGAGGCTGCAGCTCCTCCTCTCCTCCTGAGAGGAGAGGCTGCAGCTCCTCCTGAGGAGGAGCTGCAGCCTCTCCTCTCAGGAGGAGCTGCAGCCTCTCCTCCCAGACTCTTGTGGTCTGGCAGCGAGCGGACAGGCAGACACTTAGCGCTGCTGCGTCCAGGTGGGCGTGTGATGGAGTGCTCCTGTGGAGACACCTGGCTGCTCCGGCTACTCTATTCATTAGAGCGCCTTAATGGCCTCTTGTGCTTCAGGATCCATCATGTCACAATAATGGCTTTTGAGAGTGAAGGGCGGCTTTTAACTGCGTTTGACTGATTGGAGGAAACGTCCCATTTCTTGTGCCGGAGGAAAAATGCAACAGCTGAAAACAGCGTATTAATTTCAGTGATCCATTAACCAGCTAGAGACTCAATTACCTGGACAAAGGAGACTAGCTAGTGAGAGGAGAGGTTCACAGGTCAGGAGTTTGATGAGCACAATTTGAGATATTTTTCTGCTGAAAGGAAGAACGAGGGCGGTGAGCTCTCCTTACAGAACTGAATGAAAACTGTGGAAAAAAAGAGTGAAACAGGTTTCATAACACACAGAAATAGATAATCAGCGGCTTTGCTGGGAGGAAGTGACTGAAAAGTGAGATTAGAACTGGGAGAGACGCATATTTTTCCAGTGAGTGCAGATTTCCCCCCTCTCAGTTTCCTCTCTGAGCCGGACGGAGAGCCAGGAAGGTCCGGCTCTCAGCTTTGCTGCAGAGGCAGAAACCCTGGCAGGTTCTTGGGCCCGGGCCAGGCTTTATAACCGCATAACGTTTAACTTTCTATAAATACCACGGGACGCGGTCCAAGTTGATCAAGTGTGATTGAATCTGAAATGACTCCAAAGACGAGAGCCAAGTTTCCTTAAGATACTGAGAGGAGCTGCCGGGCGGCCTGAGTCACTGGTGCATCCGCTACTCAGGCACAAAGAAGAGCGTGCTCGCTGGAGGCCGCTACCTGGACCTCACCTCCACCTGCCTGCCAGCTTCACTATGACTCCATCTCACCTCCACCTGCATGCCAGCTTCACTCTGACTCCGTCTCACCTCCACCTGCCAGCCAGCTTCACTCTGACTCCATCTCACCTCCACCTGCCTGCCAGCTTCACTCTGACTCCATCTCACCTCCACCTGCATGCCAGCTTCACTCTGACTCCGTCTCACCTTCACTCTGACTCCGTCTCACCTCCACCTGCCTGCCAGCTTCACTCTGACTCCGTCTCACCTCCACCTGCCTGCCAGCTTCACTATGACTCCGTCTCACCTCCACCTGCATGCCAGCTTCACTCTGACTCCGTCTCACCTTCACTCTGACTCCGTCTCACCTCCACCTGCCAGCCAGCTTCACTCTGACTCCGTCTCACCTTCACTCTGACTCCGTCTCACCTCCACCTGCCAGCCACCTTCACTCTGACTCCGTCTCACCTCCACCTGCCTGCCAGCTTCACTCTGACTCCGTCTCACCTCCACCTGCCTGCCAGCTTCACTATGACTCTGTCTCACCTCCACCTGCCTGCCAGCTTCACTATGACTCTGTCTCACCTCCACCTGCCTGCCAGCTTCACTCTGACTCCGTCTCACCTCCACCTGCCTGCCAGCTTCACTCTGACTCCGTCTCACCTCCACCTGCCAGCCAGCTTCACTCTGACTCCATCTCACCTCCACCTGCCAGCCAGCTTCACTCTGACTCCATCTCACCTCCACCTGCCAGCCAGCTTCACTCTGACTCCGTCTCACCTTCACTCTGACTCCGTCTCACCTCCACCTGCCAGCCACCTTCACTCTGACTCCGTCTCACCTCCACCTGGCCTCAGGTGGCTCCGCTCTGGTTCCCACGTGTCTTTGTGAGCTGGAACAACAGCCCAACACTCGCTCAAACTCTGCTCCAGAAACAATCTGTGGAGCTGAAGCTTCAACAATCATCTTCCAGTGTCAATTACATCGTTATCCAGGCTCCAGAAGCAGCACGTGCTGTAGCTGACTTAATGATGTTCTTGTGAGGTCTTTTATTTATTGGACCAGTAGTTTGATAATGAGCCTCCTGATTCTCATGCACATTGTGGACTCATACATATGTAATTTAAGTGACTTTTAAATAAAATGTTTAGAATAAAAAGCTGTTTGACTCATTACCAAACCACACCACTGCAGTCCTCCATACACAATATAAATAGATAGACATAAATATTTTGACAGTGCTCAATGTTTTAATGATCTGATGTTATTGTAGCGTATTTGTGTATTCAAAATAAAATATACGGATCCTTTGTACACTATATGTGAATGCAATGAGACTTTTGTCCAATCAAAAAGTGACCTCAAAACAACTCAATTTAGGATACGCAGAATATAATCACATTATTGAGAAGTGTAGCATGTACAGAGTATATCGACATTATGGCATTATTGAGAGTTACTGGTACATCACATCAACCAGTCAGGTTGTTAGCTGTTCTTAGACTAGTAGCTACAGTTCCTCTGCATGCTGAGGAATCCACAGCGTTTCCCTGTTTGCTCTGTCTCTATCTTGTCTCATTATTCCAGTCTAAGTGCCATATATTGACTCCATCGTTAGTCCCTAAACAGGCCTGAGGAGGGGAGCGGGCTGGGGGAGGTCCTGCCTGTTATTGGAGGATGTGAGTGGATGAAATGAACGATCTGATGATTCTCATAATGTTTTATATGGTCCAGCTGGCACCACGGCCGCTGCTCCTGCTGCCGGGTCACTGCATCCATCCCGCTAATCCTGACGGATCGGAACGCCGGGCCGAAGCTTTTAGGAGGCGCGGCCTGGGCTGCAGACAGCCGAGCGCTCCTGCTCCTGCTCCTGCTCCTGCTCCTGCTCCTGCTCCTGCTCCTGCTCCTGCTCCTGCTCCTGCTCCTGCTCCTGCTTGCTGCTGAGGAGGCGGGCGGAGGTGAGCGCTCAGGAGGTGATGTCAGAGCTGCCTCGCCTCCTCCCACGCCGGGCCAGCCGCGCTGATGGATGCTGCTCTCCCTGCTCCACCCTGCTCCTCGCTGCTCCCAGCTCCTCCCCGCTGCTCCCTGCTGCTCCCTGCTGGGACAGGAGGAGGAGAACACTCCTGCACTGGTAGGAAGGGAGCGCTCTGGCTCAGGTTGCTCCTTTCACTGGTTTAGAACAATAAATAAGTCACAGACGGAGACGTGAGGATTTTTCTCTCTGATCCCATCGTATCAGAGCACAGATCATCACAGACACTGTTAACACGCTTCTTTCATACTCATGACCCTGGATTCATATTACACTTCATTTGATCTTAATTGGTCCTATTTTAGATGGACTGTTATACAAAGGAATGATTGAATTAACTTCTTTGAAAGAAGGGAGTCTGTGTGTGTGTGTGTATGTGTGAAGAGTGTGAAGAGAGGAAACGTTTCTGGACAACCTGGTCACGACCTGATCCTGAGCTTCCTGACAGGACCGAGCCACAGGAGCTTCACTATTCCACTGACTGTGAGGACGACCCGCTGCGCAGCCTCACGTCCTGGAACAACCTGCACGTTGTCCTGCAGCAAAAACTCCAGGAGAGCAGAGGTGGTAATACTCTGCAGCGTTGGACCTGGACAGAGGCAGGCTCTCCAGAGACGCTCCTCTTTCAGGCTTTACCTCCTCAGCTCATCAGAAGCAGGTGAAGCCAGTGGAGTGTTCCTGAACGTGAGGACGAGCTGGTGAGTGGGTTTACAACCTGTCCAGGAGTGTAACCCATCCTCTGTCAGTGCTCTCCACCCCAGGTGTTCAAACACTCTCCTCCTGGCGTTAGACCACAACGCGAGGCCGTTTCCTCCACTTGAACTTGCATTTAATCAGGTGGTTTGAGCCGCGGCTGCTTGGTGGTGGCGAGCCACTGATTAGATGTGGAGATTGAGGCCATTACAGCCGGCTGCAGCTGGATAATGACTTAAGTGCTGTTTCACCTTCCTCCGTGGGCAGGAAGTGATTTATCTGGCCGGGCCTGGCCTGGAGTGACTGGGAGGCGCCCAGCAGCATAGATCATATCGCCTCGCTCCGACCCCGTCCACGCGCTCCGTCCTGCCGGCCCTGATTCATGGCTCCTGAGCAGGGAGCGGCCGAGCCGGACCGCCAGCCTGTGTGATGGGATCCCCGACCTCCAGAACATGTGTCACGCTACAAAACGTGTCAGACTAACGTGTTGGAGCTGCGTCTCCCTCCAGGGCTCCATGGAGGAATCCTGATTCTGAACTCAACCAGAGGGAAAACATCTCCCTTCACTCTGACACTCCATCAGTTCATTCATTCTCAAGCAGAAATGATAGAAACTGTCAGAAATCTGGTATAAAGTGTTTTTTCTAATGGCCTCTCTCAGAATTCCTCCAACTCCAGCTCGGTCAGAGAAAGGGAAGACATCTCACCCAGAGCCACTTTTTCCTGTTTTCCTCCACATCTTTCAGCATTTTTTCCACTGTGCCACAGGCCTGAGAGAAACTGTAGATTAGGCAAAATAAAAATTATAGTTAATTATATTTCTATTTCACCATTTTACATCCAAAGCAAAGCAGCAGGAGCCAGACAGCATCTCAGTCTGGTTTATCTCTTCTGGATTCTTGTTTCACATTTTCTGTTCTCTGTCTCCAGAATGAATGGAGCTGTCCTCCTCCTCATTTTCCTCCCCCTCCTCCTCCTCTCTCTCCTCCTTCTTCTCCTCCTCCTTCTCACATCATGTATTCCAGTCAAAGGTCAAACCAAGCAGTTCATCTGTTGCCAGATGAGATTCCTCTCACTGGTGATGGAAACTCACCATAATGAATCTCTCACTCTTTCATCCTCTCTGTACTTGTAGTATTTCCTGGTTCACACTCACCTATGAACCTTTACCAGGACATTCAGCAGCATCACCTCTACATTTTATCACACTATATCACACTGTATATATATCACACTGGACTGGACTTTATTATGAGAGCTACTGAACTCTGATGCATTTATTTTTAGATGGGTTCATGCTGCTTTTACGTCCTGACGCTTGTTGATGTTGATTTCTCCATATTCTCAAATGTTTTCTGGACCTTATCAAGACCAGGAATCTATTCTTAATGTTTTTCCTGGTAGAATAAAAGGCTCTCGTCTCGTCGCTCTGATGTGGTGTCACACATCACACTGACCGTGTTTCTGATTCCTTTAGATCACTGTGACGTGTCATTCCTAACACGCAAGCTGCAGCTGTAACTCCTGCTGCTCCGGACGTGATGAGACAAACAAGACGCTTTATGTAAAAATAGATTCTTTCATTCATAGTTGTAATGTGAATTACAGGAATGAAGTGGAGTGTTTAAAGGAAGCGGCTTCGCAGCGTGACAGGCAAAGATCCGGCGGCGGCGTTTAGCTCAGCCGTCCGTGTCCGCCGGCTGCTCCTCCTCCTCCTCCTCCTCCTCCTCCTCCTCCTCCTCCTCCATCAGAGAGCCGCTAATCTGTGGGCGGCTCCTCAAGGATTCAGACTAGTGGTGGCAAATGGTTCCAGGAATCACAGATTATCTCGTTAGCCAGTGTTTCAATCACTGGTTTGACGAGTTATTGAGAGGACACAGCAAACATCGTGCTCCGAGCGCAGCTCCTCTCCTGCCTGGCTGCGTGGGCGGGATGGAGGGAGCAGCTGTCAGAGGAGTGGGCAAACACTACCTTATGAATGAGTATTGAGGTCACTGACTATAATAACTCTGCTTTCCATTACGGGGGAGTGATGTCACTCATTGTTTGGCTGCGGTTTGACATCACGGGTTGAGTTTCTGTGGCCACCTGCACGTTATCACCTGGAGAAGAGACGGGACAAGCTCTACAGCTCTGTAGCTCTGCAGCTCTGTAGCTCTGTAGCTCTGTAGCTCTGCAGCTCTGTAGCTCTGCAGCTCTGCAGCTCTGTAGCTTTGCTACTCTGCAGCTCTGTAGCGCTGTAGCTCTGTAGCTCTGCAGCTCTGCAGCTCTGTAGCTCTGTAGCTCTGCAGCTCTGTAGCTCTGTAGCTCTGCAGCTCTGCAGCTCTGCTGCTCTGTAGCTCTGTAGCTCTGCAGCTCTGTAGCTCTGCAGCTCTGCAGCTCTGTAGCTCTGTAGCTCTGCAGCTCTGTAGCTCTGTAGCTTTGCTACTCTGCAGCTCTGCAGCTCTGTAGCTCTGTAGCTCTGCAGCTCTGTAGCTCTGTAGCTTTGCTACTCTGCAGCTCTGTAGCTCTGTAGCTCTGCAGCTCTGCAGCTCTGTAGCGCTGTAGCTCTGTAGCTCTGCAGCTCTGCAGCTCTGTAGCTCTGTAGCTCTGCAGCTCTATAGCTCTGCAGCTCTGTAGCTCTGCAGCTCTGTAGCTCTGCAGCTCTGCAGCTCTGCAGCTCTGTAGCTCTGCAGCTCTGTAGCTCTGTAGCTCTGCAGCTCAGTAGCTCTGTAGCTCTGTGTTCACAGTACAGCTTAGAAATCCCTTTGAGACACTCCTGCCTTCCCCCTGTGTGTGCTCGGGACAAAACAATTTATTTCTGAAATGTGTTTTTACAGGTGATAAAAGTGCTTCATAAGCAAAGACATGGAACGATAAAGAAAAAGTATCAGAAGAAAAACAAAAGCTGGGAAATGGGGGAGCGGAATTTAGCACCGTCAAACATTAAATCAGTTTGAATAAAAGGGATTTTAAGGTTTGGAGGGTAAATAACTGGGGACTCAGATGAGATGATGCTCCTGGATGATGAAGAGCGGGTGACCTCTGGTGACCTCTGGTGACCTCTGGTGACCTCTGGTGAGGACGAGCAGGTCAAAGTCACTCTGAGATGTTGCTCTGATTGTTCTGTACAGATGTGCGTTTTATATCATCTCATAAACATGAATACATAATGCCACATCTTTTTATTATGCATGTTCAGATTTACTGAGCTCTTAGCACAGATTAACACGACAACATTACGTTATATTAAAGGATTAAAATAAGCCTCAGGTTCATGGTGTGAGGGACACCATCATGTCACAATTGGACAAAGTGCAATTACTACTTAGAGGTGTTTCCACTGATGAGTTAGCTATAGTTCTAGTAAGATCCATAGTTTATTTACTCTTTAGAGAAACTCCAATTTGAGCTCATTAGACCACTGTGAGTGCACAGCATACACACTGCCTCTTTGTGGAGCTCCGTCATTATTATCGATCCTCTGCATGCTGTGTGTTGGTGTCTGCTGGCGTCACTGTGCAGGTGAGACCTCCTCTCTGGCTCCTGATTGGTCCAGAGGACCGAAGCCGTGAACGTGACACATGGCGCTGGCTCTGGTGAGAACCCGCACTGTGTTGGTCTGAGCCGGGGGAGGAAGCTCCAAAGGTCTACGTATCGACCCGGGGCTCAGAACATTTCTGCAGGGATGGAGGAAAAACTTTGGAGGAGTGAGGAAGCCCTGGCTGCAGCTCCCCGGGGGCGGGGGCTCCCACTGAAGACACACACTGACTCTGAGGCGGAAGTGTGTGTGTGTGTGTGTGTGTGTGTGTGTGTGTCCACCCACTCTGTCCAGTGAAATGTCAGAAATGGACGACAGACAGTTTCATTTTATGTTTCATTAAAATGCTAGAAGTTGGTCCAGACCCTCCACAGTTACACATCTAAACACGTCACAGGATCTTTACTTCCCCTCTTCTGCTGTTCCTCTAACGGCCACTAGGGGCAGATTGTGGTGGGCTGTAGTGTTTTCACTTTAGCAGAAATAAAACAGAATAAAGTGTGTGTTCATGCAAACGGAGTGAGTGATCTAACTGATGTGTTTAAGCGTGAGTGATGGACCTGTGACTGACAGTCAAATTTCTTTAGCTGAACCTCATCATGTGGGCGGAGTCAGCCATGCTCCAAGATGATGTCATAATGTCTCAGGAGATGTGAAAAAAACAACGAAGAGACGTGTGACTGAAGACCAAATTCTATAATCCGATTACAAAGTAATTCAGATACATAACTTGTGAGTGAATCCATTAAAAAATGTAAATTTAAATTTAGAATCTAAATATAATAATAGAAAATCCTGGAAAATGATGGAAAATTCTGGTAAATGATGGAAAATACTGGTACTGAATGGTCACTTCTGGGTTGGTCGTACTTCAGCTTATTTCTGTGTGTGACAGCAGAGGTTCATCTGCTCCGTGCCCTC
>CM055196.1:25325672-25344200 GCA_029224185.1 Karalla daura
GAAAAATGACCCTGAACTGCAACCAGCTCTTTTCAGTTCTTTCTCCTCCTTCCTCCTCCTCCTCCTCCTCCTCCTCCTCCTCCTCCTCCCTCCTTCCTCGTCATTTGGCAGAGAACGATTTGTCCCAGTCATTTCAGACAATCAGGCTTGGTTTTCATAGATGTGATTCAGGAGCTGTTTCACACATATTATAACATCTGTGTAAACTGTGCGTGGAGTCATTTCAAAGCCCCTGAAATTTAAGGGTTGAGAGAGATCACTTAACCGAACCATTAATAAATGATCCACTCATGCGACACCATGTTTCTTGTTCAATAAACGTATTTTTCTACCTGGAAGCCTTAGCTCATGTTCATTGTCAGGGATGCTTTAACGATCATAAAAAAATAAGATAAAATGGACGTAAATAGGAACTTAGAACCCCTTCAAACGATCTTTTGATGCTTTCAAGTTCCAAGGTAAGAAACATGAAAAAAAAAGATTCAACCTTGCATGCTTCATGTCTGTTTATAGCTGTAACTTCATGGTTTTGTGTGCTGTAAATTCACATTTGATGCAGATGAAGTTGCTGGTCTGGTCTGGTCTGGTCTGGTCTGGTCCGGTCTGGTCTGGTCTGGACTGGTCCGGTCCAGTCCGGTCCGGTCCGGTCTGGTCTGGTCTGGTCTGGTCTGGTCCGGTCCGGTCTGGTCTGGTCCGGTCCGGTCTGGTCTGGTCCGGTCCGGTCCGGTCCGGTCCGGTCCGGTCCGGTCCGGTCCGGTCCGGTCCGGTCTGGTCCGGTCCGACCTGGTCTGGTCTGGTCTGGTCCGGTCTGGTCCGGTCTGTTCTGGTCTGGTCTGGTCTGGTCCGGTCTGGTCTGGTCTGGTCTGGTCCAGTCCGGTCTGGTCTGGTCTGGTCCGGTCCGGTCTGGTCTGGTCTGGTCTGGTCTGGTCCAGTCCGGTCTGGTCTGGTCCGGTCTGGTCCGGTCTGGTCCGGTCCGGTCCAGTCTGGTCCGGTCCGACCTGGTCTGGTCTGGTCTGGTCCGGTCCGGTCCGGTCTGTTCAGGTCTGGTCGTTAACCTCCTGTTTGCTCTCCTGAAGCAGCGTTACAGCACAGAAGCGAGCCTGCAACACGGCCACCTGCGTGACCCACCGCCTGGCCGACTTCCTGAGCAGGTCGGGGGGGGATGGGAAACAGCAACTTCGTGCCCACCAACGTGGGAGCCAAAGCCTTCGGCCGGCGGAGGAGAAACGTCCAGATGTGAGCGCCGCGACACCTGCAGGGAAACGGTACCGGCCCGGCTGCTCTGCTCCTTCTTCTCTTCTCTTCTCTGAGAATCAGTGACGTGCTCCTGATCACGCTGAGCCGACCTCGCCGTCTAATTCTCGTGTGTCTTTGCTTCTTTCAGAGGACGATCCCCGACAAGAAAACATCAGACAAAAAAAAACTGAGAACAAAAACAACAAAAACAAAACCGAGCAGAAAATAGTCACTGAACTGGCCCTTTATCCACTCCCTCACCGTCTTACAGAAAGGAAAGAGAGCGAGAGAGAGAAAGATGCCGCAGGTCGTTTTGTCCCTATCTCCATCCTGTTAGTGAAACCTTTTGCTTTTGGCAAAAATAAGAAGAAAAAAAGAGAAAAAAAAGCACTTTAGTTTGTGTACATGAACAAATGAACTCCTGAGAAAAAAAAAAAAACCTAATTGTTCCTCTTTTTTATACATGAGTGTCATTGGAAAATAAACTGAAAGCAGCAGTGGTTTTCACCTTATTTTCTCCTCCTTTCACCTGGTTAGAGCACATTTCTCCCCCTCCTCATCCCAGACCCCCCCCCCCCCCCCCCCACCCCCCACCCCCCCCCCCCCCCATGTGCCAAAGGGACGTCATTACAGATCACCTACCCAAGGCCCCCCCACAACGGCTGTTGTCTTGTGCCTTGATGTAGAACAATTTACACAAACATGATTGTACAGTTCTGTTGGAGACGCTAGAGGAGCCCCAGGCGAGGACGGAGAGAACGGCGACAGATTAATATTGTAAACAATATTGTGAAAACAAATTTCAGCAAGATTAAAATGTATTTTAGATACACTCGGGTTTGGGGTACTTGTGTTGTTCTTCAATAAAGGTTTTTAAGCATTTAGGAGCAGAAGGAACAATCGAGAGGTTGATTATACTGGGAGAATCTTATATTTGTACATTAATCGATGGAAATTTACAATGTCCATAAATTCTAAGCGATGCAGCGTGTTTGTAATTGCACTGTCGGATACACACTCCTGAGGATTTGTAGCACACGTGTAATTTGGCAAAACCAGGAAAGGAGAAAAGCGATGAAGCCCACGTCCAGCCGGCGTCCAGCTGCTCGGCCCGGGTCGGGTGAAGGCGTCTGACTACCACCACAGTGGCATGGATATGTTGAGATACCTGATGATTCCAGAATATTCAATAAAAACTGCATGGGGAATTGCTTAATAAAAGGCAGACAAACCTGCAGTCGGAGTTTTTCTCCTTTTCTTCCAGCACCTTCAGAGTTGCTCCGCTCTGAGGAACTCTGAGACAAACGCTGAGCGTGTCCTCTCCGTCTCGGAGGGGACGCCGTCCTCCTGTCCTTACAGCTGCGCTCCATCAGGGGGCGACGTCACTACCTCAGCGGAGGCTTCGCTGCAGCTCTGCAGGTCTCAGTCCAGGCACTGGACGAGAAGGATGCGGACGTGGCCGGCAGGCGGTCCACCACTGCAGGAGACGGTCTGAAGGCACAGAGAGAGACAACGAATTAATGACCTGCTGAGGTTCTGATATCAGAAGCTAGCGCATGATTCTATAAAACAAGGATGAGTGCTTTTTATCGGCTCAGATAAACGAGAAATGGAAAATCGCCTTTGCACAGAAAAGCTTCAGACAATTATCTGCTCCAAGTCTGAGAGGTGACGTGAAACCAGCCGAGCAAAATGATGCTGTTTGGAGAGAGACGAGGCAGAGCACCACACTCTGTTTGTTCTGGGACCTGGAGGTGAATTATCTTCTGAATGAATGATGTGACCTGAGGGAACCACAACCAAACAACACAATCAGTGGGAACAGGACTCGAACCGCGACCTGCAGTAGAAACAATAACATCAGACCTGGAGCAGAAAAACAAGCATGAGTCCTGATGGTCTGTGAAGTGTCGCTGCCACACGGAGCTAAAAACAAAGTGTGGGAGGGTGAAGAAAGGCCCGGCCGCGCTGCCTGACAAACGGAGGGGGATAATGAGCCCATTCAATAAGGGTGAAATTGAGAAACCAGGATACAGTTTAATCCTATTTGGCTGCATGGATGAGCGCCAGCGTGTGCGGCGGAGCAAAGGCGAGACGTTTGTCAGCGTGTGCATCGCATCGAGAGGCGGCGAGGACAAACCCGAACACGTCCCCAGCTCGCTTCCTGGGTCCGAACCCGGAGCTGCAGCGCTCGGTTGCGTAACTGTGCAGACGGACGTGAGGCTGAAAAGCTCATTAGTGGACGATAAAGAAATGACAATATGAGAAGTGAATCCGTCAGAGTTTGAGAGGAGAGGCTTCGTGCTTCATCCCCCTTGAATGCTTCATCTGCATGTGGGTTTCAGTCTTTCCTCTCCGGCTCGCTCGGTCTGGCAGACCGGAGCCACGTTACGATCCGCATGGAAACTTTTCCTGCTCGACTTAAGAGGAGGGAGGAAAAAGCCCCCGCTCTGTCTTCTGATAATTGAGGGGTGCGGGGCGGGGGGGTGAGGATTGATTCGTTGGGTCGGTTTGCGTTTAAGCGTCTTTCTCAGCAGTAATCTAACAATCCCAGCAGCTCTAATGACACACAGCTGCTTTGAATGGGGCCCTTCCAGTTGGAAATTAGATGGTTCGTATATGAGGAACCAATAAGAGAGCCCCCATCTCCAGGGAGAGGACGAGCCGCCAGTGCACTTCCCAGAAACTCTCACCACAGACCAATTTCAAAACCTGATGCTTCAGTAGATTCTTCCTCTCAGTGTCTGAAAAGGTTCAGTGTGCGTTTTCTCCTCCATCCCTCCTTTAATCTGCCTGTGAATCAATGAGGAAGCCTGCTCCTCGCTTCACGTTCCACTTCCCCAGACAAATCCCAGCTCCTTCCAGCAGCCGCGTGAGGAACCCAAAGCTCCCCTCTCTAACAAAGTTAAACCATCATTACTTTATAGTTCCGTCATCGCAGCTCAATTCTTTTTCCATTAGTGTCATCTGTGCTGCTTCAACGCTCCCACAGCGTCCAGCAGACAGCCACGGACCTTCATCTGCCTCCCAGGGTGGAGATGGACCCAGCCACTGCAGTCAGAACATCCACCTTCACCAGAACGTTCACCTGAGAGAAGCAGAACCGGTGAGAGACCTCAAACCAAGTGGTCAGGGTAAAACCAAAGGTGCAGCTGCTTCTGTCTCACCTCCTAAACCTTTTGGTGATTTTCCTTCTTCCCACTGGATCTGATCCTGTGTGACTGGCTGCCCTGGAACACTCAGAGCTTTAGCTTAGCTTAGCTTCGTGTGAAGGCTGGAGGTGAAGCCGGGCTCTGACCATGAATCAAAGTGTTAATTGTGGTCCTGTGTTTCGCTGACTGTGGCTGGTGTTTGGAGCACTCTTTGGGACGTGATAAATCTCCTCAGTGATATTTGGCCAGGAAACAGATGACTGCATCGCCCGAAAAACCTCGAGCGTCCTTTAAATTACCAGGATTTGCTGAGCAACACTTTCACACGTTGACACGTTGGGCTTTGACGAGCACCAGGAAATGAGGCAAAGTTTGGGAGGAAATTCGGTGTTTAGACTCCGATTCGAGTCCCCCCCCCCTCATCACGGTGCTGGGTCAGTCCCGAGGAGGCGGCGAGGTGAGCGGCTCAGACCAGCTGACTCGGGCTCCTAATGGGAACCAGACCGCCAGGCTCATAGTTTCATTCTCCTTCCCGTTTTTAAAGCTCCATTTTTCCAAACGCTCGTCATCTCCAAGGCTGCTGTGAAACCAGACACCCGGGAGCCTTCATGGTCCAGAAACAACAAGCGGCTGCACCGACATCCTCTCACCTTCCCTCCTCCTCCCTCTCTCTCTCTTTCCCTCTCTCCCTCTCTCTCTCCCTCTCTCCCTCTCTCTCTCTCTCTCTCTCTTTCTCCGTCTTGAGCAACTGTTCCTGGGAAGGTAAACACTCTTTCACCGTGTCAGAAATGGGATTTCATTCTGCTGCCGCGGCAGTTCCTTCATCTGGCTCTCCACTCTCTGTCCCTCCCTCCCTCCTTTCTTCTCCTCCTCCTTTCCTCCCTCCCTCCTTTCTTCTCCTCCTCCTTTCCTCCCTCCCTCCCTCCCTCCTTTCTTCCCTGCCACATCTGGAACCCAGCTCCTCATTTATTTATGTGGTCTGTGTTGTTTCTTAGCTTCTTTTTTTTAAAAGTCTTATTTAAAAGTCCTTTACCTTGTCCCGTTGGCAGTTTCTCTCCATCTGATGAGGTCTGCAATTACATCTCTCCATAACTGGTCACTCTGCAATTACATGCTCCACCACAGAGTCTTCCTCCCCCTTCTCCTCCCCCCTCCTCCCCCTCTCATATGGCAGCCCGAAATAGAATAGTTTCATGTCTGTTTGGATGGCGGCCCAGCTGAAACTATGCTCCGCTGCCTGACTGACAGTGGGATGTGGGCTTTCTCTCCCTGAGTAAAAGCCCCAGTAAGGCCAGTCACGTTCCCACTGAGAGCAGAGCCGCTCCAGGAGGCTGAGGAGCTGCAGCTCGGCCCCGCAGACACACCGAGGAGACGGGGAGGACCGCCGGCTGAGACCATGAACCCTCCTGGGAACACGTCACCTTTCAGCCGCTGACACGACAAGACGCGGTGAGTTTTGGCAAAGAGTTGAAGCGTAAACTCAACGTCTGAGAACGGTGGAAAGATGCTGTGAAACCTGAAGGGAAACTTGTAAAACAAAAGCTTCTCAGGAGACTCCAATGTGCAGCGTGCTGCAGAAGTGGAGAGGGTGGACGGTCACTCAGGACGTCCCTGTCCCTGTCTCAGCCTGTCTTGTTAATGGTGATGCAGCCATTACTTAGTGCAAGGTGCCTGTGGAAGTTTCTGAGCGCTGCGTCCACTTTAACTCAGCTCTGTTGTCTCATAAAGCTTCTTGACCAAAGTCCAAGGATTTTTAAGCTCACAAAACTTGAGATTTCCTCGGGCTGGAAGACGCAGCTGCTGCTTTAAAGGCTGAAACGATATTGATCAATTCTAGTAAAACCACTGATCACGAGGACAGTGGCACCCTTCAAAAGGAGGCAGCGGCTCATTTATCAGGATTATATATTATCAGGATTATATTTATCAGGATTATATTTATCAGGATTATTTCATCAGGGTTATTTCATCAGAATTACCCTCGGCCAGAAGTGTCAGATGATGCACTGAAGAGTCGAACTTCAGTTAAAACCATAAAGAGTAAACCGCGATCAGACGGGTGACAGATGTAGTCACATGTGGACCGAGCAACAAGTGACGTCAGAGACACAGCAGCATTGGCCTTCATTCATTCATCCATCCATGCATTCATTCATGCATTCATTCATAGGTAAGTAGAGTCGTGACAGAGGAGCTAAACCGAGGACTTGCTCTCTATTCTCAGCTGACTGACTTGGACCGTTCACGTCTGCAGGTCGTTGAAAGTTCACGTCTCCAATCACGGACACATTGTATTCCCCTCGGTGGGAACGAGCACGTTCCAGCCGGAGCAATCAAGACGGATCTGAATGGTCCTTTCGGGCTACTGCCTCGTGCTCTCAGTCGGAAAATATTTTGTGTTTTTCTCTGACTCACGACTCACTGTCTGCAGAGGCTGATCTGGTCTGTGAGCGGAGAAAACAACTCCGATCACAGAGAGGCTGTGGTAACAGCCAGGACACAGCACCAGGCTCTGCCCTGGCTGTGTGTGTGTCTGTGTGTGTCTGTGTGTGTCTGTGTGTGTCTGTGTGTGTCTGTGTGTGTCTGTGTGTGTGTGTGTGTGTCTGTGTGTGTGTGTGTGTGTGTGATGTGGTGGTGGAGGGCTGTGTGTGTGCGTGTGTGTATTGGAGACAGAGACAATTAGAGATTACAACAGAGATGTGTCATTAGGTTTAACCAGCACACACACCCACTCTCTCTCTCCCTGAATATCTCCAGACAAAGGAAACGTGTGTGTGTGTGTGTGTGTGTGTGTGTGTGTGTGTGTGTGTGTGTGTGTGCTGGATGCTGCGTCCGTACTGTAGCTCAGTAGAGGCGTGCGACTCTCTGAGCCCTGAGGCCTTCGCTGCTTGGCTCCAGACTGAAGGTCACTGACTCTGGAGCCGTTGTGACTGCTCCTAGAGAAGATTCCAGAGAGTTCCTGTTTCTGGATGAAACGTATCAGCATCCGCATCAGAATGAACACAAAGACATGAACACACTAGACATGTGACACAGAGTAAATACATGAAGTGAGAGACTGCAGTTCCCTGAGAGCTTATTGCAGTTAGTCCATTACTGCACATTAGAGTAGGTGTTCATCTATAAATGTCCAGATATTCATGTAAATCCTCAGAGTCTGTCTGCACCTCTTACCCTGCACTTAGAAACCCTGCAGGACCCAGCTGCACCTGTCCTCACACACACACACACACACACACACACACACACAGAGGCTTTAGGAGGCTGCGACCTCTCACCTGAGGACACCTGGGACCAGCACGCCTCCCAGCATCTCTCAGCGTTCGAGCTTTACAGAGTGAATGAGGAGCAGACCTCCTGCTCGGGCCTGTAAACATGGGCCCGGCTCTTTCATCTCCTTGTTCTGTAGTTTCTGTGCGCGGCTCGGCTGGAGAGCAGCTGAGCAGGCTCAACCTGCTCCACATCGACCTCAGACGCAGGTGTGGCCCTCGCCCCGTCGTCTCAGCGTTTAATTAGGTTTCTCCTCCTCCGCCTAACGACTCTCATCCCTCCTCACACCCACACTCATTGTCTGCGGTGTGACTGCACCGCAGCGAACGCTGGAGCTGCAGGATGGCTCTGCTGCTGCTGCCAGTCTGGCAGAGGCCTCAGCTACAGCAGCCGTTCCACCTTTATAAGATACTCAAAATAACAGAATACCTGTGTGTTATGCATCAAATGTTCAGGACAATCTCAGCTTTGTTGTCCTGGATCACTGTAGTGTATACAAATGACTGAGGTTCTGAAGTTCTCTCCTGAATCTCTTGTGGAAACACACCTTCAGTCATATGGATAAACTGTGCTGGTGAAGTAGGTTGACCATCGATAAGCTCCTCAAAAACAGTGAAACGTGGATTTGATAATAGACAACCCCATATGACATGTATACTGTGAGGGTAAAAAATATGTGACATTCAATGAAGTTAAGTCATATTGTTGTCCAACATCATGGTCATCCTGTTCTCATCCAACATGAGATAATGAGGCTGAACAAAGAGTTCACATTAGATACCGAGCTAAGTGAAGAAGATCGATCCAGAGAGAAAACGACGAGTCCAGTCGAGTCAGACAGTCGCTCCTCCGCTCCTCGACAGCTTGGACTGGTTCCGGTTAATCTCCGACTCCTCCAGCCCGCCCTGCTCCATCCTCTGCACCTGAGATGGAGAGAGGTGTGTGTGTGTGTGTGTGTGTGTGTGTGTTTGTGTGTGTGTGTGAGTGTGTGTGTGTGTGTGTGTGTGTGTGTGTGTGTGTGTGGCTGGCTGGAGTCAGGTCCAGGTCACTGGGAGCCTCCTCCCTCCAGCCTCAGCTGTTCCTCATGCTGCTCCTGCTTCGATCCAGACACTCACTAATTGTGTTTCGTCCTCTCTGCTTTTATACATTTTATACACTTCACAGACACTGTTGATCCGTCTCACAGCTGCGAGAACATTTACCTCAATCTGACACCTGTTAGAGTGTGACGTGTGTGTGTGTGTGTGTGTGTGTCATCCAGTAGCTGCCGTTACTCCTCCTCCTTCTTTGAAGCGTTTTAACAACAATCTGAACCTTTTCTGCCTTTGAGTGGAAGTGGTGATATTGAAACGCTGTGTGATTATCCCTGATCCAATAACGTTTAATTGGAGTTAAATGCAATCTGAGAGCCTTCTGTGGAAATACCAGATCATTAACGCAATGATGCTGACAAACACTTGTCATCATGCTTCTTAATGAAAGATAATTAGTCTCAGGAAACCGTCACTTTGGTTCATCTGTCAGCTTGAATGTGACCATAAGGAAGCACTGTGAGAGCTTCTTCGAGCGTGACAAAGACAGCCGGACTTCTGCTCTGCTCCTGAGGACGTTTCAGCTCCCTCCAAAGGGTTTCTCTGGCTCTGACTCAGTGTGGGAGTTATTAACTAGCTCCTGCCACAACCTGGATGCCTGGAGCCTGCACAGACATCGTCTTAAAGAGGGATATTTCTACAAGATAAACCTCATCTTTAGTTCCAGAATAACAACTGGTGCCATTTAAAGACGGTCGCTTGCTGTTTCTGTCTGTGATCTTCCTGACACTCTGGAGGCTGCAGCCACATCACGCCCTTTGAGCTCCTGACCTTTGACCTCCTGGAGGTCGGCCTCCATCGTCCTCCACATGGAGCCGTCTGCCTGTCTCCAGCGTTAATCAAACAGGCAGTTTTACTTTTTTTTCACGTTTTCCAAACATCTGTGATCAGAGCAAAGTCCTGCAGCTGATCCTGAGTCCTCCTCTCGAGAGTGGACACAGAGACAGAGACGGAGCTTCATCTCTGTCAGGTCCTCCTGATGCTCCTCAGCCTGGAGCAGCACCAGGAGGACCTGACAGCTTCACTCCCATGTTCCTCCCTGCACAAACATGGACGTGGCTGCGTGTGCGTCATGCATCAGGTCTGTGACGCTGGCTCGGCCCAGCCCGGCCCGACACTCAATTAGGAGAGTGCGGGTATAAATTTTTGCGTAGGTGGGTCCAATATGGCAGCCACTCAGGGGCTTTACCCGGGAGCTAAATCAATAGGAGGCTGGACGAGTTAAGACGTCAGCCTGGAGCTTCTCTTTGGAGTTCACCTCCCTCTCTTTTTTCTTTTTTTGCTCTTCTTCTCTTCTTCACGTCTCCATCTGGCTAATTGGCGCGAGGTCGGCCCGTTGAGCTGTCGTTTCTGTGGGTTCCTCGTTAGGGTTCACTGGGGAGACCACGGGAGGAAATGGAGCCCTCTGGACTCCTGAGCTGCTGTTTGCTGTGAGATTCACTGAAGATTTACAGGTTGGAGCTCCCTCCCCCTCCTCCTCCTCCTCCTCCTCCTCTTCCTCGATGTTGTCGAGAGCATCTTGAGGACCCTCAGCTGCTTCTTCATGCTGCAGCTGCTCAGAGGAGCTGTCGAAAAGGTTAAACAAACAGCAATTATAACCTCTGGGATGTTGATATTAAATTAGATTTGGGGTCAGATTCGGAGCCTCTTCCCCTCTCTGTTCTGAGGAGTGATGTTCCCCTCAAAGACATGGAAGATAAACAACTTTAATCCCCAAAGAAACTACAGATTTTTATCATTGTCTTACTTACTGAGCGCAATTAATCAGAAAATAGTTTATTTTGCCCAAGAAAATGAAGAAAAAATGCAGATGAGAGCAAGAAAGCTGAGAAAGAAAATAGACTCTGTCAACAAGAATCACAGCTGAGCCGTAGTATATATGACCAACATGTCAACAGACACCAACATAACCACTGACTGAATGAACGGGTGAATAAAGGAGTATTCACCCATTCATTTCATGAGAACATGAAACAAAGACTGGTCTTCAATAGCAGCATATTCTCACATTTAAGTGTTTTAACATGAAAAGCACTCAGTAATGATAACTGACCCTGGGTCAGCGCTGTGGCTGGATCACGGCTTTCCTCTGCTGGTGTTTTTGCTTTTTCTCTGATCAGATCGTGACGATAAACTCAGAACTAATTACCCAGAAAACTCACGCCTGTGTTTACTTTTCATGCCCGAGCTGGAGAAAATAGAACTTGTTGTTTTCTTTTTGAAGTGCCACGTGTGCTCAGCTCTGCCTGCAGACTGGGTGGACTGGGCAGACTGGGCAGACTGTGCAGCCTGGGCAGACTGGGCAGACTGGGCAGACTGGGCAGACTGGGCAGACTGGGCAGACTGGGCAGACTGGGCAGACTATGCAGACTATGCAGACTGGGCAGACTGGGCAGACTGTGCAGCCTGGGCAGACTGGGCAGCCTGGGCAGACTGTGCAGACTGTGCAGACTGGGCAGACTGGGCAGACTGGGCAGACTGGGCAGACTGGGCAGACTGTGCAGACTGGGCAGACTGGGCAGCCTGGGCAGACTGTGCAGACTGTGCAGACTGTGCAGACTGGGCAGACTGTGCAGACTGGGCAGACTGGGCAGACTGGGCAGACTGGGCAGACTGGGCAGACTGTGCAGACTGGGCATACTGGGCAGACTGGGCAGCTTTGCAGCTGATATTTACTTATCACCCTGACACCATGTGTGTCCACTTTACCCTGCATGTGCTTCAGCTCGCTGGTGGAAAAACATTTGGAGGAAAACGCCTTGAGAGAGACGCCCTGCCCTGTTACTCTGCTCAGATCTGGGCAGCACCCCCCCCCCCCCCCCCCCCACCACCACCACCCACCCCACCACCACCACCCACCCCACCCCACACACACACACACACACACACACCCACCCAACTAATTTACTCCCCAACCTTTAATGTCAAACAGCTGTAGAGTTGCCATGCTAGGAATCACTGCTATTAAGTCCCTCAATGCTTCCCTCCCTCTCTTCTCACCCTCTCTTCCCTCCCTCTCTTCTCTTCCTCTCTGTCCTCCCTCTCTTTCCTCCCTCTCTTCCCTCCCTCTCTTCTCTTCTTCTCTGTCCTCCCTCTCTTCCCTCCCTCTCTTCTGTCCCTCTCATCCCTCCCTCTCTTTCCTCCCTCTCTTCTCTTCCTCTCTGTCCTCCCTCTCTTCCCTCCCTCTCTTTCCTCCCTCTCTTCTCTTCCTCTCTTTCCTCCCTCTCTTCTCTCCCTCTCTTTCCTCCCTCTCTTCTCTCCCTCTCTTCCCTCCCTCTCTTCTCTCCCTCTCTTTCCTCCCTCTCTTCCCTCCCTCTCTTCCCTCCCTCTCTTCTCTCCCTCTCGTCTCTCCCTCTCTTCTCTTCTCTCCCTCTCTTCTCTCCCTCTCTTCTCTCCCTCTCTTCTCTCCCTCTCATCCCTCCCTCTCTTCTCTCCCTCTCTTCCCTCCCTCTCTTTCCTCCCTCTCTTCTCTTCCTCTCTTTCCTCCCTCTCTTCTCTCCCTCTCATCCCTCCCTCTCTTCTCTCCCTCTCATCCCTCCCTCTCTTCTCTCCCTCTCATCCCTCCCTCTCTTCTCTCCCTCTCTCAGCCATCTTGCCTGTGGCCCCTAACTTCAGGTCACTCAGCAGTCAGAACGGGACGTCTGACCCACGGATCTCTCTCGGGTTAATTTACGAGCCTTCCTTCGGACGTGACGTCAGGAGCTACGTCTTGTTGGAGCCCGTGGGTGGAGATGGATGGACGTGTGTGTGGAGGGGTTATAAATCCTGCTCGTGGATCGTACTTGACTCGGATGTGATGTCGTGGCGGGGGCCTCTAGGCCGTAACTAGGCCAATGCCATTTCCGAGGCACTCCATCTAACTGGAGGAGCTGCGTGACATAAATACCAGTGAGGTCCCTCCAGGTGTGATTGACAGGAGCAGACCAGGAGCTGAGAGCTCCGGCTGCTCCGGCAAAGTCTGCTTCACAGGACTGTTCTGGCCGAACGCCCGAGGCTCCACCTGCGCTTAGACCTCTGGACTCAGCGTTCGACAGACACCGTTGAATGATTTAGTTCTTTAATGCACTGTTGGATAGAGACTATAGCTGCTGCTCCATCCCATAATAATCCTGGTACCATGTGGTCCTGCTCCATCCCATAATAACCCTGGTACCATGTGGTCCTGCTCCATCCCATAATAACCCTGGTACCGTGTGGTCCTGCTCCATCCCATAATAACCCTGGTACCGTGTGGTCCTGCTCCATCCCATAATAACCCTGGTACCATGTGGTCCTGCTCCATCCCATAATAACCCTGCTACCATGTGGTCCTGCTCCATCCCATAATAACCCTGGTAGCATGTGGTCCTGCTCCATCCCATAATAACCCTGGTACCATGTGGTCTTGCTCCATCCCATAATAACCCTGGTACCATGTGGTCCTGGTCCTCCACTCTGAGGAAGATGGACGTCCAGAACATAGTTTTCTTAGATCTTTGAATCAGATGTAGAAACAGTTGAGTCTCCTCCTCTGTCCATCTGGTCTGAAGGGAACTGGTCATGTGACCCCAACGTCAGGTCACGTGACCTGGAGATGTGAACAAAGTGTTTCCATCACACTTTGAGATCAGCTTCTAGATGGACACGTGTGGAGGAGCAGCTCAGGAGAGGAGCTGTGTGTCCATGATCAGTTTCTATTGTGATACTTAGTTTTGTATTTGTAACCCTCTAACATGGATGTGGACTCTGAGCCCCAGTCTTCCCAGTCTGCCCAGTCTGTGCAGTATGTGTTGCTCTGAAGTCTGTGACGTAGATGTAAATGAAGCTGGAGGGAAGCGTGACCCTCAGTTCACAGGTAGCCTGGTGTTTACGGGCTCACACTGAGCTGAGCGCTGTCACATGGTCCTCCACCTCCACCTCTCCAGGTACAAACACCCCTCCTCCACCTTCCCTTTGGCTTCATCCGTTCTGGGACAGATAATTTTTCTAGTTTTGTTCTTTTTGTTCCTCAGATTCAGTGTTTTCACCTTGTTTTTAGACACTTTCCTGCGGCGGTCAAACCGAGGTATTTGCTGACTCAGCATCATTTGGCCGCGGTCAGGGAGAGCTTAGATGACATGGCTGAACCATCGCTCTGGTTTGGAGACTTCTGAAAGTTGAAAAAGAAAAACAGAAATCACCAACCCTGGACTAATGTGCCAGGTTCTGAAAATCCCACAATGTTGAGTTTTGCTCAAATCCTTCTCTTCATCCTTCATGGCTCTGAGCTCTCATTCCTGTTGTGTTTGGATTTTTGGTTCCGTGTTCAAGTTCTTCTGGACTCTGACCAAAAAAAGGACAAAAACCGCAGGCTTTGGGGAGGTTTCAGAGCCCGTGTGCTGGTTGTGAGCTGGTCTGGTAGTGACTCAGCTGGAGCGGAGCTCCATCTGTGGCTGTGGTTCCCCCTGCTCCTCTGCCACGGGGCCCGGGGCCCGGGGCCCGGGGCCCGGGGCCCGGCCTGCTGCTCCTGGCTGGGTGTGGCTCAGATGAGCTCACACCGACAACACCCATCAATCATCGCATTATGGACAGACACTCAGCCTCGACGTCACCTCTGCCTCCCTTTATAACACTCTCCTCCTAAAAGTAAAAATGGAAGTTTAAGAGGAGTGGACAGCGTCCGTCAGAGGACAGGTGCTGTTCAACACACGCGTGTGCAGCAGAGACAGGAAGTTACAAGGCAGAAATACTGGGTGACTCACTTTTCAGTTTTCTAGGCTCGATTGTTGATTTTCCCACAACTTTTTTTTACTTTAACTGTTTAGTGTTGTTCCAAAAGTAGCAAAGCTGTTAAAACAGATGGAGGAGGTCATGTTAAACCACTCTATCTATCTATCTATCTATCTATCTATCTATCTATCTATCTATCTATCTATCTATCTATCTATCTATCTATCTATCTATCTATCTATCTATCTATCTATCTATCTATCTATCTATCTATCTATCTATCTATCTATCTATCTATCTATCTATCTATCTATCTATCTATCTATCTATCTATCTATCTATCTATCTATCTATCTATCTATCTATCTATCTATCTATCTATCTATACTTTCTTTCTGTTTCTTGAGTAAAGGACTTGGATCAATACTTTAACTGGAGCAATTTCTTTGTTTTTTTACACAAGTATCTGTTCTTCTACTAAAGTCCAGGAGGTCAGTACTTCTGCCTGGTGATGACAGGCCACCTGAACGTGTGTGACGTGCTCACGTTGCTCAGACTGATTATGGATCTTCACCCTGCGTTTACCTGACCGCACTCCGAGCTGTGTGTGTGTGTGTGTGTGTGTGTGTGTGTGTGTGTGTGTGTGTGTGTGAGACTCCCCATTAGCCATGTGGCGTGTGTGTCTGCGTGCTGCTGCCTCAGTCATCCATTATTAAGTGAGTCCTGATGTTTAGCACTGGTGTCAGGTACCAACACGGTCCCCTCCACTGAGCCAGACCCAGCTCCAGCTCCAGCTCCAGCTCCAGCTCCAGCCCAGCTCCAGCTCCAGCCCAGCTCCAGCTCCAGCTCCAGCTCCAGCCCAGCTCCAGCTCCAGCTCCAGCCCAGACCCAGCTCCAGCTCCAGACCCAGCTCCAGCCCAGCTCCAGCCCAGACCCAGCTCCAGCTCCAGTCCAGCTCCAGCTCCAGCCCAGCTCCGGCTCTGGATGTTGTCTCTTCATCAGCTGATTTCCTCCTCTTATTTATGCTGCTAACTGTCGATGGATCTGGGAAGCTGAGAATGAAGTTGGATATTTCTCTTGGCTGGGGTTCAGGGGGCCGTTGGAGCTCTTGGGAGGTATGGTGCTGCTATCATCTGTTTTTTCTAGAAAATGGGGATCAGTGGTGCTTTTATAGCTGACCATAAAGTACCTACGACGACAGTGTGCGCACTTTAGCAGACTTGTGGTGACGCGGTGTGGTTATTTACGCAGCTGAGTTTCATTTTTGGGGGTTGGAATGCGTCTTTGGTTCAACTGGTATCCGAGCAATGAGGAGCTGATGCTTCACTGCTGCAGGATGGTTGGTGTGATCCGTCCTGTGGCTTTAGTGTGATGTTGTGCAGGGTGACTGATGCTGAGACTACAGTTAGAGTTACAGGCCTTTGTGTGTGTGTGTGTGTGTGTGTGTGTGCGCAACTTGACCCTGTCTGATCTCATCTCCATAAGAACAGGTTGCTTAGAAACCCCACAAGGGCACTTCCATATTATTATGCCAGAGGGAAAAATGCTCCCAGACCCAAATAGATTGTGCAGCTTTTGTCCTTACAAGGGAATCTGCTCTGGACAGACAGACGCAGACAGAAACTACAGGCAACTACAGCAGACTGGACAAAACCAGTCGAGCTACGTTTTTACACAGTGTTCGGGCATGAAGCTGTACTCAGTAAATGCTGTCAGAAGTGGATCTGTTTGTATCGAAATGCAATTTTGATAAAAAAGTGAAGCAACTAGAGACGGCTGGTCTCTACTTCCAGCTCACACAGGACAAAGGGAGTGAAAACAATCACATCCACGGCCTATTTTACCCATAATTCCCAAATCAGATTAGTTTTCATTTGTTTAAAAAGAAAAAATCGACAATCTGTATGTTTAAAACCTGACTTTTTCATTGCTTCAGTGCTGACCCCTTCAGCATCACTTCCAACCACTCAGTCAATGTTTAATAAACAGAAAATGTGTCTCGAGCCGTTTTGGTTTCGGTCTCCTGACCATTTGCATAACCCCGCCCCCGCTCCCTGTACCTCAGCTGCTGGTGTGGAACTCCGGCTCAAACATGGAGCTCATTAGCATTTAAAGGAAATGGCACTAAAACCGAGCACTGAGAGCAGGGCTGTCAAACTGGTGTGTGGAGAACCCAGCTGTGCTCAACCTGTGGGTTTTTCTGACCAAAGCTTGTTGCTAACATGACATCTAGGAAGCATGCCAAAGAAGGAGACATGAGCATAACTGAAAACTCGTTACCTCCTCCACCTACTGTAGTAGGTACAGTGGTCCATGTGTATGGAACGATGGCATCATAACAAGTCCCATTCAAAAGCATGATGACAGCTGAACTGTTCTCAGAGCAGTTCACAAAGTGAATTGTTGGGAAAAGACGCAGCAGAGACCATATTGACCACTGATCGATATGTTCAGGACCCTGGAGTCTCTTTTATTGTGTCACCAGTGACAGAACTGTCCACTGGCTGTGGATCTATATCTGTACACATGCTTTCTTAACGATGCAGTTTGTCCTCAGATCTTTACCGTCCGGAAGTGTCCCAGGGTGAGAATGAGACGCAGAGGGCTAAATTAGATGCACTGTTTGTTTAGTTAGTTCACGCTCCTTTGTGATTGATCTGTTTTATGTGATTTTCTGTGACGAGCTTCTGCAGAAAGTGTTCGTGCATGTCAGTGGAGATTTACATTCTTACAGGACCAAAGTGAGCGGGACTGGCCAGCTAAACACCTTCCCCCGTGGTCTTTCTATTTCAGCAAACATCTACGCAGTCTGATGCTACTTGACGTCAGAATACGCAGGAGTTGAGAAGTAAAAAAACACAAAAACAGAGAGAAAATGATGGATTCATGCACCAATTACTGAGAGCCTGTAGAGTGTGCTCAGATAGGTGCGAGCACCAGGAAGCAGTGACGTCCTCACCATGTTTCTACCTGTTTACCCCACGTTCCCAGTCTGTCCCCCACGCAGCTGTCAGCGGCTCGTCTCCTCAACTTCTTCCTCCAACTCTTTCAGTGTCCCTCCCATTCGCCCCTCGTCTCACTGAGGAAATGTGGAGCAGCAGCCGTGGTGGCTTCCTTTTCCATCATCCTCCCACACCTTTCTCCCCTGACACGCTGTGAGCCTCCCACTCAAACCTGAGACGCTCCCCTCATCCGCAGAAGTGTCAGGACTCTGACACTGTTTTCCTGTCATTAGCAAAACATCCAGCAAACATCCAGCAAACATCCAGAAACATCCAGCAAACATCCAGCAAACATCCAACAAACATCCAAAAACATCCAACAAACAACAAGCTTCACAGCTTCTGTTGTGTCTCTTAAAAGGCAGCGGTGTCCTGTGATGATGCAGACCCAATACACTCCTATAGTAACGTGCAGCCTGTTGTTGGTGTGTGTGTGTGTGTGTGTGTGTGTGTGTGTGTGTGTGTGTGTGTGTGTGTGTGTGTGTGTGTGTGTGTGTGTGTGTGTGTGAGAGAGAGAACCTGTGGTGAACAGTGGCAGCTGTCAGGGAGCTGGATGGAGGCTCGCACTGGTTTTGACTTGTGTGTCAGAACGGTTTCAGGATGAATCTGAAGGCTGTGTCGCCTGTGACAGAGCAGCATGTGGGCAGAGGAACACGCTATTCACACCAGCTTTATTACACACACACACACACACACACACACACACACACACAGACACACACACACACTGTCTGAGCTCTCCAGAGGTCACGGTGGATTACTGACTTTTGGACATTAGTCGTCTGTGCAGCTTATAGAGTTTGTTTTGTTGTTGTTTTCTACAGAGGCAGAGGGTTAGATTTTGAGATTGCGGTGTTGAGATTAATGACGTGTAAAGGTAAGAGATATGTCAGGTCACTGTTACAAATGTTAGAATGACATGAAGCTCCAGCAGACTGTGCAAGCTGCATTTCCTTATTGCAAATTAGAGAAAGAAACGAGAGCAAACAAACCACACCTAAAAAACCATGTAAATAGCACTTTAAAGACAGACTGAATGGGTCATTCATCCCTATTGTGCATCATATTTAGATAGAAAAAGGGGCTAAA